>BSBN01001407.1:3600000-3970431 GCA_027924645.1 Cunninghamia lanceolata | reverse complement strand
TTTGATGTTATTGTTCTTCCTAGTCTTGGCCGACCAGATGATTCAAGCGTGTTGTGGATAATCTAAGAGCAATTCTATGAAGCATGGTGTGTTGATCGAAGAAGATTTGAGTCCTAGTTATGTTTGACCGACAACATAGTGATTCACATTAAGTCAGATGTTGGTAGTGTCGACCTTGATGTGTATTCCAAGGTTGATGAAGCGTATAAAGGCATGTAGTTGATTTGTGGAAGATTATCCTTGTGTGAAATAATCAAATCCCAAGAAAGGATTAGAGGCAGAGTAGAGAAGAGGAGGAGTAGAGGAACAAGAATAGTAAAGGATGAAATGATAGTGAAGAAGTATTTGGGAGAAGAGCAGAAGTTTTGTGAGCATTCAATGAGACTGAACCAGGCATGAAGAAGATGCTATTTCTCAGTTAATTCTTTCTGTATTAAACATAAATTTCTGTAGGTAGTGAGCCTCTTTTGAGTAGTGAGCTTTGGGTAGTGTGCCCGAAGGCAAGTGCCTTCCCATTTTTAAGTACTTTTAACAAGGTACGAATCTTGTGGGTTAACCCCCACCGTGGTTTTCCCTTAACCGGGTTTCCACGTTAAAAATATTGGTGTCAAGTGTGTTAATTGTGTTTCTATTCATGTGTTATTGTTTCATGCTTTAATGTTTACATCATTAATCTATTTGTAAGTTGTGAAAGAAGATTAAAAAGAGGAAGCAGTTAATTTTGTGGGACAACTGATTCACCCCCCCTCTCAGTTGTCTAGCCTAATCCCAACAAGTCGTATCAGAGCCAAGTTCCTCTAAAAGAAGCTTGACCACTTGAGGAGATCCAGAATGTCAACTTACAAGAAAGACAGTCTGAGATTCGATGGAACAAATTACACTCTATGGAAGATGTGCATGTAGTGTCATTTGCAATGTATGGGTGATGCCTACTGGTTGATAACTGAGAATGAGTATAAGATTCTAGAAAAAGGTCCTATAACTCCAAATGAAATCAAAGATGTTGAGAACAACATTTGAGCTAAAGAAGCCTTGTTGAGTGCCTTATCTGATACATAAATGACAAATGTACTAGAATTAAAAACTGTGCATGAAATCTGGGAGAAGTTGGAAACCCTGCATGAAGGTGATGAACATGTCAAATGTGCCAAGCTACAAAGCCTGAAGGGTAGATATGAAAGCTTAAGGATGAGTGAAGATGAAAATATTACCTCCTACATGCTAAAAGTGAATGAACTTGTGAGCAGTATAAGGTGTGCTGGTGGAAAATTGGAAGAATTAGAAATAGTTGCCAAAGTGCTTAGATCCTTACCTCCAGCCTACAAGCATAAAGTTGTTGCCATTGAAGAAATCAGGATTATGATAACTGTTACAAGGGATTAGTTGATTGGTAAACTTTTAGCATTTGAAATGAGTGAGTTTGGTGATTCTCTTCCTAAGTCTGAATCTGCATTTAACGCCAGTATTAATGGAAAACAAAGATATGATTTGGGTGAAAGCTCTTCAAGAAGATTAAATAGGTTTCGACAAGACAAGGAAGGATCTTGAAGATGATGAAACTGAGTTTGATGAACTTGAAGCCCTTTTTGCCAAAAAGATTGCCCAGAGGATCTGGTAAGTATGAAGGAAAGTTGCCATTCAAATTTTTTGCTTGTAATAAGATTGGTCAATTTGCCTCAAGGTGTCCGGAGAGGGGTTCAAGGCCAAACCCTAACAGACCTAGAGTTCAGAAGAAATGCTACTATGTCTAAGAAGCTGGTGAAGAAGGAGTCACAGATGATGAGTCTGATCATGGAGGTTCCACTAAAAGTGATTCGGTGTTCATTGCTATCAAAGAAGAAGATCCAATGCCTACTAAGTCTGCTAGCTATGCAAATGTGGAAACTACCTTGACTGCTCAGGTTGTAGAAAAAGATGAATGGGTAATTGATAGTGGATATTCTCATCATATGACTGGTGATAAAAGTAAGTTTGTAAGCTTTGAAAAATATGAAGGTGGAATTGTGAAATTTGGAGACAACTCAACTGGTAGAATCCGTGACAGAGGATCCATCTCTTTTGATGGTAAGAATAACACTAATGATGTTCTGTATGTGGAAGGATTGAAGCTTAATCTTCTTAGTGTTGGACAGTGGTTGACAAGGGTTATGATCTTTGATTCAAAGATGGAAAATGCAGAATCTTGGAAAGCTCCAGAACTGAAATTGCATCTAGTACTTAGACTAGAGGGATCATCTTTCATTTAAGTAGTTCTGGCAAACGTTGTTTGATTGCTTAGATTGATCAGAGTCGGTTATGGCATAGAAGAATGTGTCGTGTAAATTTTGATAACATTGTCAAGATAAGTTCTACTCAGGTTGTGAGAGATCTTCCAAAACTTGTGAAACCTACTGATAACATGTGTAGAGAATGTCAATTGGGTAAACATAAGAAAATTTCATTCAAGAGCAAAGAAGAATTTTCAAATGGACGGTGGAACTTGTGCATATTGATCTATGTGGTCTTGCTAGAATTAGGAGTGTGCAAGGAGATAGATATTTTATGTTGCTGATTGATGATTACTCCCAGATGATGTGGGTAACCTTCTTAAAAGAAAAATCAGAAGCTCTTGACAAGTTTAAGGTGTTCAAGGTTATGGTGGAAAATGAGATTGGTGAGAAAATAAAGTGTCTGAGATCGGACAGAGGTGGAGAGTTTACCTTCGGTGAGTTTGATACATTCTGTGAAAAGCATGGAATAAAAAGATAGTTATCTGCTCCTAGGACTCCTCAGCAGAATGGAGTTGTGGAAAGAAAGAACCAGACCATTCAAGAAGATGCTATGACCATGATGATGGAAGAAAATGTTCCACAAGTCTATTGGAGAGAAGCTGTGAGTACTGTTGTCTACACTCTCAACCAGGTGCAGATCAAAGGCAATTCTGGTAAGACCCCTTATGAACTATGGTTTGGTCATCCTCCTACTGTGAGATACTTTAGAGTTTTTGGTAGTAAGTGCTATATCAAAAGAGATGAGGATCTAGGCAAGTTTGAAGCAAGAAGTGATGAAGGGATATTTCTGGGTTACTCTACTCAAAGCAAGGCATACCGGTGCTTTAACAAAAGATTGAAAAAGTTTGTTGAAAGTGCAAATGTAAGAGTTGATGAGAGAAAAGGACATTCTAGATATGAATTAGATGATCAAGATGAAAGTCAAAGTCAAGGAAGACAAATTCAAACCCAGACTTAGATTCAGATTGATCTAGAAAATCCAGTGACTCAAGAGGATAGTGCAGATGTTGAAGAACAAGCTCAAGAAACAGAGGTTCAAATAAATCTCAAAACTCCTAGGTATGTAAGACTGAATCATCATGAAGATCAAATCATAGGAGATAGATATAAAGGTGTTCGAACTAGGAAAAGAATTGCTGAAGATCAAGAGGAGATTTGTTTGATTTCAAAGATTGAGCCAAATTTAGTAAGTGAAGCTTGCAATGATGAAAACTGGGTAAAAGCCATGGAAGAAGAATTAATGCAAATTGAAAAGAATCACACTTGGGATCCTATTCCTAGACCCGAAGACAAAAAAGTGATTGGAACTAAATGGGTCTTTCAGAATAAACTAAATGAAGATGGTGAAGTTGTAAGAAATAAAGCAAGGCTGGTATGCAAAGGATATTCTCAAGTGGAATGAATTGATTTTGAAGAAACTTTTGCTTCGATGGCAAGAATAGAGGTAGTCATATTATTTCTTGCATTTGCTGCTTATAAAGATTTCAAGGTCTATTAGATGGATGTCAAGTCAGCATTCCTAAATGGAGAATTAGAAGAAGAAGTCTACATTGAGCAACTGGAAGGATTTCAATTGTCTGATCAGAGAGATATGGTCTGCAAGTTGAGGAAAGCATTGTATGGACTCAAACAAGCCCCAAGAGCCTGGTATGCAAGATTAGATAAGTATCTGCTAAAGCTAGGATATAGCAAAGGCACTGCTGACATTAATCTTTACTTCAAGATTGATCATGAGCACATTTTGATTGTTGAGGTATTTGTTGATGATATCATTTTTGGTGGAAATGAGAAGATGTGCAAAACATTTGCTGATCAGATGCAGAGTGAATTTGAGATGTCCATGTTTGGTGAAATAAATTTCTTCTTAGGTCTACAAATCATTCAATCAGATAAAGGTATCTTCATATCTCAATCTAAGTATGTGAGAATTGTTGAAAAAGTTTGGAATGGAAGATTCAAAACCAGTAGGTACTCCCATGGTAATTGGATGTAAGCTGAGTAAAGATGATGAATTCCCTAAGGCAAATCAGAAAAGGTATAGATCAATGACTGGAGGAATGCTCTATTTGATTCAGACCAGACTTGATATCATGAATGCAGTTAGACTTGTTTCTAGATTTCAAGCTGATCCTAGAGAAACCCATGTTGTAGCAATCAAGAGAATTTTTAGATATCTCAAAGGGACACTTGATTATGGCTTATGGTATCCAAAGGATAATGACTTCACTCTTCATGCATATATAGATGCTGATTGGGCAGGAGATGTGTATGATAGAAAAAGTACTAGTGGTGGTGCATTCTTCTTGGGAAGTAGATTGGTTTCTTGGCTGAGCAAAAAGCAGAAGGCAATATCCCTATCTATAGCAGAGGCAGAGTACATAGCAGAAATAAACAATTGTACTCAAGTTCTGTGGATGAAGCAAATGTTGAATGACATCAGAATTGTGTTTGAGGAGCCTATCACAATATTCTGTGATAATTCAAGTGCAATAAGCATCTCAAAGAATCTGGTGTTGCATTCAAAGACAAAGCACATATCAATCAAGTTTCACTTTTTGAGAGAGAAGGTTAATGAGAATGAAGTTAGATTGGAGTTTGTTTCTTCAAAGGATCATATTGTGGATATTTTCACTAAGCCTTTACCCAAGGATATTTTTGAGTATCTTAGAGAGAAGTTAGGGGTTATTACCCCTCCTGATCAGAACTAAGATGCACTAGGGTGCATCAGTCCGGTAGAATTCACAGTCATATCTTGTGATCCAGATTAATGTTAAGGAGATACTACTCAGGGGGAGTAGTCAGAATGCAAATTTTGAGATCAGTCTAAAACAAAAAGGGGGAGAAAAGGTTGCAAATATGTGCCCTTTTCCATTGATGTCAAAGGGGGAGAGAAGTCATGTAAAAAACTAGTTGCCGATAAAAGGGGGATCTATAAAGAAAAATGGTTGCAGGTGTGATAAGAGAAAGGGGGAGAAGTTCTTGTCTTGATGTTGAATCAATTTTTCACATCATATGTTGCCATCAATGATAAAGGGGGAGATTGTTACAAATATGTACCTAATTGGTGTTGTCATTGATGTCAACATATCCCTGTTGCCATTAGTGTCAACTGTATCCTATTTTGTTGCCTGTTTAGAAGATTGGAATGTTGAGAAAAATTAATGAAGATCAATGTATGTTGACCATATGGCTATGTAGAGGATTGTCTGAAGTAGCTTCAGTTAAGTTTTGAGAGGTCTGCATGAAGATTTGAAGAAGCTATGGCCATTTGAGTAGAACCGGGTTTTGTTGTGTTCAGAAGAGACAAAGTGACAGTAAATTGGTCCGGATTTCTCCGCATTGAAATATTATGATCTACGGTTCTAGAGGCAATGCATTTGGGAAGTCAATGTGTATCCTCAACTATAGGGGCTCATGGTTTGGAGGTCTGCAAGCAATCTTTCTAGTGTGACAGTCATAGCAGATAGTGTTCTTGAGGTTTCGGATGAAGATGCAAGTGATTATGATGATTTAGAGTACGAATGTTTTTGTTGAATTTAATGTGCTTGTGGAGGTCTCTGGATCATGTGACTACTATGTTGGAGGCCCGCATTGAAGATTGAGCTTGTTGTTGAAGATTTCGTACTTGATGTTGTTGTTCTTCCTCGTCTTGGCCGACCGGATGATTCAAGCGTGTTGCAGATGATCTAAGAGCAATTCTATGAAGCATGGCATGTTGATCAAAGAAGATTTGAGTCCTAGTTATGTTTGGCCGACAACATAGTTATTCGCATTAAGTCAGATGTTGGTAGTGCCGACCTTGATGTGTATTCCAAGGTTGATGAAGCGTATAAAGGCATGTAGTTGCTTTGTGGAAGATTATCCTTATGCGAAATAATCAAATCCCAAGAAAGGATCAGAGGCAAAGCAGAGAAGAGGAGGAGCAGAGGAACAAGAACATTAAAGGATGAAGTGATAGTGAAAAAGTATTTGGGAGAAGAGCAGAAGTTTTGTGAGCATTCAATGAGACTGAACCAGGCATGAAGAAGATGCTATTTCTCAGTTAATTCTTTCTATATTAAACATAAATTTCTGTAGGCAGTGAGCCTCTTTTGAGCAGTGAGCTCTGGGCAGTGCGCTCGAAGGCAAGTGCCTTCCCATTTTTAAGTACTTTTAACAAGGTATGAATCTTGTGGGTTAACCCCCACCGTGGTTTTCCCTTAACCGGGTTTCCACATTAAAAATCTTGGTGTCAAGTGTGTTAATTGTGTTTCTGCTCATGTGTTATTCTTTCATGCGTTAATGTTTACATCATTAATCTATTTGTAAGTTGTGAAAGAAGATTAAAAAGAGGAAAAAGTTAATTTTGTGGGAAAATTGATTCACCCCCCCTCTCAGTTGTCTAGCCTAATCCCAACAGGGATGACACTATGTGGACAAGTAATGATGGTGGTAGGAGTAATGGTAGAAGATTGATTAATAGTAGAGGAGGGGGAGGAGGTAGATTCACTAATCATAGTAGATGAAACACTTTTAGCACTAATATCTTGTAAGATCTCTGATCCAAATGGCTTAATGATGAACACGTAAATCATATTGGCTAGTTGTGTTGAATTTTAGTACTAGCCAAACTAGCAAGCTCATTTACAAAATTTTGGTTGGCCACATGAGCATCATGATCATAATATTGATTATCCTATAATTTTTCTCAACACAAGTATTAGAATGAATCCCAGTGTCATTGGATTGGAGTCGACAATATTAGGGTTTAAATAAGCCCTTTCTTAATGGTAGACTAGGATCATGAGTAGCTCAAGGCATAAACAAAAGATAGGAAACTAAAGCTCAAAATTTAACTTTTAAATTCAAAAATAAAAATAGTAATGGTATATCAAATTTGAAAAATGAATGTCAATGAGATATCAATTAAAGCCATAGACTTTAGCAAGATTTATACTAAGATAATGTAATAAAAAACATAGATCTAAAAAACCTAAAACAATGAAGGTATAAACCCTAAATAAAAACCATAGGGTGGTGTAGAATTAGAGGAGTTCACCAAACATGTGAAGGAAAATAAACTTTCCCTAAAATTAATCCAGGCTAATCAAATAAGATGCATACACATAAGCATACATTAATCTAGATTAATAAATGATAATTATGGACATAGATAATTCAAAATTAAATGCTATTTTAGGAAAGAAAGTGAAGGAGTATACCTAGCTCTAGGAACAATGTTGAAGATAATTCTAATACATAAACATTGATTCTATGATTTGATGTTGAAAAATGAAAAATTAGTGTCCTCTCCATTTGGAATTTGTGTTGACCCATCACTATTTTTTGGTCGAATCCATGGGTCTAGGTCAATTCTACAGATGTAGATATGTCTTGCAAGGCACGCATTTGATCTTGCTAATTACACACTTTTGATGTTTGATTTGTTTGATTTCCTATGCTTCATTGAGTGTCAAGGATTGACAGTGTTTATAAACATCTAGGGGAGGTTGTTGAATCACAAGGATCATGTTCTCCTAGGTTCTCACCTCCTTGATAGGAGCAACTTTATGATTATGGAAAGAATTGAGGACATCAATCTTTAGACATGCAAGTGCTCTAAAATGATTATGTAGATCTTGATTCGTTTTAATGTACCAATTGAAGTGTTCATAGCATGATCTTTTCCTTTAATGCAAATGATATTTGATAATGCTTGTAGATGATAAATGTATGCAATTGAATGCCTTTAAAATACAAAGACATAACAATAATGAAAGGAAGCAAGGTATGCGGAAACGCTTCCTACACTGATCTACTGAGGAAAGACTTATGTAAATTTTCCTTTTACAGTTATAGATTAAGATGCACATTAACAGAAAGATAATAACAACTTTCAAATGCAAACACAAAACTCACAACACAAGATATACGTGGGGAAAACTCTTTCAGGTAAAGATCCCACACTCCAAAGCCACCCAATATATTATTCAGGAATCACAAAGATTACAATATACTTGCAGAGCAAGCTTTTACATGAGTATATCCAACCAAAGATCCAGGAGGTAATTTGATATCTATAAGATTCTTACACACAACCTCCATCTCCAGTTCCTGATATATAGGAGATACAATACAGTACACTGCCAACGGTAATTACAAAACCATGAGCCAAAACCACCAAAAAGTGGCGCCCAAATTATCTCCAATCAAAGATGCCTTGTGATGTGCAAAAACACACACCAACATGTGTAACTCTCCCCTTTACAACTCTTTTATGTGTCCAACACGTTTTTACATTTCCCAAAAATAGAAGGTCCAACTTCCATAGGCCATAACTTTTGATCCGAGTGTCTGATTGACGAACCGTTTAATGCGTCGGAAAGCTTGTGAAGAGATATATCACCCTATAACCTACTATGCTAGTTATGACAATTTTTGGGACATTTAGAGAAGTTTTGATTCCGGTAATTGAGTTCAAAAACTTTTTTCGACAGTTTCAAAAAACATAAACTTTAATATCTCGCGATCTAGCTATGATCTTGAGATGTTCACTTAGCTGTTCTGCACCTTCTGGGAAAAATTTTAGGTCAATCCGAGCTTAATCGAAGGACTTATTAAAATAGTAAGTCTCGCTATTTTTAGCTTGTTTGGAAACTTTGAAAGTTCCAGACCATTCTCCAAGATAAAGGGTATTCAAAAAGACCAAAACTGGGAAGAATAGTAATCTTTCGAAGTTGCAAGGTTGAGACACTTTTCTTAACATTCTTCCACTTGTCGAACACCTTGCAAGAGCAAAGGGAGTATCAACACCATGATTTATTTGCTAGGGGCCGAGAGGCCCATAGACTCTGAACACCATCTGAACTTTTCTGTGCTCACAGGTTTTGTCAAGGAATTTGCAACATTCATCAAAGTTTCAACTTTTTCCATGTTTACCTTCCCATCCTCTACCATGTCATGAACAAAATGGTACTAGACATCAATATTCTTAGTGTAGGAGTCAATGACAACACTGAGAGGGGGGGTGAATCAGTGTTATGTAAATTCTTAACTTTTTGCAAACTTTACAAGACAAGTAGAAAGAAAGACATTAATGATCTGTTTGAGCTCATATGCACAAGACTGATAGTGAAAGTTGTGAACCAAAAACTTATCAATAAAACACAAATATGCACACATAGAGACAAGTTATGACACATAAATTTCTAGAGTGGAAAACCCTCTCGGGGTAGAAAAACCACTCATGAAGTGCCTCACTAGCTTAACCTTAAAAACTTCTTACAAAGCCTCACTGGCTGAATATTATGTCTCACTGACAATTGAAAGGTCTTACTGACCTACAAGCTTCACTGGCATACTGTGTGCCTCACTGGCAACAAAGTTTAGAAGCACCAGCTTCAAGGAGCACCGACCCCTAAAACAGAACAAACTGAAAACAAAAACTCAGAGGGTTTCTCTGTTTCAATACAAAACATCTGTCTCATGTTTCTGTCAAATGGCCATTCTCTTTATCAACCCAAATCATGTACAAACTCAGATATTCAAAATCAATCCTGTACCCTAATCCACTCTACAACACCAACACTGCTTGATTCTCAACAACACCACAACACTGTATGTTTCATCTCTATCCTTCTTAATTCGTTCCATCAATGCACCTAAAAAACAAATTTATACAAGTTGAATGTCTTTTCACTGCCTTGGAACCTTTCACATTCCTTCATAAATTTCTCCTGCATTTGATCAAACAAATTTTACAATTATAAACAACAAGACTTTTGAAATTTCACTTCTCTGCAAAAACACATTTCCTTTTCTTCATCTCTCCTGCAAATAAACTCTTCAATTTTGATTCATATTCCTGCAAAAAAAACATTCTCTCATTGCAAACAAAAAAATAATAAATAAATCTTCAATCTCTGATCCATATTTTCTCATAAGACAAATCTTCTCCATGAAAACCTTTCATATTCTATGATCAAACTTTGATATTCTTCTGTGTGCAATTTTATCTTCATCTGTAGAAATGACCCTTCAATTTCCTTTGCATTGTAAATAAAAAAACTTCAATATTGCCCCTGTCAAAAATAAAATTATTTTGCCCGTGCAAATTCAATCTGCAAAAAAAATAACTCCACCAATTTGTCAATCAAACTTCTCTACAATAAAATCATCAAAAATCTCTCTGCTCATTTGCATGTTCTTTCATCTCCTCTGTAAAAAATCATTTGTAAAAAGAATGTCTCTGTATTCAATTTCAATAAATGATATTCTTTTTCATTAAGACTTCAATCACTTCATCCAAAAAAAATTATCTTCAAAGAATTCTTCAATCTGTAAAAATCTTTTTCATAAAATCCATCTGCCCTTAAAAAAATGAAAATCTCTTCCAAATAAATAATTTCTTCAAAATACCATCAAATAAAAATCTTTCAATAAACCATTTAAATCCTTCAACTTCTTTCAAAACAATTAATCTGCACAATCAATCCTCTTTAAAAAATCTTCCATGTTTTTTTCATCCAAATCCACTGCCTTCATGAAAAAGCAAAAAGAAAAAATCTGCCTTCTAAAAAGAACAAAAATTCCTTATCAAAAAATTAGAGTTAAAAAATGAAGTTTCTAAAATTGAAAAAAAAGCCATAAATATGACTAAATAAACGGGCTTCCTCCTTTTTCAACAAGTTTCTAATAATTTGAAGCTTTTAATGAATAAAGCTTTTCATTTATAAACCAAATAGATGCTTTTTCTTAAAACACCTTATAAGATTATTATTCTTGAATTAAGACTCGAATCTTTTAACATGAGTTTATTCCACTTAATAACTAAAGTGCTTCACATATGAAGGAGACCGCTTTTAGGTTGAAAGGTAAGAAAAGGGCCGGTTATCACATGAGTATTAGGCACTCTAGCCGGTAAACATAAGTGAGTGACTTATGATAAGAAGTCACAAAAAATAAACTTAGCTTATAAGATTCCAGCTAGGTTTTAGGATTTTAAGAATGCACTTAGGCTTTTATGCGAATTTCAATTATCATAATTTGAACAAGGGTTACCACCATAATTCTCTGAGATCCTTGTAATTTTCTGAGTACTAACCTTGAATCACAAACATACTTTGTTATGAACCATTCCTTTTCAACACCAATAGCAAAAGTTCATTTCAAACTATTATTGCTATGAAGCATCAATATATCCTGATAAAGGTGGAGTTAGCAAACAAACTTCATGCAACCATACTAACCCCTGATAGAATCTTATCATTTCAAGTGATTGAAGACCACATCTGTGAAGATCATGACAAATTGTGAACACTAACCAAGCATACTGAACAAGCTGTGATATGACAACTCCTGTCAACAACTTCACACAACTTCACACAACTCTTGATGAAGCATGAACATTGACCAAGCATACTAAACAAGCTGTGATATGACCAAGCATCAACCTCTTGCACTTACCTCCTCATTAGTGTTCTTCAGATGTTCACTAATATCAACTCAACCTTTTTGACATCAATGACAATCTGACACCATCACTTAGTCCTTGCGTGGAAAGTAGGATTCTTCACCAAACATATGGCACTCTGACTGTCACAACAAATAGTAATCTTCCCTGCATCAAACCCAACATCAGAACACAATATCTTAAGCCAAATGGCTTCTTTACAAGCATGAGTTGCTACCATGTACTCATCTTTAGTAGTGGACAAAGCGACCACAGGTTTCCACTTACTCATTCAACTAATAGCACCACCAAACATAGTAAACACATAAGCACTGGTGGATCTCCTGCTGTCAATGTCACCTGTCCAATCTAAATCCACAAATCCACAAATACAAAGTGAATGTCAAGGTTCTGTAGAATAACCATGATAACATAAGGAATACTTAGAAGTACCCTACAAATATCTGAACACTCTCTTCACTGCATCCCAATGTACCCATCCAAGATTAGCCATAAATCGACTAAGGACTCCCACTTCTTGGGTAATGTCTGGTCTTGTGCAGACCATCACATACATCAAACTGCCAACCACACTAGCATAAGGAAATCTATTCATATCCTCTGTCTCAGAAGGAGACATTGGACAATCTTCAACAGATAACTTTGTCCCCATTGTAACAGGAACAATCAAAGGTCTACAATCCAACATGTTGAATCTCTCCAACACAGTGTTAACATTGTTGGCAAGAGACACTGCATAGATTTGATAGGTGTTGTCATTGATGGAAACTAAGATTGTTCCACACATCTGCAGTGCAGTATCTGGTCATACCGGAAGTCAGAATGGTAATCTATCTAAGTCCGGGAGCCTAAAACAGAGCATATAGTAGAGTCCTATTTTTTGGTCAGCGGATCTCTCCAGTTAATCATTATGTGTTGTGGATCTAAAGGAGTATAAAGGGACACCAAGAAAATCTAAATCCAAGTTTTCCACCTCCGGTGATAAAGGAATCAAAAGTTATGAGCATATGAATACCGGGTCCTATTATGACAGAACAGTTCAGTGAAGAACAGGCAGACTTATGTAAATCCTTGTGCGGACCCAATAGAAGTGTTTTGATGAACTATGTATGAGATAGAATGTTAGTGGCCGACATGTATGATGATCTACATGTGTTATTTTTGGTACGCATCAATATTGGTGTATGGATCTAGCCAACAGAGCAGAGCATTCTTAAAAGGTTCTAAGTGTTGTTTGTTGTTACCGACTGACAAGTGATTGCAATTCAAGATAAGTATATATAACTGATGATGGTGGATATTTTGAATGAGTATTGCAGTCATGGAGAAAAGGTGAAAAGAGCAGAAAACTAATATCCAAATGAAGGCAGAATAGAGAGAAGAGTAGAATAAAGATGAAGTGTACAAAGTCAGTATTTGCACTTAACCGGAACTAATCTCTAGCATTGGCAAATGCATCTTACTAGTTCAAAATCCCTGTAAATCTCTTGTAAACTTTTCTGTAGGCAGTGAGCCTCCACTTGAGCAATGAGCTCAGGGTAGTGAGCCTGAATGCATGTGCATTCTCATTTGTAAAATACTTTATTAATTTTTGTGGGTTAACCCACACCGTGGTTTTTCCCTTAACCGGGTTTCCACGTCAAAATCTTGGTGTCAAATGTGCCATTCATGTTTTCTGCTCATATGCTATTGTCTAATGCTGGAATGCTTATATTATTGATTTAATTTTAAGTTGTAAAAGGGAATAGCAGTAGAAAAACATTAAGTAGAGCTACAACTGATTCACCCCCCCTCTCAGTTGTCTGGACCTATTCCAACAAACATACTTACTCTAGCCTAACCAAAGTTTTATGTTTGCTCTGTCTCTTCTAATTTCCATTCCCAGAATGTACCGAGCTGCCCCTAGATTTTTCATCTCAAACTGTGCTGACAACTGAGACTTCAAATCAGAAATCAAAATTTTATCATTCCCAATGAGTAACATATCATCGACATACAATGCAATAATGAGAATACGATCATTGTCAAACTTGTAGTAAACACAATGATCTGATTTTGATATCTGAAATCTAATACTCAACACAAAGGCATCAAACTTCTGGTACCACATCCTAGGAGACTGTTTCAAACCATACAAAGACTTTTTCAACTTGCAAACTAGATTTTCTTTACCTTTCACCATGTAGTGCTCTGGCTGTGACATATAGATTTCCTCCTCCAAGTCACCATGAAGGAATGTTGTCTTCACATCCATTCGTTCCACTTCTAGTTCATACACTACTGCAAGAGATAACTGGAACCGAATAGATGTCAGCTTTGCAACAGGAGAGAAAATCTCACCATAGTCAATTCCCTCCACTTGAGAATACCCCTTCGCAACCAATCTAGCCTTATATTTCTCAACACTGCCATCTACACCGAATTTCTTTTTGAACACCCACTTGCATCCAACACGTTTTTGTCCTTCAAGCAAAGGCACTAAGTCCCAAGTATTATTCTTTTCCAAAGAAGGCATCTTCTCTTCCATGGCCTCCTTCCAAGAACCTGCATCTTTCATATCCATAGCCTCTTTCACAGTTCTATGCTCATCAGTGTTAGAAATCAAAGCAAAAATACAACTGGAATCATGCAATGAATAACTAAACCTATCAGGTTGCTACCTTATTCGTGTGGACCTCCTCAAAGGTTGAGGTTGAGGTTCTTCATCTTCTTGTCAACTTTCAGTGCTACTAGAGCTCTCCTCATTATCAGGTTTAATAGATGTTTTTGGTTCAACTTTCTTAGGGGTGGAAGAAAACTAAACTGCATCATCTTTCTTCTCTTCTTTCTCTGCCTGCAAGACAACAGAAGAAGGATTGAGCTCTCTGAAGATCACGCTTCTGCTATACAGAACTCTCTCAGCCACTGGATCCCAAAGCTTGTACCCTTTCACACTGATGCCATAACCGATGAAGATACACTTTACAGCCTTATTCTCCAACTTAGACCTCTTCTCCTTAGGCACATGTGCATATTTCTCACAACCAAATATTCGAATGTGTCTTAATGATGGCTTTTTACCAGACCATACCTCCATAGGTGTCTTATCAACGAGCGCTGATGTAGGAGACCTGTTAACCAGGTAACAAGTGATAGCAACAACTTCAGCCCAGAACTTTTGTTCAAGACCAGCTCCACTTAGCATACTCCTTGCCCTCTCCATCACCATTCTATTCATCCTCTCTGCAACTCCATTCTACTGAGGGGTATACGGAGTTGTCTTGTGCCTCTCAATCCTCTGTTCTTTACAAAACTTGTCAAAATCTGCTGAATAGAACTCAACACCGTTGTTAGTCCTCAAACACTTAATCTTTCTATCCTTCTGATTCTCTACAAGAGCTTTGAACTCTTTGAATCTATTAAAAACTTCAAATTTACTTCTAAGGAAATACACCCATGTCCTTCTATTGTAGTCATCAATGAATGAAACAAAGTAAATAGATTTTGAAATCGAAGGAACATTAACAGGACCAAACACATCTGAATGAATCAAGTCCAACAAAAGATTTGTGAGAACTAGAATAAAACTGAACATGGTTTTATTTTCCATAAATGCAATGTTCACAGAAATTGAACTCAAGGTTACAATCATTCATACCCTCAACAATATTTTTATTCTTCAAGGTCCTCAAACCCTTTTCACCAATGTGACCAAGACTTTGGTGCCATAACATTGTCTTCTCAGCTGGAAGTTTCATTTCCATAGAATGAGCACCCTTAGGTACCCAGAAAGCATGACCATCAGAAGTAGATGCAACAGTCTTCTTCGCTGCTAGTTCCAATGGTGAGGATGAAGACTTTGAAGCTCTCTTCTTCGAAAAGAGGCACTATTACACTGAACTGTGCATGCATCAAGCTAAAATAGAGTGCCAATCCGAACACCCTTAGACAACACCATAGATCCTCTAGTCATCTTGCATCCTCCATTCGAGAAAATAGCTTGCACACCCACATCATTCAACTTACTTATAGAAAGAAGGTTCCGTGTCAAACCGGGGATATGCATAACACCATTGATTCCCTTCATTCATCCATCAAGGAATCAAATCAAGACTCTTTCATGACCAATGATATCTAGGTGAAAATCATCACCCAAGTACACCTTTCCACCATCGTATTCTTCATACTTCAAAAACTAGCCCCGATGTGAGCTCACGTGAAAAGATGCACCAGAGTCAATAAGCCACACATCCTCAGATGCATGCATTGCCAAGGCAGTGACAAATGCTTCTCCTTCATCCTGAGAGGACTTGTCAGAATCTGAATCATAATTCTTCTTCTTTTTCTCCTCCTTGCACTCCTTGCAGAAGTGACTAGGTTTGCCGCAGTTCCAACACAGGGCCTTGGACTTTCCGAGAGACTTAGATCTCCCACGAGATTTGGATCTTCCTTTTTCTTCCTTCTTCTTATCTTTTTTCTTTCCCTTCTCTTTAGATCTACCACGAACTGCAAGAGCCTCCTTAGCCGATTTAGAAGACTTTCTCTGCATCTCTTCAGACAATAGCGAAGAAACCACTTCATCCATCTTGAAGGTGGTAGTGGTACTCCCAATGGCCATAATCCCACGAATCTAGTAAGGAACATAGTAATGTCATACATCGATCCTCCTCCTCCATCTTCACACCAGCAGAAGTCAATTGGGCAACAAGCATATTGAATGTATTTAGGTGATCAGCAATAGATCCTCCATCTTCCATCCTCAGAGAATATAATTTCTTTCACAGGAATAACTTGTTCACCAAGGATTTAGCTTGATAAACATCTCCAAGCTTCTTCCAAAGTTCCTTTGCAGTCTTCTCTTCATGGATATTCAGGAGCATTGAATCAACCAAATAGAGTCTTATCAAACTCTTAGCTTTTTGATCTTTGAGATCCCATTCTTCTTGAGACATTACCATTGGTTTTGTACCAGGTACGACTTCCCATAAATCCTGATCTACAAGCATGTCCTCCATTTTGAGTTTCCACAACTTGAAATTACTTCCATTAAACTTCTCTATCTCAAACCTCCCAGATGTGCTCGCCATCTCTTACCTGCAACAAAGATTTCAAAATCCTCTGCACAAGCTCCCACTCAAACGAAGATCAACTCAAAAAACCCTCTACCCAACAACTAGAACCAAAGGTGATCAGGCTCTGATACCAACTGAAAGGAAGCAAAGTATGCGGAAACGCTTCCTACACTGATCTACTGAGGAAAGACTTATGTAAATTTTCCTTTTACAGTTACAGATTAAGATGCACATTAACAAAAAGATAATAACAACTTTCAAATGCAAACACAAAACTCACAACACAAGATATACGTGGGGAAAACCCTTTCAGGTAAAAACCCCACACTCCAAAGCCGCCCAATATATTATTTAGGAATCACGAAGATTACAATATACTTGCAGAGTAAACTTTTACAGGAGTATATCCAACTAGAGATCCAGGAGGTAATTTGACATCTATAAGATTCTTACACACAACCTCCATCTCGAGTTCCTGATATATAGGAGATACAATATAGTACACTGCCAACGGTAATTACAAAACCATGAGCCAAAACCACCAAAAAGTGGTGCCCAAATTATCTCCAATCAAAGATGCCTTGTGATGTTCCAAAACACACACCAACATGTGTAACTCTCCCCTTTATAGCTCTTTTATGTGTCCAACATGTTTTTACATTTCCCAAAATAGAAGGTCCAACTTCCAGAGGCCATAACTTTTGATCTGGGTGTCCGATTGATGAACCGTTTAATGTGTCAGAAAGTTTGTGAAGAGATCTATCACCTATAACCTGCTAAGCCAGTTATGACAATTTTTGGGATGTTTAGAAAAGTTTTGATTCTAGTAATTGAGTTCAAAGACTTTTTCTAGCAATTTCAAAAAACATAAACTTTAATATCTCATGATCCAGTTATGATCTTGAGATGAAACTCACTTGACATGTTCACTTAGTTGTTTCGCACCTTCTGGGAAAAATTTCAGGTTAATCTAAGCTCAATCGAAGGACTTACTAAAAATAGTAACTCGCTATTTTTAGCTCGTTTGGAAACTTTGAAAGTTCCAAACCATTCTCCAAGATAAAGGGTATTCAAAAAGACCAAAACTGAGAAGAATAGTAATCTTTCGAAGTTGCAAGGTTGAGACACTTTTCTTAACAAATAAATCGTGCAAATGTGTGTTTAGTCAACTCATAATGGCTAGTGAAATGGGCAAGAGTTAATTAATTTTTAATTTGAATTTTAGAATTTTAGGGGACAGATCGGTAGATGCAAAATCAATCTTGCACCCATGGGATTGCCCTAGGATAAGAGAATTGTGAGATCTATGCGAGGAATGAAGGTTTGGCTATGGAGGTGCAATGAATATTAGGGGTATGGGAAGATTTGAAGATATAAATATGGTGTGGTTGAATATGTGAGAATGTGTGCAAATAGAAATAGGTTAAAGATAGAAGAATAAATCCAAATTCACACAAAATTATATCATGTGTTAATATATAATTACTTTAAGACATTCCCTCAAAATAGACACAAAACTAAGCAAAGATTAGCATGAATATATATATACTCTCTTAAACTAAATAGGCCAAAACTAAATTCTATGCACTTTGGACTATTTATTTATTATTTTGTACATGATATGATATTGATGAGCTATAATTTTGAGAACAAAAGTCTTAAGTCGGACAGAAAAAAGTTTTACTATTTTTCGACGAGAAATTATGTGCTGGTTAACCCTGCTCATGCAACATATATATACAGCAATATAGATCAACAAGAACAACAAAAGTTTCTTCATAATAGTGCTAATCCGGAAAGAAGCAAACATATATAAGACAGGTCAATCCAAAGTGAATAAATACATGGAACTCGCAGGTGCACAAAAAACAATACCCTCAAATCTGATCCTCCAAACAATATAAATCTACTCAGCCTCCACGACAACAGAATAAAATTCAATTTGACTCATCATCTGCAAATACATGTTTATTGTTGCCAAACTGTTAGAAAAAAGATTGCATCTCCAATCACTCTAGAATCTATACTGCTCTCATCATAACACTGCTTTCTTGCATTCTCATCACAAGGCTGCCTTCTTCTCAGTACCTGAATAGACTGCTCAGATTGTGTGTAGCAAACTCTTAAAAGCGATTATAAGATGGATGAACATGTCTAAATGTTTAATTGTTGTCAAAGGGCCCTTGGTCTGTTAGTAAAGTTGAAAGGTTCTGAATGAGCCCATCAAGGATCAAGTCTTGCTGAGTGCAAGGCCCCCGACACCATAAGGGATGACAATCCCAGGTGAATTTAGTGGATTGGATACCTCTTAGTCCTTGGCCCTCAGTTGAAAAGGTTCAACCTAAGGTTTGTGCTCCCATATCAAACGATCTTGTGAATAATCTCTATCAAAAAATAAAACATTTAATTGTCTTTTTGTGTATTGGAATAGATGAGCATAACCAACACTCTCCAAATAGAACTCTTCAAATGTTATAATACAAACTCTTTAAAATAACCACAAAACTAATGCTACACGTTAGAATGTTCAATTTTCTTTGTACTTCCAGATCAACTTACCAATTTATGTACACGTAATAAAAATGATAAGTATATACTTTATTTTAAAAGTTTATATTGAAAAACATCTACTAAATAAATAATCCAATACAAATGACATACCATATATTTTTTATATAATTAAGTTTAACTAGGAATTTAAAAAAAAACACATTCTATGAATCTTTAAAAAAGCCATTAATATTGGACTGTCGGCCAAACGGTGGAGTGGTCTTAATCATAGTTGGTCTATGTGCATTCAATTCAATTTCACCCTCTGTTTGTTAGGAACCGTTTTTATGTAGATGAATTTGGGCAATTGGGTAAGTGTCGAGGCATCCTCGCCTTTATACTTCTCGTGATCTGACGTAGAAACTGTCTGGTTGACCACTGGACAGCATTTTTTTTTTTTTTTGGCTGTATGTCCAAATTCAAGGAAAGGAGGAGCTTGCTCTCTCGTGATAGCATTTAATGTAGTCAAGTAACACCTGCAATTTTGATGCCTATGTTTTCTCGTTATCAAATATTCTACTCTTTTTCCGTCTTGATTTATCTCTCACACCAGCCAGTCATTCCAGTGCCCCCATTTATACTTCAAGCTGCTAAAGTCGGCACAAATGGCCCAATTGCTTTACGGTGTCTATTTCACATTGCCAAATTCGTTTAACCATAGCTGCATCATTCGCAGTGAAAGAATCAGATTTCTGCATCTACGAATAACTGAAAAAGATTGCACTGAATTCTATTGAATAGAATTATGTGCACACTTTTTCAATTATTCGTAGTAAATCAATGCAGAAATCTGATTCTTTCACTGTGAGCATAAGATGATTCTTTCAATGTACTTAATGATTCTTATTCATCTCCTTTTAGAGACCATTTCTTGGCAAATCTCATGGAATTTTCTATGCATTATAATGATATACCAATTTTTGATGTCCATGGGAACTCTCCTTTGGATCCTTTTGTGCTTTCTTTCTTTGAGTGATCGTGGAGTATATTCTCCTACACCTTTTATTGGTAAAAACACGGCTTATACATACATGAGGATGAAGGATTATACGAAGATCTTCTATAGTTTAAGCTTGGTATATGTGAGGATAACGTGCCACTAGTTGATGATATATCTTTTTCACCCTCCTCCACTATCACACAAGATATGCATACACATATGGATATGGTACATTTTAATAATGATATTTCACCTTATTTGTGCTCCCTCATTATTAGGATAGACTAGACCATATAGAAAGGTGTGTTGATACTTATAAAAAAGATTTGAATAGAAATATTATACTAGTGAGATATTGTATAATCTTTTGGCATATATTTTTTTCTTATTCTTATTCTTAACCAAGTGGATTTGTGGCACCTTCTTGTACAAAGTATGATGGTAGAGGTGATCCATTGCTTCATCTAAGAACTTTCCAAACTACATGTTTCACTTATTTTCATGAGGGTAGTTTGCTTATATAATTGTTTCCAACAAGCTTGAGTGGTCATGCATTTATATGGTTTGATTCATTACCTCATGCTTCTATCACTCCCTTTAAGGACTTGACTAATGCTTTCATGGAACACTAACACTATAGGGCTGAGACTAAGACATCTATTGCTCAAGTTGTGCAATGCAAGCAAGAAAAACATTAGCCAATTAAGGATTATATTTTTAGATTTCAATCTTTGATTACTAATATGAGTTTTGAATTATGGGATGATGAGATTCAACATCTATTTGTTGATACTTCTACTATTCAAAGGACAAGTGTTTTGCAACCCTTATCATTCATTTTATAATTTATACACTAGTGTATGTAAATGTGACTGTGTTTTATTATTTCTAGCACTTCCCTTTATGCTCATGAGTTAACATCTTGCCACATTTGGATAGTGGGGGCAATGAGGATCTACCTCATGTTAATCATAGAGATGATCATCATGCACATGTTAAACCAAAGAGATTAAGAGAATTCACTAGATTGGAGGAGCCTCCACGTGTTGAATTGGAAACACACAATCTTATTACTTTGCCTCTTGTTTAAAATAATGGATATATATCTAGGCTTGCACCACACAAGGTTCAGTGTTTTTGTTCTTATCATTCCATACATGGACATTCTATAGATAGATGCATTAAATTGAAACATAAAGTTCAAGATCTTATAGACAAAGGGATGACATGTAAGTTGAGTATTTTAATGAGAATACATCTACTTGACTTGATGAGGTTAATCATGTTAAATTGAATGATGATAATTCTTCTAATGTTAATTAGTATATTGGTTTTGATGATCATAGTGCACCATATGTTGAAGTTATACATTGGACAAAACAGAAAACACATAATACAATATGTGTTGATTCTTTTAGAGCATACGTCATACTTGGCATCATTATATCACACTTTTGTTTATGGAGGCACACTTTGTGATGACATGGATATTCCCATGGGGGCATTGGTTTTAGTGATACATTTTTAGAGCATATTATTGACACAATGTTGGGAATGACTTCCTTGGTTAGGTATTCTTACCTATATCTCTCTTTCTATTTGTTACATTTTGTACCTTTGCTTTCTTTTCTTGGCTTTATGTTTATGATGTGTTGTTTCCATGTTTCTACTTAGCATATGGATGGCATAAATTCACCTTTAGTGGTGTATGTTGACACAAGTGGCTTCAAACATGCATTGTGTTCTTCATGTCACTTCTCCCTTGTGTTTTGTATGATTCCTACTTTAGCCTTTTGCTTATACCATGTTTGTTGTGATCCCCCTTTCCTATTCTTCCATTACCTTGCATGTCCTTACACCTTCACCTTTTATTTATGCCATATTTATTGTATATCTCCTATTCTCATTTCACCTCCTTTATTATGTCTTATTCCTTGTTTCCCCACTTGGTGGTATCTTCCATATGGTTGTTATGTGCTTGCTTTATCTCATATATTACATGCTTATATTGCTTAGTTCCAATGCTATCCATGTCACATGCTTATGATGTTTATCATGTTTACATTCATAGTTTATATGATCCTAATCCTTACACATACTTTTGATTTCACTCTTACATGCTCATGCCCCATCTTATGATACTAACATGTTATATGTTTATGACACTTACATGTTTTTTGATGGTCATCACACTCAGATGAATAGCTTATGATATCATGTTCATTCTTACATGTTTATCCTATGCTTGCATGCCTATATATGCTATGATCCTTATCATGCTTATATCTTACATATTGCTTGTGCTTACATGATCCTAATCTAGCATCTATGGCCATCATTATCTTGTTACTTTTGTTTATTGGCGGAAATATTGGAGGATGACTTACTTTCTCTCATTACATGTGCTTTCATGACTACATTTTACCTATGTTCTTACATTCTTATCACACAATGATATCTTTCATACTTTTATATGTTCACGCATGTTTCTCCTTACCTCCAATTCATTGCATTCTTTTGACTCAACCAATCAGAGGGGGTTATATATGTAACTAATGTTTCTTTTGTGAGTTATATTTTATAGGGACGAGCTCATAATCATTTTCCCATGTTAAAGGGGCTATTATTAATCTTTTTTTGTTGTTATCTAATCTTATACATAATCATAATCTTTTTGCTTAAAGTCAAAGACCTACCACTTTCCGAGAATACAAGAATCACCATCCATATTCATATCCTTTGAGTGTTTGAAATATTTACTTTCCATGTTGATCGCGTGTTTTACTTTGACATACACCTTCATATTAGTTCACATGCACATCAAAGTGGGGGTAAAATGCAGTGGTGAAAATTACACTCCCAGGCCCTTTTCCCTTGTGCTTTTGGGCCCACTTTGATTAGATTGTTCTTTATGCAACTACTAGTGTGCAATTTGGCAAATAACCTTTTTCCTAGCCTCATCCCATCTCTACACATCCCTACTGTCCATACCTAATAGCAATCTCCACTATTCATCACCTTAGTTGAGATCCATGAGTGTAGAAGTGACTTGGATTAGTTCTGCATGCATAGATTTGAACATAAAACTTTTAAATTTAAAATTTTGAATTGGTCCCATGTTCTCCTTTCCAATGAGTTGTTATGAGCTAACTAAAGCATGGATTATTTCAAATTGCACACTAGGGTGTTGTATAAAAGGACATACTCTAATGCATTTCAATCCCCCAACAAAGACATGCTAAGTTATCTTTGAGATACTTTCACATGAGAATATCATAGTAGCATCATAGAGCATCCTATTTTCATTATAAGCTTGCAATACCATTCTAGGCATATTACATGCTTTCTTGTTGTCTTTGATCCTTGTTTATTGCCATTAAATAGAACTAATACCTTCCTTACAAGCTCCTCAACACTGTTCTTGGATATCACCCCTCTTTAGAGACAAGTATAACAAGGCAAGGTGAGTAAATTCTAATTATCATATTTTAGATAGATTAGATTCACAAGCAAGGTTTATTTCTATGTTCCAGGTTCATTGCGAAGTTCAAATCCATAGGTGTAAATGTGAACTAGAACAAATTCCAATGATTTTAAAGTTAATGCACTTGTTTGACAAGACCTAAATTTTTAGTACCACGACAAATTAATTTTTATCATCTATCACTACCATTTTTCATCAAATCTAAAGCTAAAAATAAAATTTTTAATTCATTTATTATCACATTAATTTTAATATTTTTTACAATATCAATTATCAATCCCAACTCCTTATTCAAATTTTTTTGGCTACAATAGGGGAGAAAAGACCCAATATCTGAGATAGTTCCAATGGTTGAGATAGTATTTGTGCATTCAAGGTCCAATATTTTTAAAAGTTTAGCACTAGTAGGTGTGACTTTAAGGTTGTTAGTGTTGACTATAAGTACTAATAATTGAATGAAATGTGCCCTTTAGATCTAAAAAACAACCAATCATGTGATGCCACATCAGCGCACCAACAAAACATGACTTAATGCACATCTATTGGTCCACTCTTTTCTTGGGGGAACTATTTGACACCTCAACAAAAAACACACTGATGTAGCATCATATTTGATGATGTGGCCCTTAAACTTTAGTAATACGCAGGGGTCTACTGGGTCCTCTCCCTAATAAAAGTTGAAGATGGCACACTTTTCATGTGTAAATACTGGGTCCTCTCCCTAATAAAGGCTGGAGATGGCACACTTTTCATGTGTAAATACTGACTAAATGCTTGTACGATGTGCATTATGAACTGACCAACACCACTCCTCATTTTATGCTCTACAGTAAGGCTGCAGATGCGATGCTTTTTTAGTAAATGCTTGTAGTTGTGCATAATAAGCCGATCAACACCGCCTTGTTAGTACTACGTTGAGAAGACTCGAGAAGAAAGCGATTGATTTTCACGTTGGGTCGTATAGACCCCACTGATAAATGGCTAGTGTCCCTTTTCCGTATCACTGAGGACATCTCTGAGCCACAAATTTCATTTTTGTCATGCAAATTAACAAAACAAAAAACCCATGAAAGATACATTTTCCTTTCGAATTGATAAATTTGGACATTGCAGGAGCAATGTTACCATGAGGAGCTTCTTTGTAAAAGTTGTATCTCACGCATTGTCATGGTAAGAAATTAAAATTACAACCTTGAAAGCTATTCTAGAGTTATGGTTCTACATTCTAGAGGGCTGGGACTAGGATTGAAGAAGCTTATAAAAACTTTTGTCACAGTGAAACAAATATTAGAAAGCCAAAGAGACATAGGACTGCATTTTTTATCCAGGAGATTAGATATGCAGAACTCCAACTCTATAATGAAGGAGATAAAGGATAATGGTCATTCTGGGCGTTCTATGTTTTTAGACTCAGTCAGTGTTGAAATTCCTGCTGCAAGATACTATCATGCCTTACAGGGCCCAGAACTTGAAGTTCTAAAGGTGAGAAGAATTGTAATCAATTTTTTTCTTCTGTTTCAAGGACCAGATGTGGAATTTAAAACTATGATAGAATTTTACTTAAATTGATTGCATCATGCAACCAGATATTATTATTTATTTATTATATGGGTTCCTCTATGATATCTATACTTCTCTTAGAGCAAATCCAAATGATAGTTTCACACTCTCTTACATAGCTTCTTGTTGTTGCTGATATTGTGGTATGACCTTATTCTAATGATAACAGTAGGTTTTACAGTTGTTTCTGAAATGGTTTAAATGTTAAAAGGTCTGCTTTAGGTTAACAAGAAATTTATTTCGTGTTAAATTTCTAGCATTTATGCTGTGAATTTTACTAGTTTTTACTGATTGGGAGCTGAAATTCTTGTATGGTATCTATATTCTCTATTTGTTTACAGTAAAAGAAGAAGAACACACTATTCTTATATCTTACATCAGTCTTTCTGATACCACTGCACCATCCTGATAGAAATCTTTTGATGGTGGATGTTATTACCTATTTCCATTACAAGTTTTTGGGAACAATTTTTTATTATTCATAAATATTATAGATGTGATAGAAATAGATTATATTCACATTTCATGGAATGGACATTTTTCATCTTTGTGATCCCATATGTAGATGCAATCTATTTTGTCACACAAGATTTTCAAACACAATCTAGTAGTTTGCATGTTTCACTAACGTTTTCTAGTATGATTCAAAATGTCAATGTAATCTATATCTATAACTGTTTTTTTATCCAAAATATCAATGCGATCTATTTCTATCACAGCTGTTCATCCAAAACATCAATATATTGTATTTCTATCACAGGTTTTCATCTAAAATGTCAATATAATTTATTTCTATCACAAGATTTCATCGATCATTATTGTATTATTCAGTTGCTGTTCATCCAAATAGTTAGACTGATAATATGCTATTGCATGGCATCACTGTCCCTGTTAAATATGGGGTATGGCACAGCCGATGTTGTCTGATGATGATGGGTGTGATTGTTCTTAGGAAACTGAAGAATCTCTACTTCCTCTGGATAAAAAATGGCCATTTCTGCTAAGATTTCCTAACGCCTGTTTTGGGATGTGCATCGGGTTAGCAAGCCAGTCCTCTTTATGGAAGGCTCTGGCCACAAGTCCTGCAGTTGCATTTCTGCATATCCCATTACAGATAAACTTAGCCCTGTGGTCACTTGCAGTGTGCACACTCATAATAGTCTTCTCCATCTATTTGCTGAAATCATGGTATCATTGGGAGGCTGTGAAAAGGGAGTTTTGTCATCCAGTGAGAGTGAATTTCTTCTTTGCGCCATGGGTGGCCTGTATGACATTAGCCATAGCAGTGCCTCCGATAGTGGCAAAGTCTGTGCATCCCTCCATATGGTGTATCTTCATGGCGCCATTATTTGGCTTGGAGCTCAAAATTTATGGCCAATGGCTTTTTGGAGGAGAAAAAAGGCTCTCTAAAGTAGGTAACCCATGTACACATTTATCTGTGGTGGGAAATTTTGTGGGATCTCTTTTGGCTGCTCGTTCGGGTTGGAAGGAAGCCGCAAAATTCTTCTGGGCAGTTGGGCTGGCCCATTATTTAGTGCTTTTTGTAACTCTGTACCAGAGATTGCCTACCAGTGAGACACTGCCAAAGGAATTGCATCCTGTGTTTTTTCTGTTTATTGCTGCCCCGGCTACTGCAAGCTGGGCCTGGGAGACTATCTTTGGAGAATTTGACACAGTCTCTCGCATTTCTTATTCAATTGCACTCTTCCTGTACGCATCTCTTGTAAGTACAATTTTCTTCATTAGTGCTGCTGTAACCTTATGATGAAATAAAAATATAATGTTTAAGGGAAACTGAGATCAAGAGCTTTAATGTTTGAAAAGTTTAGAGCTTTAATGATTCTTCCTTTGCTCAAAAACATTAGAAAGAAAGAAAGGAAAAAAAAAAAAAAAATCTTAAAAGTGCATCCAAGTTACAAGGAACTCCATTCAGCAATCCAAATTCATCTTTGATGCTAATACTGAAATCCTTCAAAATATTTACACAGTTTTTCAAAAAATGTATGGTTTAGAAAATTAACTGAGCCCTATTCTTATATTAGATTAATTTTGATATCTATTTAGGAGTCGAGTTAGATTGTGTAAACAGTTGGTTTCAAATGCTAGCTGAACTTTAACAGAGCTATATACTTCACTTATTCTTTCAATCTTATTTGCTCTAACCTAAACCGGGGAATTATCATGTAAAATTGATCTTCAACGTTGTCTTGATTACAAATATACAGCACTCAATATTCTTCCATCTCCCATTGAATTCTAGTGCTATATGTACATAGATTCATATTCTGTTCGGATTCTATCCAAAGATTGCTTAATACCTTATTTTACCAAATCTAAGATGGGTATAATTTGTTTTTCTGTCTTCTGCCTTGCATGATTTAGTTCTATACTTATTTCAATTACTTCAACAGTGAATAGTCCCCATTTATTAGAAGCAAGCATGCTTGTTTCAACTTAGAATCATGTATAGGCTTTTTAAGTTTTTGCTATTATTCTCTACTCTCTTACTAAAAACCACTTTTCTAAATCTATGGCTTTCTTTCAAAGAGCTAATCTCGACACAAATTGTCTTGCTGCACCAATATACATAATTGTTTCCTACGTTTTCAGCCCTATATTAGAATTCTCCTTTCATACTACCAACAATCCCCTTCAATGCACAAGTTCCAGTTATCATTACAGTGAGATTAAGTGTCTATAATTTAAAATTTCTTTTTTATTCATATAAAAAGTTGGACCTGTTAACTTCTTCAATAGAAGGCAGAAACTACTAGTGGTGCCAGCTGAACTTTGAATGCACTAAGATAAGCCCTTCAAATTTCAGCTCCATATAGTCCTAAGAATATTACCTGTAGATTATATTCCAGAGTCACATACTTGCACAAAATGCCTAGGTCTATCACGTTAATTTGTCTCCTTATTAATATTCCATATTAACTTGAAACACATCTTCCATATCTTCTCAAATATATCTGTGTTTTTAGATTTATTAGTCTTGTGCTTGTAGGTTTGCTACACCAAAATTTGTAAGTGTTAGTGAACTTCCCAAACCAGTACCTTCACCTAAACCCAGAGTGGCGGTTAGTCCACAAGATCAATTCTGAGAGGCCCTGGGTGTGACTCTAATACCAAAAGTAGGTTTGCCATTACACCAAAACTTACAAGTGTTGATGAACTTTTCAAACCAACACCTTCACCTAAACACACAGTGACAGTTAGTCCATAAGATCAGGTGTGACAATTAGTCCAGACACCAGGTCAATAGGATTATAACTATAAGTACTATCTATTAAATAGTAACAATGTTCCCTATTACTTATGATATCCAATGATGTAGAGTGAAGTAGAACAGATCTTACAAGTCTACTTATCATAGGGTAATGCAGCCCTGCAGCCCATGCTGGCAAAACACGAGAAGCATACTAACTAATCCATTTAATCCATAAAATTTGACAAAAACCTGTGCTACCTAGGTTCATTAGCTCCTTAGCTCAGCATAATTATAAACAAACATCCCTTCCTATTTAAAATTTCTCTCTGGTTTCCCTCACAACAGGACTAGTCATAAGAAGTTTAATCTTTTCCTTTACTAAGCATTGAACTGAAATGTGAGAAAATAATTTAGCTATCCAATCTGTTTCATAGACTGTTTGATCTCGTGAACATTAAAGTACTTTTTCATTCATTCAATAAAATCTAAAAAACTCTGAAAATTTAAATCCTTACCAAAAAGAAAAAAACTAAAAAAAAAAAAAGTTTACTGTTAAGTTTATTTGACTGGGAGTTTGTTTTGCTGCAGGTTGTAAGATTCAATTTCTTCAGAGGCTTCAGGTATGAATGCATAGCCATTAAAATAGTAACAAGTTTGTGATGTTTGAACCCCATGAAACACATTTATCTGACTATTCTGATTATATATCAGGTTCTCAATTTCATGGTGGGCATACACATACCCAATGACATCTGCTTCAATAGCTACCATAAGATATTCACAGCAGGTAACCCATCCTTTAACACAAGGCCTCGCTGTGCTTCTCTCAGTAGTTGCCACCCTTACTGTTTCCTCTCTCTTCGTTGCCACTCTTCTTCACGCCTTCGTGTGGAAAACCCTCTTCCCCAACGATATGGCCATTGCCATAACCACCAAAAACATGTCCAAGCGCAAGAAAATCTTATCTCCCAATGCCTACGATCACCATGTTATCAACACAAGGAAAGGGATGATTCGCAATAGTCTTGATTTGATGAGATCTACTGTAAAAAACCATCAAGGTAGAGTACTGCAGCGCAAAGAACCGCCAGTTTATCCAGACATCCAGCAGTCTCATGCAGAACAAGAGCACGAGCAAGGGGACAATCCGGCTTGCCTCAACGATATCTACAGTATATGAAATTTTCTTTTCTTTTCACTCCCTTTTGTTATAATTAGGGAAGATCCTTCTGCTATGAGATTGAATCAGTTAAAGAAAATAGGGGAGATCCTTCTGATTTGAATTATGTCAAATGGGCGTTGGTCTATGGAGTCTAAAATATGTATGGTGTGGGGTATATAGAGTCTAAAACGTATATGATGTGGGGTATATACAATCTACAATGTGCATGGTATTTAGTATTGGAATTTATACTTTATACATACAAATTTTCTCTCCATGTTAACGTCTCCCATATTCATTTCAATTCCTTATAGCTCAAGATGTAATACTAACCTGTCTAATGTAAAGATTAAGGGGCTATTCTTAAACTTCATTCATTTCAACAGTCAAAGGTTAATTTTGGCCAATAAAAATAGGACAAATATTTACCACTTTTTGTTGTGGATGAGGTGTAAAATCGCTATTGTCTGACCATTGAAATGGATGATGTTTAAGTAGAGTGAGACTATAGTACTAGTTTCATTAGGTTGGTTTTCAATGTTAAAAAACAAAAAGACATTATTATTTAAAAAAATAATTAGGGGATAAGCTTTTAAATGTGAGCATTCGGAAAATTTTCTAAAGTCGTCGGGCGTATTCCTTGAACTTCCTATGGGTGCAAGTGCTAATTATTTATTTTTTGAATTAAAATCAAATTCAATTCTTGTGTGGGACTTTAGACATAATTTGGTAGCTTGTCTTTTGATTTGAAAATTTGAACCTTTAACCTTCACTTTCACTAGTGTGCATTTGTGTATCTAGTAATTTCAATTAATTGTTAGTTTTATTTTAATCAATAATTTAATTTTATTTAAAGTAAGACCGAGAATGCACCTCACCAATAGTTGTTAAATTTATTTATTTTATTTAAAAATACAAATATAGTAATAAATAAGTAAAAAGAAATATTGATTTTGTAAGGGTTAGTTTAGGTTAGATTTAATAAAATGCATAAATGTAAGTATAACTAATTTAGATTAAAGAATAGATAAATAAAATAGTTTTGATCATGAATACTTAGACATTTTATTATAAATAAAAAGAAATAAGGATGAATCATTTAGCTTTGTGATTGAAGAGTGAGTGCTAAATGGATAAGACTTTAGAATTTATGCACCTCAGGATCAGGGAGTAGCCTTGATGATAGAATCAAAATATTCTTCTTTGTTCTACTCTAGGTCAAGTTCGTCGATTTGGATAGATCCTAGTTGTGAACTTGGTTTTTAGTTGCAAACTCAATTAATCTTTAAATTTTACCCTTTTGTGCAACCCAAAAGTGGATTGTTTGATCTCTCACAGTAAAAAGGGGTTAGTAAATTTGTTGGTTTGCACCTGATGAAATCCCATTATTCCTTGATGTGTTAAATTTTGTAAGGATGTTGATCTAATGATTAACAAAATGGTCGAAGACAATAGACAAATGCCTAGAAATCAGATTCATTACTCCTTTTAAGCCACATCAAATCTAAATGTGTTGCTATTGATTTGCTCTTCTAAATACTCTATAATGAATGAGAGATCTCCTAATTCCATGATGATAAAATGAATGCAAATGAATGTCTTTTTATACAAGCACATGACAATAGATACACAAATATGTACATAGTTGGATCTAGGTGGGACAAAGGGTCCTAGTAAACCAAATTTGAATTTAGGAAAGTCAATTTTGTTCTTGTGAGGGTGACCTTGCAACAATGAACTTGACCTTAGATCAAACAAGAAAGATGGATCATTATAGATAAATGCTATCTAGGGGCCCATGTATGGATAAGAAAGGATATTAGAAAAATAATCTAAATGTATAGGAACATGTGCACATAGAAGTGAGATATGTCAATAAGCGTAAGGTTGTGCGCAGATAGGGATTAGATAAAAGCTAGGTAAATGGGCTTGACTTTGTACAAGATCACACCATTTTCATCATGTACAAGTATCAAGACATTATCTCAAAATAGGCATAAAACTAAATAGAAAAAGGCATCAAGATGCATTTTTCACCATTACATTTTGCCCCCACTTTGAGGTGCATGTTAATCCTAAATGAATAATGCACTTCTGAGTATGTAACACTCACAAACATGCATTTGTAGTAAAGTAAATTTATTTAGACACTCAAATAATATGCCCCATAGGGTCCATGTAAAGTAATGGACCCAACAAGGTATGATAATGTGGATATGCCTTCTATGTATATTCTCCCATGAATTCCTATAAAATAGAGGAGAAAAAAATTTCATCCAAGTAGCTTTTGACTTATAAGATATTAAATCAGATATAAAAAATGAAAAAATAGTGATCATATATGCCCCTACCTTGATTAATTACCCCAAAGGGTGTGATTAATCGAATGAAGACTGTGATAGATAAATCAATAATAAGTATGTGAACATGTAATCATCATAGAGCATGAATATAGTACATCATGATATACTCATAAACATGTAAGAACATAAAGAAAAAGTTGTAGAGAATACATCATGATCAATCATCATGATATTGGAGATGAGATCAATAAAGAACAATGTTTCCCCTAACATGGGCAAGATAATGGTTACACAACTCTCAATTGTTAGAAATGAAGGCAATAACTACCCAAATGGAAATCTGATTACATTATGTTTATGATCTTAAAGCAATGTAATATGAATAGAGATTACTTATGGAAATGAAATTACAACACATGAATAAATACCATAGAAGAATAAACCACATAACACAGTATGTAACATGGAGAAAACCCTTTCGGTAAAAAAATCCACCAAGAAAAGAGGATTCAAGTTTTATTATCTTCAAAACTGAAATACAATACATGCACTTCCTCTATCTCTTCAACCTTCAATTTGGCAGAACCTATGTACAAAACTTATGAGATCTAAGATATTCATAACACATACAAGGCATTGTATTTATAGAGGTTTTACAATCCCCAAACTAGGCATCCACTTTCTCTCTCCTTGGATACTACAACATGCAACATTAAATAATCTCTTACAAGCTCATGCCACTTGTCAATTTAGTCAACCATGCAAACTTAGGTGTCCATGGACAAGAATAGGCACACTTACGGGGTAATAAATGATGTCATAACCATCATAGATTTCATCATAACAACCCCTGAATAGCATCTCTCCAATATGGGTGCCTAGTGCTAAGTATAGCAACTTACAAGTAATAAGTATTCGTCATAAGCTATCATATTGTCATAGAATCTTATGACAACTTACAATTACTAGATTCCTCCAAAGTGGTGCCTACCCTCAATTACTCTTGATTTTCATAGTTACCATCAATAAATGTTACTCCATAACTACCACCGTGGTAACTCTAGAACTTATCGATGCAGTAACTCTGTAATTATCATCCCTGATAAATAATTTTTACTATTGCTGGTAAAAATTGTACATCCCTTATGGGTGATTTACAAAAACTATTAGGAATAATAATTACAAGGATTTACAGGTGCACCTTAATCCTAACATCAATGGCCAGAAACTTATGAAAGTGTAGATCAAGATTAGTGGGATAAATCTCGACATGGTACAAGGCTGAATAATGGCATGAAGCTTGACAATGACATGAATCCTGACTTGATTAATAGGATTAAATGGTGTAAATCCTGATGGGGTAACTCCCCATGTATAAAAAGTATGAATATAGTCATAGATCTAGATAAAGAGATATGCTAATAAATCTCTAATGCAACAAGAGGGAAGGTGTGATGCTCCCTAATGCATAATCAATATAGGATAAATATAGTAATCATATGATAAGATAGGCACAATATAGGATAGGATCAAAATATATGATATGATAATATATCTTAGTATGTGATAACATCAAGATATGTGTTGTGACAATATAAGCTCAAAGTAGATATGAGAGATAGCATGGTGCCTCTAGTGTAAAGAATAGATCAATGATATCTCAAGTAGATAAGGGGGAATAAGAGGATGCCCCCAATGTAGACATGTCCAAGATAAGACAAGGATGCTCAAAAAGCAATGATATAGGTAGGAATGATTGATAAGAACTCTAAAAGTGTGATATAACAATAAGGATTGATAATAGACTCTAAAAGGAATGCGTATCAATGTAAGATCAAGACATGTATGCTCTATGAAGCAAGGTATAGCCATGTAAGATTATATTAGACTCTATATTTATGAGATATAGAAATATGAGATCATATAGAAGCTCTAAGACCTAGTATGATGTAATAATGTAAGATCAAGAGATATAAGTGATATAACAATATAGGGTCAAAGTACACTAGATAGTATGATATGACAATATAGGATCATAATAGGATCAATAATACAATGATGGATCATAAATAAGACAATAATAGATCATAGACGAGATGCTTAGTAGAAACAATAATGTATCATATATAAGATAATAATAGATCACAGACAAGGTACTCAATATATATAGTAATCATTCATAGGAAAAATGCTCAAGATAGTAAGATATGACAATGATGGATCATAGACAAACTACTCAAGATAACAAGGTATTACAACAATGTATAATAGATAAAAATGCTTGAGATAGCTAGATTAGGAAAAGGCTTTAACAAGCAAGATATATCAATGTAGGAATATACGACAAGTGCTCTAAGAAGTAAGATAGATCAATGTAGGAATATAAGACAAGTGTTCTAAGAAACAAGATGGATCAATGTAGGAATATAAGACAAGTGCTCTAAGAAGCAAGATAGTTCAATGTAAGAACATAAGAAAAGTTCTCTAAGAAGAAAGGTAGATCAATGTAGGATTGTTGGTAGAGATAGATCCAATTCATAATAGTTCATTTGAGAACCTAAAAAGGTAGCTAAACTAATCCCATTAGGTTGAAAACCCAAAAGGGTGGCTTAATGGAGGCCAATGGTGAATTGAGTGCCAAAGGATAGAATCAAGAAGATCATATCCCAGAAGCAGGAACAAGCAGAAGTCACTACAAGATCAAAGAATAGGAATTATGGCACCATCAAAGGCTGTGTAGTGACTCTAGAAAAGCATGACTATGGAGGAGCAAGGCTAGGGACACATCCCTATATCTAGCAAAGCTATAACAACATGCATGTACCACACTTAGAGTAGGATACATAAGAGATAAGATAAAGGATATAGGATAGGAGAGATACTAGAATAAAGAAGATTGATATGTAATGAGAGATAAATGAAGGACATGTATGATAATGTATTACTTGAAGATATAATGAATATATGAGGAGTTTATGGAGATGTAATATATATGTGCATATTTTCCTTTGTTCATTTTGCAATCTTACCACATATATTATGATTATATTCCTTATGCATCACACTAGGGTAAAACACAACTCTAACATAGAAATAACTTAGATCACTAGTCTACGTTTGGTTCCATTGTTGGGACCTTATTTGTTGGTGGTAAGGAGAGAACTGAACCAAAGAGGTTTGTTACAATGAGAGAAGCTTGAAGGAGAGTGATTACAAATGATAATGAAATTAATTGTGATATTGGGGTAACTGCATGGAAATGGGAGACAAAAAGGGGGTCAAAATTGACCACTTTTTTGCTAAAATTAGCTAAACCTAAACTTGGATGAGAAATTTGAGATGCATACACTCAAAATTTGAAGATATGATAAGAACAAGAATTGTAGTACTTCAAATCTAGTTTCTAAACTACTAAGGATATTAAAAAATAGTTAAGATTAAGAGGGTGAAATGTTGAGTGTGCACAAATGTGTTCCTATTTTTATCACTAAAATATAACATAGTGACTAGTGTGTGCCCCCTTATTTTTTTGTTGCATTAGGTATTTTTCAAAACTAGTTGGTAAAAATATGGCCAAGAGTGAGTACAAGTTGTGTATTTTTATTGAATATTTTTTGTGGTTTTTCAAAGTGGAAGCATCCTAAAAACTACACCACTAAGCATGCACATCACATAACTTGCACAAAAATAATGAAAAATGTAATTTTTTGAATATATATATATATATATATATATATATATATATATATATATATATATATATATATAATGAAGTGTAGAAAAATCCTATATTTTTTTCAAATTTGGATAAGCAGATCAAACTTCATAAAGAATAATTAATACATATGTATTTAAGGAATATGAAGACATTGTTCAAAGAAAATAAAAATAAAAACCTTAATTTATTCAAAATATTAAAAAAATTATATGGCTAGAAAACTAAGAAGTAGCTTGTTATTTTGGTGGTGGTTTCATGAAACTTCATTGTAAAACTGTAAAGCTAATGAGGATTAAGTTTGGATTTGTTGTTTTATGTTGAAAACATGAATTTAGGTGCTAAAAGGGAGGTCCAACCCTTAGGCTTGGAAATTCAAGGCTAATGGGTGGGATTCTTAAAATTTTGAATTAAAGCATAAAAAATGCATACGCATTATAGTACATACACAATATATCATGTAGTGTTATGTTTTAAACTATTTTTTAAAAACAATGCAAAATAAAATGTGCATACATGTTATGGATTGCATCTAATCCAAGCCATAACATGTATGTGTTATGGCTCTTACATGTTTTACATACCACTTATAGACACCTAAAATTTGACCATGACCTAACGTACAATCAAGTCTTGATTCCCTTAAACCATCCTAATTATCCCTGAATCATCATAAATTATCCTAATCATGGTTAATTATCCTCTTATTGTCTCGATTTTATCCATTATCCAATTATCTTAATTATCACGACCTGGTCCCTAATTATCTCTAACTTTATCCTTAATCCTAATCATTATCCCTGAGTCCTAAATCGTCTTCCTAAGTCATAAATTCCCTTTCCCACACATATTCTAATTAGTTTTGTTAATTAAATCCCTCTCAACTACTTAAAATGAATAAAAGAAATTAAATATTTCTTTTATTCTCATCCACTCACCTTATAACCAATTCATAACCATCTCCCAAAAATATCAAAAATTAATTACAAATTTCTTTAATCCTCCACCATTGATCTCATAACTTCCTAACCAACTTAATCTTGAACATTGATATCTCATCGAATCCTCACCATCCATCAACCAATCAAAAAGTCTATAAATTGACTCATCAAGAGTCATTTTGGAGAGATTCAGTGATCTTTCCCGCACTGTCATGTTGACGAGTTGAGCAACCACATCGATATCATTTTGAGCATATCCACCCTCATGGTGTAATAGGATTGAAATATGGGTAATGGGTAAATGCACAAAGTTGAGTCCACTTAAGGTGGAAGTTTCAGATTTAGACAAAAACCTGAAATCAGGAAAAGTGAAATGGGATTCCGTTTTGCTTTGGGATCTTGAGCCAAAAGCGGGATCCCGTTTTCTAGAAATGGGATCTTGTATTCTAGAAATGGGATCCCGTTTCATAAAGGGATTAAATATGAAAAACAAAACGGGATCTCGTTTCTTAAAATTTGAATTTTAGGCCCAGTTTTCGCTTTGTTAATCGATTCAGAAAAAGAGTTGGGGACCCAAACCTAGGCTTTGGACCTAGTTTGATCTGTAGGTTGAAGGCCCTGTTAATGTCACAACAAAATAGTGACTTTGGGCATATGTTTGAAGACCTTTTTTGTAGAATTTTTTGATGAAATTAAAACCCATTATAGATGAGACAATGTAGATTCTAAATATGTAATTTTTTTTTCTATTTTTCAATTAATTTATGATGAAACAGGTCCATAAACTTGAATTATCAAAGTTTTTTAGTATTTTAATAACTTTTTATTAAAATAATTTTTTGAAAAACAAATTGTATAAAAACGTACTTTAGAGAATTATTTTCAATTTGAAAAAAAATTAAAAAAATGATAAGTTTAGGTCATCTTATGCATGCCGTACACAGTGATTTTTTAAAACACCAAATATGGCCAATAAAAAATTAACAAAAAAAAAATATTTAATAAAAAATTACAAAAAATATGGAAAATGTGCTTCAGTGAACTACAAATATTTTCCGAAAAGGATTTAGAAAAATGTGATTATTTAGGTCAAAATATGGATGATGTACATGTGCATGGTATAGTAAAAAAAAATGACTTTTAAACAGTGGTTTTAGAAAGGCCTATTGAAAATCAATTTGTATCACCTAGGTATTCGAATAAATTACATATTTGGAAACTAGACTCTGAGTACTATATTTTATGATTAGTTACTTTTTTCAAGATTCCATCTCTAACTGCTTCAAATTTTAAGGTCAAATGCGACAAATTCTGAAAATCAAGGAAAACACTTCCACTTTTTGGCCAAAAAGTGGACTCAACTTCTTACACACACCCTAATCTCATTTTGTTTATACATTTGTGTTTCAGTTTCTATGCTTAATCGGAGGTCATATTAGGTGTAGATTTAAGGTTTTCCATTGTGTTTAAATCTTTTATTTGGATCTACATTTAGTGTGTACATTTTGGTGAACTTGATGTGAAACTAAGTCTCTTTTGATCCCTGTTAATTGTTTTCTTTGCAAGTATGTTTGTTGAGTTTGTGCAGGTTTTTGGTGTGTTTTTGACGGGTCTTGGAGGTTGACTTTTGTAGATTATCTCCTTTCATTGTTGAATCCAGAGAAGCTTGGAGGAAAATAAAAACATATAACACTTGTCGTTTTGGAAAAGTTGTAATTTTTTATAAAAAATTTTTGGCTCTTAGGCCCCTTGTACGGCCGCACAATTGTTCCATACCATACAATCTCTACCATTTGTGCATTCTGTATCTTCGATTCTGTCAATGACTTAATGTTTATCCATTGGTCCTCCGGCCATTTGTTTATTTGCTGAATAATAAGGAAACAGGTGCTTTGTCCGTTGGGTCTTTTGTCTATCCATTGGATTATAGTGCTCTATATTTTTAGATTGCAGGGCTATTTTCATGAACTATAGGGCATTATTTTTCTGGTCTGGTGTGCATCTGGTTGTTAGCATTAACGTTTTCTTTAATTTGTTGTTGTTAATATATAATGTTTGATGTTTAATGCTTAATTGTTATTCATACACAATTCTGGTTTGCGTATAAGTTTTATTTTTATTGTTAACATTGTTAATGTTTTGTGTTAAGCGGTCATTGTTTCAACCAACGAGATTTGAATTTGTGACAATTATTGTATCCGTTGACAGTTTCTTGCTAAACTTATTTTCATGTTAAAACGCTAACCTTTGCTGTACAGGAAATCTACGGTGTAGACTACCATTTAGCATTTGTTAGTCCATTGTGGTACATTTAGTTTTTATACCGTTGGCTTTTTATTGCTATCATTTAATTTGTATATTGTTGACGTTAAGCTTAAATGTTTGGTTTGCACTTAGATCTTTACATTTGTTTTTATTGTCATTGACAATAATGTGTAGCACTATGATTATCGTTTGCTTTTGAAAGCCTTGAATCGTGATGTCCTTTCTGAATACTAACTGTATTCATTCTTATAATAGTGACCGTTGACATTAAATATAAACTACAGTTAGCTAGTTTGGTAGCCATTAGCAGGTTTTGTTAACCATTAGTTTTGGCTTTTCACTCTAGCTGTACCTACTTCCTTATAACCGTTTGTTATAACCGCTCTTTCTTAATCATCCTGGATTTATCATTTAAACATTTAGCATTAAGTCGTGTCAGTCTAAAATCTTTAGCATTCACCGTCGTCTTGGTTGTAAGAGTGGCAAATGATGAAGTCCTGACATTTTATACCGTTGTTTATTGTTCTAATAACCGCTGCTAACTGAATTGTGATTAGTTTATTTAATATCAAAACAATCAGTAGTCCTTCAAACTTGGCAATACGTGTTACTTTTCCACTGTAACCTACTTGCCATAAATGTTTGATTTGGTGTTAAGTTTCTTTGGTGCTCAACAGTCATCACTTAGCAGAAACTTTCAACGATCATCATTAGCCTTAGCATAAAGCAATAGCCACGAGCGTTTAACTTCAAACGTTGTTTAACTAATAGTGTTTATCACTGGTGACCTTTGTTTTTGTTAATTGTCGACACTAGTTACCTCATATGACCACCGCTTGGGATTTGAGCTTTAACTTCTAGACATAGCCCATAACATTACACATAGATCATTGTTTGGTCTTTTAGTTTCATTGCAGTATTTGCAGGTTTGAAAGCTGCTAACTGTTAATAGTAATTTGTAACCGTGATATTCTCTTACAAGTGTTCATACTCTACTTTTATTCATCGAGCGTTTATTTTTACTGTTGGGTTGTGCTTCAAATTGGCCACCAACATTAGCCATTGACATTAACATCCCTTTGTAGGTTATGGTTAGCGTTTTGTTTTAACTTTTGTGGCATTAAACTTTTTAAACACCTGCAGGTTTATATTCCAAAACTATGACAATAAATCACTTGGGCAGTTACTATTTACTTTCACCTTGGTTGCCAGTTAATGGTTGTTGTAAATTGTAGTCTTTGGCTTTAATATTAATCAACGAGTTTATCATTAGCCCAACATCCACTTTAACCACAATGATAGTTTTTTTTAATCAGTTAACCACAGTGATAGTTATCTGAAATCACCTCAGTGACATTAAGTACCAAAGAATCCTTATACATGTGACCAAACACAAATTGACAGCTAGCAGTTAACTGTGAAATTTAATATTAATTACTAACCATCAGATGTAACATTTTCTGTCAATTCCAAACTGTCTGTGTATGCGACCAACCTAAAACCATAGATTGTTTGTTACAATATCCGTTTGGACTTCACCATTACATGTGAACACTTTTCTATTAACCGCAAAATAGCATACCCATTCATGAGCAAGTGCTAGATCATGTGAAGATTTTGTCAATTCTAAGTCTTTTAAGTGTGAACAAGAGCCTTCTAGTGCCATTCCTATCTATACAATGTCATCATGCAATCCTATGTCCATCCAATCTATGCAAGAGCATCCAATCTATGCAATCCTATGTCCATCCAATCTATTCAAGCCTCCCTTCAGAGTACCCCAGTTTATATGCTATCTTTATTCAAATTGCCCAAGTTCATCGCTAACAAAATTAAACAAATCCAGAGATGATTCCTTTGGAGTGGTACAAAGGAAAAGGAGAGATTGTCCCTGGTAGCTTGGGATGTAGTTTGCACCCCTAAAAGGAAGGGAGGTCTTGGAGTCAAGAAGATCTCCACTCTTAATAAAGCCTTGCTGGCTAAGGTGGGATGGAGGCTTATGTCCTCCAATAATGATTGGACAAATATAATGAAGGCTAAATATTTAAATGGCAATGGAGGACCCTCCCTCATGAAAACTCAGTTACTTCCCTCAGGTTCCTCCATATGGAACAATGTTGTTAAGTCCAAATCCACTCTCTCTGAGGGGTTCTATTGGAAAGTGGGTAAGGGGAACAAAGTCAGGGTCTGGGAGGACCCCTGGATTTCTTACCCGCCTTTAGATTATCACCCCATCTGCTTGGCCATCAAAGATATTCTGCAGGAAAAATTGGGAAGGTATGTCAACAATTACTGGAACATGAAAGATGATAAGGAGGTGTGGAAAATTACTCAGTTTGAATTTGATTATCTGCTAAATACTCTAGCTGATACCTTGCTAAAGCAACTCCAAAACCATAGATTCCATAGAAAATTTATGGAAGATCAATTGGTCTGGAGGGAAGACAATACTAGTAATTACACGGTTAAGTTTGGTTATAACAACTTGATTAAGGCTTGCATGGATGGTTATAACTAGAGTCAAATATGGGATAATAAATCTATTCCCAAGGTCAAATTCTTTTGGTGGACTATCAACCATAACATAATTCTTATAGTTGACAACCTCAAAAAAAGAGGTTTCCAACTAGCCAACAGATGTCTGGTTTGTGAAAAGGCTGAGGAGAATGTTGACCATTTGTTGTTCCATTGTAAATATGCATGGAAGACTAGGTAAAAAATAATGAGTAAATTCCTCCTCCCTTGGGTTTGGCAAGGAAAAGTTAAGGAAATTACTGAACGCTGGATTTCTCCATTCAAGCATCCTCTTATCAAAGAGTTGTGGTGGCAGTCTTTATTACATGTTGGATGGGGGATCTAGAGGGAAAGAAACAATAGGGTCTTTAGGGAAGAGAAGAAAAATGGAACGTTACAACAGAGTTAATCAAACTCAGAATCATAGAAAATGTTAAAGTTATACACCTCAAAACTCGTAGTCAAAACCCCAACCGATTGGAATGCAAAATAGCTTAGAACTAAGGGTTACAAGATAGACTCAGCCAAGCAAATCAAGATAAGAAGAATGGTAAAAATAATACTAGTTGGTCCCCCTTGACCCAATTTGGATCAAACTTAACTTTGACGAGGCTTCTAAAGGAAATCCTAGTTAGGCAGGTGGGGGTGGTCTCATAAGGGACAGCAAATGTCGTGTGTTGGGAGCTTATGCTGAGAACTTGGGAGTTCATACATGTAATTTTGTTGAAGCCAACGTGGTTTTTCAAGGTATAAAAATGGCAATTGACAAAGGTATAAAGAACCTAGTGGTGGAGGGTGACTCCAAAAATATCCTCAAGATGCTTCAATCTAAAGCTTAACCCTGTTGGTCCTTTAAAGACCTAATTGAATTAAGAAAAAATAGGTTGTCAACCTTGGAGAGGGTCGATATTCACCATATTTATAGGGAAGGGAATAGACTTGCTGATGCCCTAACAAACCTTGGTACTAGAGTTGATAACATAATATGCTAGAAAGAAGGGGAGATCATCCCAGACCTTATCAAAGCCATTATCCATAGTGGAGAAAACAAATCCACTTAAGGTTCTGAGTGCCTCTGGTAAGGATAGGACCTCTCACATGAGGGAAGTTAATCAAAGGACTGTGAACAATAATGCCAAGTTAAGTCCCAACCTCATCGCTTATCTTTCTCTCTGCATATGGTTACTCCTCATTATTGAGACTAGCTACCATACAGAGTTTGAAGTTGTTGATTCTGAGTTGTTCACCATGGGAGGAGACTTGCTGCAAATAGAGTTGAGCGACCATGACAATATCAAGAATGATTCTGAGCTCTAGGAAATTCTAGAAAGAGGTAATTTCACCCCTTTTATCAAGGCTATGAACAATTTTGATACTCTCCTCTGTAGAGAGTTTGCCACCTCGTGGAAGGCAGGTGTAGTGTATGTAAGAGGTATTTCTTATAGGGTGACTGAAGAGCTCATTGTTGAGGTCACTAGTTTGAAAATGGAGGGAACTTGCCTCCCCAAGAAGGTGAAGGGTAATTACCAGGAAGACATGAGAATGTTCTTGTAGGAGGGGGAGAAAGTGAATAGACTGTAGAATGGTTACTACCAAGACAAATTGATTGGAGTGTGGAAAAGGGTTGCAGAGGTGATAATGAGGTATGTCACCCTTGATGGTCGCTTCAAAAGATTTCATGCATACTTGTTTCCTTTGCTTAATCATTTTTGCTATAATATTCAAGTCAACTTTCCCTACTGGTTATTTACCTCCCTTGAGGACTTTGTCCAAAAGGTCCTGGTTGGGAAGAAACCCCTCCCTCTCCACTAGGGTTTGATTTATGCTATTTACAAGTTTGAGTTGTCTCTTACCCCTGGCCTTGCTTTTAAGCCTAAAATCTACAATCCCTCGTTGGTTGAGAAAGAAAACCCTAGCAGTTAATCCCACTACCTCTACTGAAACCCTTTCCAGAGAGGTCGAGACCACCCCTGTTAAGGCCCCTAAAGAAACTACTTCCCATGCCCAGACTAGCAAGAAGAAAAACAAGGTGACATAGCCCCTAAGTCTAGCAATGAGAAGGAAACTACCAATACTCTGAGCAAAAGAAAACAGAAGTTACAAGTGGATTCCCCTACCTAGGGAGGGAAGGATAAAGGTAAAGGAATTGATAGGGGTGATTCCCCAGATGTTGTTGAGTTGCCCCAGGTCAAGGACAAAAGGAAATTTCTAGATACTATTGAAAAACAAAGCACTAAACACAGGGCTAAGGACATTTCCCCCTAAGGAAGTTCAATTCACCCCCTCCCCCTGTAGCCCCTCTATTACTAATCCCAACACTGAGAAGAATGAATGCAAGTTCTGTCAGTAGTTGGTGGACAAAGTGGCAACTTTATACCAAGCTATGGACCTTCAGAACCAAGTCCTCAAGTGGTTGTTAGCACAAATGCATCATGTGAAACATAAAATCTAGCACCTAGAGGTAGTCACACAACTTAAGTCCTCTGAGTGGCCAAGGGAAAATGAGGACGAGGTATGGTAGGAGGTCGAGAACCTGGCCAAGATGTTTGAGAAATGGGAAAGCATGGAGGAGGAACTTAACAAGATAATGATTAACTAAGAAAGCATGGAGGAGGAACTTAACAAGATAAAGATTAACCAGAAAAGCATAAAGAAAAATATGGAGGAGATAGTGGCCTTCAACAAGGAGATAGTAAAGAATTCTGCCACAACATTGTATGTGTTTCAAGTAGAAATGGAAAAAAGAAAGGCAGCTAGAGAAGCTCAAGTTGGGACTACTTATGGTATCAATTTGTTGTAGACTACTTCAGGTCTAATGAATAGGACCAGGGCAAAAAGTAAAGAGAACAAAGGCAAGGAGATCATCAAAGACCCCCAGGTTGATTAGGACAAGATGTAGGAAAGCACCTTTGAAGACAAGCTGGATTTTCTAAATAGGGAATGGCAGGCCATTAGAGGCCTTAAAAATCTATCTAAGTAGTAATTTCCACTATAGTATGTTGCTGGCCTTTTTGGCCACTGCTAGTTCTGTTGGTTCTATCTTTTTTTTTGCTATTTAGTATGGTATTTGTGTTTTGTTTTACTCCTTGTGAAACCCATTATATTCTCTTGTTGGGATTTTTGTAATGGGTTCGGGCCCTTCCCAGTTATCTAATTAAAAACAATGAATCATTATCACCACCTATCAAGCCTATTCAAGAGTCCCTTACCATAAGCCTAAGTTACAATCCATTATGCAACCATGGTGTCGATGATCCAAAGCCTATCAAGCCTATCTAAGAAAACTCTATGTTCCAAACCCAAGAGCTATGTCAAGAATCAAATATAAAGAAATATCAAACATGCACTTAGCTGAATCAAGATCAAATTATTCAAGTTACTCAAGATCAAGTTATCTAGGTTATCCAAGATCAAACTATCCAAGCCATTCCCATTTATGATTATGATCCTAGCTATAATCTAGAAAACCATATTGATCCTCTCCTTGAACTTTATGATATCCATGATCACAAAAACCAAGTTGATCCTCTCCTTGAAATTTATGATATTCATGATCATCAAAGCCAAAATAATCCTATCACATATCCAACTAGCCCTATGGAATATTCAACTACAACATCCATGTCTTATGATGAGAGACTTGGTCCCCAAGACAACATAGACAATCAAACAAATATCTTGGACGATATCACAATGGATCCTAAGGATAGTTGCAGTCAAGATTCTACTTACATCAAAAATGAAGAAAAGAAAGTCATAATGGATACCATTGACTATTTAGATGATCAAGAAATGACAATCACAAACAATGATTATGAAACTACAAGCATACACAATGATCAAGATAAAACAAGTTTACATGATAAGTTAGTACAAAAATCCCATCAAATATGATCTACTATATTTATCAAGATAGATTTACTCACAGACGAGACAATAGCCAATTCAAATTACTCTCAACAAAATACTGAGGAGTTAGCATCATGTTTCAAAGACGATAAATATCCTATCTCGAACAAGATATGTCAATGCATGGATTATCATGGAAAAGGATTGGGCCTTCATGATGTTAGGATTAAGGTGTCATCAACCTTTTAAATCGTATGTAATTTATTACTCCTATTATTGTTTGTAAATCACCCATAAGGGATGAAAGGCTTCACCAATAGTGATCTTATTTCAGCCACATGTTTATATCTGGAGCCAAATTTTATAATTGTAAATAAGGACCATTCATCATTAGGTCACAAATCTGACAGTCGATATTATGTTGGTTTTCTTGTCCTAGAAAGCAACCCCTTTTTATAAGGCAGAGTTGAGAGTAACATGTGCCGTTGGATTGAAGATTGAAGAAGAAGAGGATGTGCATGTATTGTAATCTCATATTTGAAGATAATACAACTTGGATCCTCTTTTCTTGGGGGAGTTTTTTACCATAAAGGGTTTTCTCCACATTACATACTGTGTTATGTGTTCAGTTCTTAATGCATGTTATTTGTGTGTAGTGGGTTTTATTCCTATTGTAATCACCATTATTTCTACATTATTTAGAGGACATTAATAAGGTTTGAATCAGATTTCCATTATGTAGTTTGCACCTTCATTTCTAACATTTGGTATCAAAGCCTAGCCAGTTTTGATTCTTGGGTGGTAGTGTGAAGGTTTTTTAGCTGCAGTGGGAGATTTGGTTGTTGTTTGTTTGCAGATCTTGTGTAGATATCATGGATTCATCCACTATTGCTTCTACCTCTCGGTTGGACATTGAAAAGTTCAATGGCATGGGGTATGAATTGTGGAAGGTGAAAATGGAGGATTTACTAGAAGAAAGAAACTAGTGGTTGGTTGTTACAAAAGAGAAGAAACCTGATTATGTTGCTCTCGATAAGTGGGAAAGACTAGATAAAAAGACACGAGGGACAATCCGGCTGTGTCTTACAAATTTTGTTCTATTGAATGTTGCGAATGAGAAGTTTGTACATAGCTTGTGGAAGCATCTGGGTGAGATGTACCAAGCCAAGAGTATGGTAAATAAGATTTATTTAAAGTGTAAGTTATTTTTCATGAAAATCAAAGAGGGTGAATTAGTTGCAGAGCATTTGAATTGTTTAATTTGTTATTGAGTCAACTAGCATCTGTAGATGTTGAGGTGACTGAAGAAGATAAACATATATTGCTTCTCTGTTCTTTGCTTGAGTCATGGGAGAATGTTATTTTGGCTATCACTGCTAACCTCACAGATCCGAAGTTGGATGCTCTTGTTTCAATTTTGTTGTCACATGAATTGAGGAAGAAAAGTTTAGATAGTTCAGAGGATGCTCTCAGTGTCAGGGGAAGGTCTATGGAAAGAGGACCTAAAGGAGATCATAAGGGGTCTAAAGACAAGTCTAAGGGTCATTCTAAGACTCCTAGAAAGTAGAATAGAGTCAAGTGTTAGAACTGCAGAAAGAGAGGGCATGTGAAAAAGGAATGTAGAAACCCAAAGAAACAATGAGATTCTACTATTGACAAGTCTTTGAATGCAGGTGATGAGGTTTTACTGTCTACATGTAATGTTGTTTCTCATGATCATTGTTTGGTTGACTCAGGATGCTCATACCATATGACCTTGCATAAAGAATGGTTTTCCACATACGAAGAGTATGATGGAGGAAATGTGTACCTCAAGGACAACTCTACATATCCTATTGTTGGACGAGGGAAGGTAATGTTGTGTTTCAGTGATGGGAGAATTAAAACCCTCCCTGGTGTTTTGCATGTTCCTGGATTGGCTAGAAATTTGATTTTTGTTTCAAAGTTGAATGATTTGGGAATGCATGTGACATTTGATAAGCATGGCTGCAAATTGGTGAGAGGAAACTTAGTGGTAGTGAAGGGGAAAAGATTGGGAAATCTGTTTAAGCTAGAAGCCACTACTATTTGTAATGCCTCTTATGCATTTGAGGCTAATACTAAAAATACATGTATGCTGTGGCACCGTAGATTGGGCCACATAAGTCAGTCTGGTTTGAAGACTTTTAAATAAAAAAATTGTTAGATAGTTTATCCTATTCTGATGAGAGTTTCAAATTTTGTGAACATTGTGTGTTTGGAAAACAAAATAGATCTCCATTTTCTTCAGGCAGTAATAAATCTAATGATAAATTGGAACTTATTCATTTGGATGTTTTTGGTCCAGTGGATGTTCAATCAATTGGAAAATCTAGATATTTTGTTTCCTTCATTGACGATGTCTCAAGGTTTACCTGGATTTATTTTATGCATCACAAATCTAAAGTTTTCACTAAGTTTAAGGAATTTAAAGACTTAGTTGAAAAATAATTAGATTATAAGATAAAGGTTTTGAGATCTAACAATGGAGGGGAATATTGTTCTAAGGAATTTGATGAATTAAGTAAGCATGCATGTATTGTTAGACAGAAAACTACTTCGTATACTCCACAACATAATGGAGTGGTAGAAAGGATGAATCTGACAATAATGGAAAGAGATAGAAGTATGTTGAGTGAATCATAGTTGAATAAATGCTTTTGGGCAGAAGCTATGTGTACTACAAACTACTTGATTAATAGATCTCCGTGTAAGGCTCTTGTTTCAACTCCTTATGAAATGTGGACATGTAAGAAACCTTTTGTTTCACATTTAAGGGTATTTGGCTGTGAGGCTTATGTTCATGTGCCTAAATAAAAATGTACTAAGTTGGATCCAAAAGCTGAAAAGTGTACTTTCATTGGATATGGTGATAATGTAAAAGGTTATAGGATTTGGAATCCACTAACTTGAAAGATTATCTATTCTAGAGATGTTATTTTTAGGGAACTTAGTGTTATTTCAAAACCTAAACAACCAAAAGAAAAAGAAGAAAAGGTGAAGAGAGTGCACTTTAAATTAGAGCATGAAAATGCACCTCAGGAAGAACAAAATGATGGATTGGGGGGTGAAGAAGCAGAAGAAGACTCGAGTGAAAGTTCTGATGAGGAAGAATTTGTTGTGACAGAAGAAGTTGGTACAGATGGGCATGTAGAAGAACCTGAAGAGTCTCTTACTCTACCTCTGAGAAGATCCACAAGACAACAGAACCCAGTTGATAGTTATAGCCCACTAGATTTTTGTTGTGTATTTGCTTTATTGAGTACTAATGATGAGCCTAAATCCTACAGGGAATCTATTCATGTAGATAATAGTGAGTTTTAGCAGTTAGCCATGCAAGAGGAGATGATGGCTTTAGACTCTTGCAACACCTAGGATCTTATTCATTTGCCCAAAGGAAGAAATGCCATAGGTTGCAAGTGGGTATTCAAGAAGAAGTTTGGAGCAGATGGTTCATTGAAGAAGTACAAGGCTAGACTGGTAGTCAAATGCTACTCTTAGAGAGAGGGAGTTGATTTCGGTGAAATTTTCTCTCATGTTGCTAAATTAACTTCTATTAGATTTCTCTTATCCATTGTTGCAACTCTTGATTGGGAAATAGAGCAAATGGATGTTAAGACTGCATTCTTGCATGGAGATCTTGAGGAATAAATTTACATGCAACAACCTACAAGTTTTGAGGTAAAAGGGAAAGAACATTGGGTTTGCAGATTGAAGAGGTCTCTTTATGGTCTAAAATAGTCCCCTAGAATGTGATACCAAAAATTTGATTCATTTGTGTTGAAATTGGGTTTTTTTAGAAGTGAGGAGGATCATTGTGTTTACATTCATTGTATTGATGATTCTATTCTGATCATTGCATTGTATGTTGATGACATGTTAATTTTTAGCAATACTAAGGGTATGATTAGTGAGTTGAAAGCCCAACTTTTAGGTGCATTCAAAATGAAGGATCTTGGAGTTGCTAGGTATACTTTGGGGATGGAGATCCAAAGAGATAGAGGTAACAAAAAACTTTGGTTATCTCAAAGTAAGTATGTGAACACCATTTTGCAGAGATTTAGTATGCATTACTGTAACCCAATTAGAGTTCCTTTGCCCATTGGTATTGTAGATCAGGGAAAATTAGGGTAAATACATGAATCATCAATAGCAACCACAAAATTATCTAAATTCAAGCCATAAAGATCTCAATATAATAATGAAGCACAAGATTCCATAGAAATCAAATGATAAAAATCATAATATCTAAATTCCTATGCCAAAGTTGATACCCCTCCATTACTCTTCTCAATTTTGCTTTGCTTGCTCTCAGATTTGTAGCATGCAAGATATATGATAAGCTCAATATAGATGTATAATAGCAAGATCACAACATGATAGTAAAATAATGAAGATTATGATTGTGGTTAACCTTGAAATGGAGATGAAGGCTTGTTGAGGGTACAAGATGGCTGAGAGGGGGGTGAATTAGTTGTATAAAAAACCTTAGTTCTTCTTTAAACAAAATCACATTCACATTAACTTACTTTAACTCCTTATTCTATTATGAAGATTGAACATGAATAGCAGGATCAAAACATAAGCACATCAACATCATACACACATGAACACCATATTTTTACGTGGAAAACCCTAAAAAGAGAAAAACTATGGTGAGTGTTAGCTCACAATATAATGTAGTAACAATACCGAATAACAAAGAGGCTCACTGCCAAAGGGTAGCTCACTACTAAAGGGGTCGCTCACTACGAAAGGGTGGCTCACTGCCAAAATGGGTAGCTCACTACCATGAACTGATATAGTAGCATCTACAACATGCTTGAGTTTAGTTCCATTGAAGCGCAATATATTTCTTCTGATATACCTTTACAACACACACACACACCTTATCTTCACATTTTTGCACTTAATCCCCTCATTCATGGCTTCATTACATATATTTATACCAATCATCAACCTTGGAACATTCATCAAGGTCAGCAATACAACTTACAACCATTGGAACTATCTCCAAGGTCGACATACATACATAAATCAAATTAGGTCTAGACCTAAACAAACTTGCAGAGTAAATGAATGAAAGAACACTTCATGGCTTAGCTCAGACCCAAATACATCTTCACATGCTTGAACACACTTCTACAATCCACGAATTACCTCTGCAACACGTGTAAATAACAAAGTCAGCTAGAACTAGTGCAAACATCAAGGATACTTAAATACACGCTTCCAAGAACTTCATTATAGCTTGTGGATCAAGCACACGCCTTCAATACATTCTTGAAACATCCAAAAACAACATAGAAATACCTAGGAGCCAACAAATCCAACTGCAACATATCTGACTTGAAAACAACAAATATCACCTAAGGACAAATTACAAACTGTTCTCAACAAACGCTGTCGAACTCTGCTAAACAATAACTTGCTTTCCAGAGAACCAAATCACAAATCGTTTGGAATGAAGATAGCTAACTTGGAGTTTATAAACTTAAGTCCAAAACTGCAAGACCAAAATCCAAACTGTGGAGCAAAATACTTTCTCCCTGTCACACTGTAAATGCTGTCAGACATAGCCTTCAAATTGGTGAATACAACTTTTGCTGCACAGCAATCTAGACCACCAAATTTTGGATTTAGCATCTTCAAACACTTCCCTAAATCATATCCAAAACTCATACTCCGGTCTTCAACACAGGGAAATGCGGAGCAAAATACTCAGACAGTGTTCTTAATATGACAACTAAATCAATCAAAAAACAACAATATCAGAAGATACAGTTGGCACAAATGACAACACAAACATGTTGACATCAATGACAATAATAGTTAGCACATACTTGCAACAATCTCCCCCTTTGTCATTGATGGAAACATATGATGTGAAAAACTAAATAACATGTTCCTCCATCAAGACACAACTTTGCATCAGGATTCCCCCTTTCTTTTTACACATTTGAACTCTTTCTCCCCCTGAGTTTTTCACATGATCTCTCTCCCCCTTTGACATCAATGGCAAGGGGCATCACATCTCTTCCACTTCACATACTTGCATACTACTGCTCTGATCTGTTTGAAATCATTCTTTAGCTCCTCCTAACTGCAACAATCATCTCAAACCACTAATTGCTCCCCCTGAGAGGTAGCTTCCAACATCAGTCCAAAAAGGAGAAATGTACTTTGAGGCACACTAGACTGATGCATCTTCTTATGCATCTAGTTCAAGGAGGGAGAAGTAATAACCCCTAACTTCTCCCAGAGATACTCAAATGTATCCTTTGGAAGAGCCTTAGTGAATATATCAACAACTTGATCTTTTGTAGGCACATACTCAAGCTTCACTTCATTCTCTGCAACTTTCTCCCTCAAAAAGTGATACTTAATTGAAATGTGCTTTGTATTTGACCACATCATTGGATTCTTTGAAATATTTATGGCAATTGTGTTATCACAAAGAATAGGGATTGGCTTTTCATACTCAACTTTGATATCCTTCAAGGTCTGTTTCATCCACAACACCTAAGTACAACATGATGCTGCAACAATTTATTATGTCTCTATAGTAGATAAGGAAATTGATTCTTGTTTCTTGTTGTGCTAGGACACTTCCCTATCTCCAAGGAAGAATTCACCTCTACTTGTGCTTTTTTCATCATCAACAGATCTTGCCCAATCTGCATCTGTATAGGAACTCAAGGAAAAATCATTATTCTTAGGATACCACAAGCCATGATTAGGAATGCCCTTCAAATACCTGAATATCCTTTTTACTGCCATAACATGTGATTCTGTGGGATCTGATTGAAATATGGGCACAAGACAGACTGCATGCATGATATCTAGGCTAGTAGAGGTTAGATAAAGCAGTCCTCCAATCATTGATCTGTATTTGCTCTGATCAGCCTTAGGAGATTCATCATTCTTGCTCAATTTGCAGCCAATAACCATAGGTGTATATATCGGTTTAGAGTTCTCCATTCCAAACTTCTTCAACAACTCTTTAACACACTTGGATTGAGAAATGAAAATACCTTTATAGTCTATTCCTTCCACTTGTGAGTAGCCTTTGCACACAAGTCTTGCCTTATTTCTCACAACTTCTCCAACTTCATTCAGTTTGTTCCAGAATACCCACTTTGTTCCTATCACATTCTTGTCTGCAAGTCTAGGGACAAGTTCCCAAGTCTTGTTCTTCTCAATTTGCATTAGATCTTCTTCCATTGCTTTGACCCAATATTCATCATTGCATGCTTCTTTTATTGTTTTAGGTTCCACCTTTGAGAGTAAATAGAGATTTACTTGATCTTCTGTAGCTCTGCTTCTTATCAACACACCTTTCCTTTTGTCACCAATAATTTGATCTTTAGAGTGATCTCTTTGCACATACCTAGGGGTTTTAGGAACTCTTTCTGGGGCTTCAGCTTGAGCTTCTTCTTCTTCAAGAGTAGCTTGCACTTTAGTCCAAACTTCCTTTTCTTTGTCTTTTTCAACCTTTTCTGTATCAGCAGATCCATTTGACTCATATCCATCTAGCTGAATATCTTTATCTACCTTCACATTTGCACTTTCAATGATTTTTCTTAGTCTTTTGTTATAGTACCGATAAGCCTTGCTCTTAGTAGAGTACCCAAGGAATATGCCTTCATCACATCTAGCATCAAACTTTCCTAATTCTTCATCTCTTTTGATGTAACATTTGCTTCCAAAAACTTTGAAGTATTTGACAGTAGGAGCTCTACCATACCACAGCTCGTAAGGTGTCTTTGTTTCTTTTTCTCTGATTTGCTCTCTATTTTGAATGTAGACAACAGTGTGTATTTCTTCTTTCCAATATACCTCTTGTAGGTCTACTTCCTTAATCATTGTTCTAGAAGCTTCTTTAATAGTTCTATTTTTTCTTTCAACCACTCCATTTTGTTGAGGAGTCTGGGGGGTAGACAAATGTCTCTTTATTCCATGTTCTTCACAAAAAGAATTAAACTCATTTGAGGTAAACTCACCTCCTCTATCAGATCTCAAACACTTGATTCTCAAATCCAACTCATTTTCAACCATAGATTTGAATGCCTTAAACTTGTCTAGGGCTTCTGATTTTTCTTTAAGAAAGGTAACCCAAGTCATTCTTGAATAATCATCAATAAGAAGCATGAATTACCTATCACCTTGTAGACTTCTTGTTCTTGTAGGTCCACATAAGTTTGTATGCACCAACTCTAGCAAACCGGTAGAGAATTGTTCTTTGCTTTTAAAGATAGTCTTTGTCATCTTCCCAAACTGACATTCTTTACACATAACACTGGTAGGCTTCACAATCTTAGGCAGGTCTCTTACTGCTTGCACTAAGCTTATTCTCACCAAACTATCAAATTTAATGTGACACATTCTCCTATGCCATAACCATCTTTCATTTGTTTGAGCCAATAAACAACAATTATTAGTACCCTTCAAATAATAAACATTACCATGAGTCTTCTTACTAGCAACAATTAAGGTTCCATAGCTTTTCCTTATCTCACACCCATTGTCCTTAAACACTAGATTATACCCTTTATCACACATTTGTCCAGCACTTAGAAGATTATGCTTTAAGCTTTTGACATAAAGAACATCATTTGTATTATGCTTGCCATCAAAAGTAATTGATCCTTTTCCACAAATCTTACCAGCTGCATCATCACCAAACCTGACTAGTACTCCATCATATTTTTCAAAATTAACAAACTTACTCTTATCTCCTGTCATGTGATTTGAACATCCACTATCAATGATCCATTCATCTTCTTTTTCAGCATGAAATGTAGACAACTCTCTTGGACTTCCTTCCTTCACACAACTTGCAAGGTTAGCATAAACATGTTCTTCTCTAAGTGCAACAAACAAGCATTCACTACTATTACCATCATCATAATCAGGTTCATCATCAGTTACACCATCATCATCTCTAACATAATAACTCTTTCTTACAATCTTTCCTTTATTTTCATTATTTTTGATCATCAAGGTTCTGTTAGGACATCTTGAAGCATAGTGACCAATTTTACCACAATTGAAACATTTGAAGGTAGCTTACCTTTGAACTTTCCTTTGCTACCTCTTTTCATTCTGCTTGCAAATTTTGCCTCTAGCTCTTCAAAATCTTCTTCATCTGATTCCACAACATATTTATCTGATCTAGCAGTCTTAGTTTTCACAGGGCCATCAGTAGTACCAAATTCTCTCATCTCAAAAGTAGTTAGTTTACCAAGCAATTGATCTTTTGTAAGCTTTCCCATATCAAATAATTCTTCAATGGCAGATACCTTATGACTATAAGATTTGAGAAGAGTTTTGAGTATCTTATCTACAGCATCCACATCCTCTAGCTTTCCACCAAGACCCTTGATGTTGCTAACAACTTCATCAATCTTCTATATGTAACTTGTTATGTTCTCATCCTCAGCCATTCGCATGGTTTCATATGTGGTCTTCAAGTTCTGCAACTTATCCTTCTTGATAGATTCATCACCTTCATAGATGTTTTTCAATTTGTCCCAAATCTCATGAGCAATTTTTAGATCCACAACTTTCACCATTTTAGTGTTAGATAAAGCATTTAATAGAGCATTTTTAGCTTTGTGATTAGTCTCATAATCCTTAATCTATTCATTAGTCTTTGGACCATTTTTAGGTACTGTGTATTTATCTTTAACCATTGTCCAAACATTATAACTAATAGAAATAAGATAACTTTGCATTCCTACCTTCCAGTAGGCATAGCCAGATCCATCAAACTGAAGAATGTCTTTCTTGTGTGACATCCCAGATATACCTTAAGCTGTTAGGCTTTCTTCCAAGGAATTGTTGGTGTTCCCAACTAATGGTCTGAGTTTCTCTAAAAAGTTGTCACCTTTTATGCTCAAGATTCTTAGGTCAGTGGCCAACAAACAAGAGACAATTGCTTGTTCTCCTCTGCACTTTAGGCTCTGCTAATCCTAGGGGGGTATTCCCTTACTTCAGTATCAATATGAAAAATCCTTATTTCAACTAGATATTGACACTTAAAGCATATATGTTCTCTTAGATACAAACCGAAACTCTGTAGTTGCTTCAAAGTTGTCTAGCTTTGGAAATTACTTCATTTAATAGCTTAGAGAACATAGAACTAAACCCTACTCCTAAAAAAACTAATAAGTTGATTGTTCTTTTCTATTTTTTATATGATTGTTTGATTAGGATTTGATTTGTGAAAATAAGCCCAACTTCTAATTGGTGCCAGTCCTAGGGCTCAGAGTCAATTCCTTACATACAAAATGCTTCTTAATAAACAAAACAAACATTCAGGTTCAGAGGATTTATTATGTTCTTGTCTTGCAAGTAACAATCCAAGAATGGGTATTTCCAACAACTCTTCTTATAAATATCCCTATTGCAAAACACATCTCCCCATATCTGACTCATATCATTTTAATCTATTCCTTGAATAGAAGCAACAAACCAGACATGCAACATAGCAAATACATATTCAAGAACTCAGAAACTCTTAGTATCCTTATTCAAAAGAGAATTGTAAACAATATAGGAGACAATTGATGGAAACACATGCTCAAAGGCATTTTTCATATATTGCAATATGAAACTGATAAAAGTTCTTATAGAGATAACACATTCAACATGTCAGAAATTGAAACTGACAACTCAGAATATGAGCAATCTCTCATAATTGCTTTGTATTTCACTATCAAAATTTCCCAATCTTTTCAATCTCTTTACAAAGTGGAACAACATGTTCTTTTATAGACACAAGAACATGTTGCCCTAAAATTCGTTACCAACTGTTGGTTACAAAATCTTGCATTACAAGCCACCACCATATGCATGGGGAAACTAATCCAAATTATAGATAAAAGAGAAAAAGATAAAATACAATTCATCTTGGAGATGCTAAAAACCGTTGGAGATGCTTGATCCCAATGATGAAGATGACCTATCATATGATTGGATCTTCGTTCACCCTGGACACAATTATCCATATTTCTCCACCCAAGCTGCACATGATTTCTCCAAAGGCCATTGGAAAGGAATTAATTTTGCTATTTTCTCATTATGCCCTTCGTACCTAGCATCCAATATGATCTTTGACTCCTTACAAAATGTTTCAAAATTTAATTCCAAGAGATACAACCTGTCAAGTCTAGAACTCAAAATCTTCATATTTGGATCAATCTACACAACTTGAGGATATAAGCTAGTTGGCTACATTTTCAAAATCACCCTTCCATTTGTCCAAACCTTTTATTTGTCCATCATTATCTAATATTCTTGGCATGACCTTTTTATCTATCCCCTCAATTAATTGTCTTTTCTCCTTCAAAACTTTACCCAATTTTAATTAGAAAGCTACTACTTCTAATAATAGCAACATGTCAAGGGTTAATTTTATCTCTTCCAGAGCATCAGGGGCAAACCTTAAACATCTATGAATTTCCCTTATTTTTCCAATTCTAGGTAGCCATACCCTAATCATGTCCTTCAATCTCTCCTTATCCTTCTCATGTTAGTCTTGGCCTATCCTCAAACTTGAATAGGACTTCCATGTATCATCAACCTTGGCTATAACCTTAGATAACCTATGGTTAATCAAATTTGTAATCATTTCCTTGACAATGGTCTTCTTCTCATCCTTTACATTTCTTATTTCTTCCTTCAACTCTCTAATCTCTAAGAGCAATGTCTCTCTATCTATTGGAAAAGCTTCTGCAATATCCATAGGAACTGAACCACTCTAAGTTGAGGGACCTAAAGATAACAACATCTATCCCTTATACTTATTCAATTCTAACATTGCCTGTCTATATTTCAACAGAAGATCATCATAATCCTTCTACAATTTATTTGTGACAACTTCAACAAATTGAGTTGTGTGAACATTCAAGCTTGTAGCTTGAGGAGTTGGAGTATTTGATACTCTTTTTATTATTACCTCCCCTGTCATTTCATTTAAACCAACCCCTGGCTTATTATTATTTGGGGCCAATGCCTATATTGCCAAGGTCTCAAATTCGGGGTTGAACCCTGCACTAGAGAGTGCTTTATCTACCTAACCATCTGGAATGTTCATGCCCATCCTTATGACAGTATCAAATGCAATTGTATCTGCCAAAGTCCAATGAGGGAGTAGCATCAAACCACTCTTTGCCACCAAGGCTCTCCCTTCATCAGGGGTAATTTTACTGATATCTCGACTCACTTCACTGAGCACCCTTTGTGTTATTTCTTCATATCTCTCAGGATCATCTCCTATCTTAGCTTCTTCCACCTTCCTCTAGAATTCTTCATTTCTCACTTTTAGTACATACCCCTTAAATTCAGGGGTATTGACAAAGGCATCATCCTCCAAAAATTGTGCATAGGCAAGCACTTTAATGTCCTTTGTATCAACTTGGCCACAAGAAAGTGACCTTCCCAGTCTATTTTCTAGAGAGGCATAAGGCAATATTCTCTTAGGTGAATTCACCTGTTGAGAAATCTCTTGTTCTTCTCCAACTCCACCCTCTTTAATCTCCTCCTCTAGGTCCACAACCCGAATTTCTTCTTCTTGCTCCAAATCAATAATTTTTAATTTTTTAGCTGGAGCTGATTCAGGAGACTCATTTCCTCTCCTGTATGGCTTAATTGGAGACCTTGGGTCTCTTCTATACATTGCTCTCTCTTCACTTGCAAGGGCCCCTTCAATCAAAGTCTCTACATTGGCTAATTTTTTTTGAATTATTATTATTAGGTCTCTCTCTTCTGCAAAAGCCCCAGGATATGCAGGATTTAGATTTTTTCTCATTATCTCCCCTTCCATCACTACCTGCCACCTCTTCCTTAGTAAATGAATTTCATCCATGGTGAAGCAGTTTCTTACCACATCCTCATCAAACACAACCTGATGGAGGAACCATGGATTTTTGATGCTAAGTCTTACCTGGTTGATAAAACCTTTTGGATCAAATGTCCTTGGGTCTTCCAACCCCATCTTGTAAACTTTTAATACTGAATCAATCTGATCTAAAGCATCCTTGTTTGTAGCCCAAAAATCACAGAATTTGGTGGCAATAGGGAAAAATGACCCTTTCTTCTTAGTCTCAGGTGCTCCTTATCTGACTCATTCAACTGTCAGATAATCTCCAAGTATGCAATCCTCCTGGGCACATATTTTGGTAGTATATGTGGGGCAACTTTGCTCCCATAAACCCTAATGCAAGTAGTATGGGTGTGGAGGAACCAATCTCCCCAATTATGTTGAATTCCCAGCTTAGGGGTTCTATCAAATGGTCTCAGAAAATCCAACACATCCCTTGGAACTCTTTCACCATCAGGCTTCAAAAATTTCAGTAGTCTTCCCACAAAATGCTCTTCAAAGATCACATAATCAACACTCTCACAGTGCATATCCATCAAATGGGTCCATAATTGGATAGGGAGAAGAGTACCATCCTATTCTTGTTCTCTCACATGTAGATCCTGATGCCACAAGCCTATTCCAACATACAAAAACATATGGCACAAAATAGAATACCACCTAAATTCTACCTTTGCATCTGCGACACCAAGGCTTTGCTTAATCTTCAATAATTGATCATGCATCTTGTCTGCTACATAGGTTGCATAATCAAATCCCACAGTTGTCATTGTATGTCTACAACCAACACCATCATAGGAACTGGAATTTTATCTAATGAGTCTTTCCCTAATACTTGGCACAGAGTGTGGTAAGTTTTTACAAAATAATGCATGAACTAAGAGACATCAAAAGGTTCCTCCTCACTGTCTGAAATTTTGATTAGTTTTCCATCAATCCCCCTTTCTCTGTGCTTAGGTTATTTGAAGAATCTGTATGCATGCTGGGCCTTCTTGTATTCATCCTTTAGAATGGCAAAATCAATCCTCTTGTTGGCAGCAAGGTTTAGGCCAAACACCTTCGTGACGAATGCCTTTGTCATCCTAATCATTATTTCATTAGTCTCTTCCCTAACAGTCTTGGAAGCAAGATCATATCTTTGTGTAGTAGCCCTTACAAGATCAGGGTTTCTAAATACATTGGGGCACACCAACTTCGTTAAATCTAAAGCCCACACATTGATATAGGGGCTTTGTAATCCCTCCTATCACACCAGTGTCTAAACAAATTCCACCTTGACATAGGAAATAGAGCATCTCAACATTTAGAACATAAGTCCAACTGTCTATCATTTGGCCCACCTGGACCATATACATTCATTGGCCTCCTTGAAGACCCAAGCAACTGAATCATTAAATCTTCATCTAGACTCCTCTTAGAAGTCAAAGGTTGGCTTGCCTGACTCATCTTTAGAACAATATTTCGCCAAACTAGGGTTTTTTCTTTCTTTTCTTCTAAGAATGCTCAAAATTCCCTCAACAAAGTAGCAATACAACTCAAACAAACACAACAGGCAAGCACAACTTACTGGTTTTGGTTGCAGTTCTTGAAATCACAATATCTTCTCATCTAGTTGCTCGCCACACACATGAATCCTTTTTGTACTTGCAAAAATGCCAAGAAAACCTCAGCCTTTGACTTTAACTAAACTTGCAAACTAGGGCTTGATACATAAATGTGCATCTTTTCGACCATTACTACAAATTTGTGATGCAGAAATGCCTTCCAACGACTACACATAAAATTCAAATTCTAGCCATTGATGTAAACTTCATACTGTGAGATTGACGGCCTAGAAATAACTATATGATTTGAAAATCTAAGCCTTTACATGAAAATTTGCCAACCAATCAGATTATTCCATCTCAGACATGCCCTTTTTGTTGACTCTTCAATTACATATCTTACATGGCCACGTGGCGTTATTCCGCAGTCGCACAGTAGAAAGTGGGCTGCTTCCTTTTAGCTCTATGGGTGTGTGCTAAAGCTTCCATGTGAATCTCCACTATGTAAACCTTCTTCTTTCCTCCAGGAACTGGCTATGTGTCACCATCTCGCAGTAGCACGGAGAATCTTTCCTGCTAACAAGATTCTCTTGCGAGGATGCGCTACCGTCTGATCTTTAATACTTGTGGCCCCACTACTTCACTCAATCCTTTAACACCTGGCACTATCTTCTTCGTTCAAAAGCATCATTGATACTATGGTTGTAAGCCACGTTACCCTTAGCACCTGTCTTCATCTCATAGCCCCACGATGCAAACATGACGTCAACCTCAGTAGTGTGCAGGCTTGTGATATTCTGCCAAGTGGCACCTTCAGACCCCTATATGAACTTAAGACCTAGAACCTTATGATACACATGACTTGATGGGTTACAAAAGGTAACTCAAGACTCAGGGCTAGTCAACACACGACAAAAGTTTGCAACTTAACTAACCGAGAACCTAGGCTAAGTGGTCAACGACAAAAATAGAACATAAAGTAAAATCTTGACCATAAGACTTAGGGTTTAAGGAAAATAAGGAAAATGTTTATGAAATTGACTCAAAACCCTAAAACCTAGGCAGGTACCACCATTGGCTCTAGTTGGGGACGTGCAATTTGCAGAATTACAGCGAGGACCAGAAAACTCCAAGAGCATACTAGAACAGAAACACACACAGAACAAAAGGAACAACTGTACAAAATATACACTATATACAACATATTTACATTATGCATAGAAAAATAACCTACTTATGAAAAGTAGGGTTTCATAAATTGTCCATGCATAGGCAATTTCTGAAATTCACCATCAAGAGCTTGGAGAAAATACAAATCTTCTCCATGAGTATTGCTTATCAAGTATGAGCTAATCCACAAAGGCTCAAACTTTCCATACTTTCCTTTATCCTGACATCTAGCATTTCATACAAGAACCATATCATTAACTTGGAAGTTCCTTTCTGAAGCCCTTTTGTAAAATAAATATTTCACCTTTTGTTGTCTTTTCATATTGGTTCTTTGTGCTTCTCTCCTTGTCTCATCCAATGCAATCAATTGATTTACTCTTTCCACCATTGGATCCTCCATGTCATCATCATTTTCCTATATGAATCTATATACTGGCAGAAGATTATTTATTGGTAGTTTTGCTTTTAGTCCATACACTAACTCAAAAAGAGACTTAATAATAGTCTTTTTAACATTCACTCTATCATCCCACAATGCTAGTTTTAACTTGGAGTCCCATGCCCTCTTGTTTTTACCAATTATCATCTCGATTATCTTCATCAAACTCTTGTTGCTGGACTTGGCCTGACCATTTCCTTAAGGATGATATGGTGATGCATAGGACAAATTAATACCATAATCATTACAAAAATCAATAAATTCCCTTGACCTAAAACACATTGCATTGTCTATCACCAACTTGGCTGGTACCCCAAATCTAATGATTATGTGCTCCAAGACAAAATATTGTACAACTTTGCTTGTGGCTTTCTTAGTTGGAATGGCTTCAATCCATTTAGTGAAATAATCAGTAGCAATAAGTATCCAACTATGTCCACCACTTGACTTTTCTATTATTTCTCCAATTAAATCAATTCCCCACTGTTGAAATGGAGCATCTACTATCACAATTTTAAGTGGTAATGCACCAGCATATTTTAACTTCCCAAAAAATCTCTGAAAGGAATCACATGTCCTCACCACCTCATATACATCATAAAAAAGTGTTGGCCACCAATAACCTGACCTAAGGATCTTGTGTGCAGTGGTTTTAGCTATGTAATGTCCTCCACACACCCCCTTATGCATATCAATCAATATCTTTGTAGCCTAATCTTGATTTACACATCTAAGCAACACACCATCAGGGTTTTTCCAATATAACTCACCTTGAACAATGACATACTTAATGGCTTGCAACTTCAGTGTCATCTTCTGATTATCATTGAGATGAGCAGGGCAACTCATGTTTTTCAAGTACTGAACAATGTCTTTGTACCACTCAGATTGTTGTACACTGCATATTTTATCTTGTATCTTGTTTTCAAATACATTCACTTGATAAGCTTCCAGATTGGTCTCTGCCATCAACTTTTCCAAACCTTGTCCTCTTACCAATTTGGTGATCTAGATGTCAATATTAAACTCATGTATCTTGTTGATCCATTACACTGTCTCCCTGTTACCTCTTGCTGTGTAAATATATCCTTTATTACAGAGTGAGGGACATATGCTACAATCTGATCTCCAACCAAATAGGGTCTAAAATTCTTCTTCACCCTGACCAAAACATAAGCTTGCTTTTCCATTATGTCATATTTTATCTCTACAACCTGCAAAGACTTTCTAAAGAAAGAAATAGGTTGTTCATATCCATCATCATTCTTTTGTAACAGGCATGCAAAAATTGTATGAAAATAAGAAAAAGAAAATAGCTGAAATGGTTTAGAAAAATTAGGAGACTTTAGAACAGGGGCAGTTTTGATAGCTTCCTTTATATTTTAAAATGATTGAATTACTTCATTTCCCCATGTTATAGACTCACCCTTTTTCATCATCTTGGATATTGCTTTGGTAATTTCTACAAAATTGGTAACAAATCTTCTGACAAAGTTAATCTGCGCAAAAAATGATTGAATACATTTCACATTCTTGGGCATTTGGATTATATCAATGGTAGCAACCCTTTCTGGATCAATTTTGACTCCATCTTTGGACACTATATTCCCTAAGAGCTTTCCCTCAGTTACCCCAAAAGTACATTTCTTAGGGTTTAGTGAAATGCCATATTCCAATGCTCTGACAAAAATCTTTTCCAAGTGCATACAATGTTGGTCCTCCTTCTTAGAGTAAGCAATCAAATCATCCTGGTAAACCACCAATATTAAATCAATCAGCCCTGCAAATGCAACATCCATGGCTCTCTGGAACATTGCCCCAGCATTTGTCAGTCCAAATGGCAACCTCACATACACATATGTTCCCCATGGGGTTGTGAAGGTAGTCTTGTACTTCTCAGATTCCTTCACCTTCACCTGATTGTAGCCAGAGAACCCATCCATCATAGATAAGAGTTCACATCCTGTTACCTTCTAGAGCATAGCCTCCACATTGGGTAGTGGATAATTGTCCTTCAAAGATGATATATTCAATTTTCTAAAATCTACACATAGTCTGATATATCCATTTTTCTTTCTAACTAGGACCAAGTTTGACACCCAAGTAGAGTGCCTTATAGGTTTTATGATTCCACCATCCCTGAGCTTCATAAGTTCTTCTTGCATCTTTAGAGCCAGAGTTGGATTGATGGGTCTTTGTTTCTATCTAAATGGATTAGCTCCAGACTTCAAAGGAATCTCATGTTGAAATATGTATTCTCTATAGGCCTTTAGATCCTCATATGACTAAGCAAAGACATGTTTATACTTCCTCAATAGGGCAATCAACATTGCCCTTGTGTGTGGCTTAAGCTGCTTCCCAATATAGACTTTCTTTGGAGCATTATTTGTACCCAAGTTTATTTCCTCTAAATCCTGCTTGTTTGTGGAAGAAGTTTTAGCAACAAACTGATCTCTGTTATCAAATGCCCTTTCCAAAGCTACCAGCCCTTTTGGCATCTTATTAGTCTTAAACTATATTATCTCTTTTCAAAATAGGGTTTCCTTTCCATCTGCAACTTCCACAAAGTCTTGAAAGTCTGTCTCTTGATTTTCATACTCATCAATGCAATGTAAAAATGTTATTAGGTCTTTATCATCTTCAAAGACTTGCCAGCTGCATATGTTATCTGGGACTGTAGGTCTAACTTTGACCTCAACATGTGCACTGTTAGACAATGTGATGTCATCTGGTCAGATTGCAACATTAGCTAGGAAGTTTGCCAAGACATTCCTAGACCTCTTTACCCAATTTATAGAAAATGCATCAAATAATTCCATGGTATCCCATACTGCATGCTTATGTTGTTTCAACCTTTTTTTTTAGAAGCATACTTTCCTTTTACTTGAGAGACAATTAATTCTGAATCTCTTGACACCTTAAGTAACTTAATTCCATGCTTAATAGCAACATTTAGACCCAATAAAAGAGCCTTGTATTCTATAATATTATTCATACACCCAAATTTTAAAAGGAAAGAAAATTTGAATATCTTACCAGTAGGGGACACAAACTATAACATCACATTCCATAATGCTCAAAAATTAACATAATTATTCATCTTAATCAAGAATTAGATTAAATCATGATTATCCAAATCATAGTAAACAAAAATGAATCATTATCATTTAGATAATTAAGCATGTTATTCTAAATCAGAATATAACAAAGCTTACAATTTCAATATCCAATTACGTATCTTTAGTGAATAACTTTCACTTGTTAGAAATGAAAGCAACACTACTTTAATGGAAATCTAATTCGAGATAAATTTCAGTAATCTTAAGTGTGCATTAACAATGGAGATTGTAACAAAACATAAAACCCACTACAAAAAAGATGTCAAACATGAAGAACTCAACACAATGACACAGTGTTTACGTGGAGAAAACCATTGCGGGTAAAAAACTCCACCAGGAAAGAGGCACAATTTTGTATTAATCTCAACAAGATTATACAATACATCAACTACACACTCTCTCCACAAGTCTTCAATTTGACAATATTCCAGCAGCACCTGAGTACCTAAAATCTGTATTGCAACAACAAATACATGGCAAATACTTATAGAAATATTTTCTAACTCATCCTAGGCATTCACCTTCTCTCTCCTAAGATTCTCCAACCCGTAAACATTAATTACCATCTTACAAGTGTAACGTCAGAAAATGTCCCCTTGGGGGCTTTTCCCTCATAAGCTTTAGCTCTTGGGTCTTTAGCATGCATTTAGGGCATCTTATTTCATATTTTGGCATGTCGATGGAATGAGACCTAGGTTTCATGGAAAAGTGGACCTAGGAGGACCCCTTGAGTTGTACCCTGCCCAAAATAGGGGGGAGGACTTGGGTGCCCGCGCCCTAGTCCTAGTCCTGCCCTATTTTGGGGCAGCCCTAATTTCTAGGGGTTGGTTTATGACTGTTATTTGGGTCCTTTGCTGACACGGTAAGTTTGAATTACGAAAATCTTGGCAAGAGTGTTTGTAGTTGCATATAAAAGCATGCTTAGGCATTCATTTGTAAACTAGATTTCAACTAGATGATTACTAGTAAGCTATTGTGTTCTCAAGGTGATTCAAGGCTTTCATTGTGTTGCAAGAGTAGACTTGTGTGGTTTATGTGTTTGTTTGTAGATTTGAGCATCAATTTCCTCATGGAATGAAGAGCATCTTCCTCCCATGAGAGCTTCACTACAAGGTGACATTATATTTTGTTTTCATCATTGATTCCTTTGGTTTTTACCTTTGCCTCACAAGGGCATGCACTCTCTATCTGACAATGGTGTTCGAAGACTTAAGTGTCCTCCGAGGCTTGACTGAGGCAAGCCTCTAAACACCACAACCCCCAAACCAAGTCTTGTGATTACAGGTTATAGGTATCGCATTTGGGAAAAGTGAAGTTGCAGGAAGGAGTGGCAGGCATCAAGGATTCAGGATCTAAAGAAAAGTAGGACACCAGAGTATTTCTAGGACTTGGGTGCTCGCTCTAGTGTCCTCCGCAGCTGAATTCCTGGAAACGGAAGTTACAGGGCTGATCAGTCTCCAAAGGACATCCAGATCTCGTGAAGAAACTAGTACCTTGGACTTGGGTGCCCGCTCCAGTGTCCCTGACTATTCCACCTTGGAACCCCAAAAATAGGTATTCTGTGATTTGCCATTTCACTTCCGTCTGCAAGAGCATTTTCTGTTATTCATTAGTTTATTGTCGTATTTGCATAATTAGGGTTTTAATGGTCAATTGAGCGTAAGAGAAGAGAAATTGATAATTAAATTCCCTAATCCAAGTTTCCCTACATCTCACAAGTGATCTAGGGTATGAAAGTGCTCACCACTCGACCTTAGATCCTTGAATGTAAAGTGGAGAGGAGGATTTAAACATCAAAACACTAAAACATTAACAAATCCAATTTTTCACTAAACATTTTGGTGAACCCATCTTTTTGGACTTAAATTACAACTTTATGAGTGTGTGTCTTTAGATTTGGATTGATTTCATTCATTCATATAGTCATTTATTTTATTGCATTGAGAAAAATTCAAAAAAAATTAAACAGTTTGAAAAAATTGCATTGTTAGGCTTACTAATTTGTATCAATTCTTTCTAAATGTTCCTAATTCATGATTTTTGCATCAGATCTAATATAAACTATAGAAAAGCACAAAAAATTAGAAATTTGTATTACATTTTCATCATTAATTTGCTAGGCTTTTGTAGAAATTTTGATAATTTTCATATAACCTAGTAATTTCAAAATCTAGGGTTAGTAGGCAAAATCTTCTTTTCTCAAATTTTTCTACCAAATTTAGAGGCTCACTCAAATTTTCATTTGGCTGTAGTCTTGCATTTTAGTGTAAATTTGTATTTAGTATTAAAATATTTGCATTTTTGCATAGAAAATTTCAACAAAAACTAGCAATTTTCATGCATTTTCATTAGATTTGCATTGGCATTTTACATAAAAAGTCTTGGAAATAATTTTCAGATTTGAGAGTAAGTTATTTTCATCATAAATTAGACTTCAAAATATTCACATAGCATTTTGTCCCAAGATCTCAAACCTAGGGCTTCAAAAACAACAATTTTTGCTAAATTTGGCCTTATCGACTCTCTAAACTTGCACCATAGGCATGTTGTGAAAAGTATTTTTGCTTTAATTTTTTGTTATTAGGGTAATCATTTTCTTCCCTTCATAAAAATCTTCACAACACCTTTTTATCGGGCTTTTGTAGTGAAAATTTTGCAAAAAACTACACATTTTGGCTATTTTTGCCCTAGAGTTTGACCTAGTTTGCACTCCAAGCGTGTTGTGATCAATTTTATGGATTGAGGTGACTGGTATAATTGATATTATTTTATGTACCTCCTAAAATTCCTTACAAAACCCCTTTTGCTAGGTCTTGGAATTGAAAAACCATGAGAAATAGCCTATTTTTGCTATATTTTCACTAGGGTTTTACCTTAAGTGGCACTAAAAGTGTGTTGTGTTGGGTATTTTGGTAACAAGTGGTTGTTATTATTGATATTATTTTCTTTCCATCATCATTTTCCTCACAACACCCTTTTTTATGCTCTGTTGCATTGAGTTTTGGTGAAAAAAGTGCCTATTTTGACTTGGCATTATCTTGGATTTGCATCAAGAGTGTGTTGAGAGTGATAATATTGCTGTTTTGGACTGATATTAGACATATAACTTGCTTCCCTTCATCAAAATCCTTATAACATTCTTTGTTCCATTCATTTGCATTGAAAAAGAGTACAAAAAACTAATCATTTTGGTCGTCAATCATATCCTTCTCCTAGGATTTGTTCTCTTAGTTTGTGCATTGTGTGTTGTATGCTTTTGTATAAGATTTATGACATGCTATCCTAAAAGCAATATCCCTTTGAGAAAAGGTAAAAGGTTAATGGGATCTAGTGCTCTTGAAGAAATTGGTACTTTGGACAACTTCTTTACAAAGGGAGAAACTCAAATTGTGCAAGATATTATACATCCTCCAACCTCAATGGAAGAACAAAATTTTCATGATGTTGATAATACTATTGAGGCAACGAGATATGTATCTGATGAGCAAATAGAAAAATTGGATAAAGAGTTAGCTGAACTTCAATCATTTATGGAAAATGAGAGAGTAGCTGAAGAAGCTTTCCCTACAATTCATAATATAAGAGAATTGATAAACGAGGGACAAGATGGTGTAAATACAATTCGTGATCTGGCACATATTGTACAAACCAATATCATGTCGGTGAACGAATGTGCACAAGCGATAAATAACACTTTATCACCATCTCATACTCAAGTATCCATACCTATACCAACTACAGGAATATCGACTTTTACATCAGCAATCTTAATAACTAATGCAAATGCTTGTAGTAATGCTACCATTGGTATTGGAGTATCTAATGGCACTAATTACAAAGCTGTGGGATTTGAATATCAAAATTTGGTTCCTAAAGGGACCTCCTCTATGCATAATTGTTCTCAACCATCTATCTATTCCACTTAGTTCCAACCACCTATTACCTATTCGCAACCATGTTCCACCTATCATTATGTCCAACCACCATTAACTTATCCACAACCATTACCTGTCATATCTTAAGCTCATTTTGTTGGATTCAGGACAAACAACTGAGAGGGGGGAGTGAATTAGTTGTCTCAAACTTGCTTCTAATTCAAACACTTAAATCCTCTTTGTTATTTAATAGCATATCAATTAATCACTCATGAAAGCATAAAGCATAAACACCAGAGCAGATACACATCAACACATGAGACACCAAGATTTTGACGTGGAAAACCTGGTCAAGGGAAAAACCACAAGGTGATTAACCTAAGGATTATTCTCTGTTAGAAGAATAAGAAAAACAGATGGCACATGCCAATTAGGGCTCACTACTCGAGCACACTACTCACAAAAGGCACACTACCTACAAGAGACACACTGTCTACAAAGTAACAAGTATCACAAAATTAAACTAGTGATTGACATCTTTACCATGCCTGGATCAGTTCCATTTAAGCCCAAAACTCCTGCTCTACCTTTCGCTCTTCTTCTTCGCTATGCCACACTCATCCGCACCAAGACACACTTTGAAATGACTTCACAATCCCTTATTTATACATGACATCAACTTAGGAACAATCATCTAAGTTGGCAAACACTTGTAAATCATCCAGAAGACTTGTAATACATCCAGTCGGCCAGTCTCAGAAAGAACACCAACAACCGGTGGTTATCCATCAAATCCAAACTCTAACTTCAATGTGGACCACCAACATGAACTGGACATGATCCAGCGATCATCATAACCTTCCCTAAAACACCAAGAACATCTACACTTTATCAGCTTACTGGAATTCTTCTCTTCTTCATCCAGAACTTCAAGAACACAGTCTGTCATCACTATCATAATGAAAAAGGTACTTTCAGACCTCCAAACCATGAATAAATCTATTTTTCAATTCACATGGACTTCTTCAACACTCCCTCCAATCCGCAGAATGAGATAATGCAATGCCGGAGCTCACTGGACCAATTTGTGACACTCTGTCACCACTAAACATCTGTCGAAACTGGTTCTACTTGAGCAACCATAACTTCTTCAGATCTTCATGCAGACTTCTAAAATCTTGACAGGAACATCTCAAGACTCATATCTACAAACCCTTTAAACCGCATCCTCTGATCCTCAACCTATCTTGGACTTTTACCTTGTTATCATCACTGTTCTTCACTGTTCCTGATTGAGACTGATTTTCTCAATATCCTTGGCACAGAGCTTATCCAATCCTTCTCATTAATGCAACCTGAGTATGTTGACATCAATGACAACACCGGTTAGGCCCATACTTGCAACAATCTCCCCCTTTGTCATTGATGGCAACATATGATGTGAAAAACCATCAAGACAAGAACTTCTCCTTTCTGTCACAGCTCCCCCTAACAGAAACAACCCTTCACATGTCTTCTCTTCCTTTACTGCTCCCCCTTTGATCATCAACTACTTGTTTTTCACATGTCTTCTCTCCCCCTTTGACATCAATGGCAAAGGGCTCATACTTGCAATTCTAACACATTAGAATCATACCAGTTGCTCCCCCTGAGTAGTAGCTTCCCATCACCAATCTGGATCACAAGATATGACTGTGATATCCACCGGACTGATGCACATCAGTGCATCCTAGTTCATCACTGGAGGGGCAATAACCCCTAACTTCTCCCTGAGATACTCAAAAGAGTCCTTGGGAAGAGGTTTAGTAAAAATATCTGCAAGCTGATCCTTGGAGGGCACATACTCCAATTTGACTTCACCCTTGTTCACTTGCTCTCTCAGAAAGTGAAACTTGATAGATATATTCTTAGTCTTAGAATGCAACACTGGATTCTTAGAAATATTTATTGCACTTGAATTATCACAGAAAATTCTGATAGGCTCCTAATATTCTACTTGAATATCTCTTAGCATCTGCTTCATCCACAAAACTTGAGTGCAACTTCCTACTGCTACAATATATTCTGCTTCAGTTGTAGACAGGGATATTGCGTCTTGTTTCTTGCTTAGCCAAGAAACCAACCTTTTTCCCAAAAAGAATGCTCCTCCACTTGTACTCTTCTTATCATCCACATCTCCTACCCAATCTGCATCTGTATATGCATGAAGAGAAAAATTATGATCTCTAGGATACCATAGACCATACTCAACTGTTCCTTTTAAGTACCTAAAAATTCTTTTGATTGCCATGACATGAGATTCTCTAGGATCAGCCTAAAATCTCACCACAAGACCAACAGCCTGCATTATATCTAGTCTAGTTTGAGTGAATACAATAATCCTCCAATCATTTATCTGTACTTGGTTTGATCTATCTTAGGAGAGTCATCATCTTTGCTCAACTTACATCCAGTTGCCATGGGAGTGTTCATTGGCTTTGAATCTTCCATTCCAAATTTCCTCAACAATTCTTTCACATATTTGGTCTGAGAGATAAAGATTCCTTTCTTTGTCTAAGTAATTTGCAGACCCAAGAAGAAATTCATTTCACCGAGCATTGACATTTCAAACTCACTTTTCATTTGATTTGCAAAGGTTTTACACATATTGTCTCTTCCTCCAAAGATGATGTCATCAACAAATACTTCAACAATCAAGATGTTTTCATAATCAATTTTGAAATATAGGTTACTATCAGCAGTACCTTTGTTGAAACCAATCTTTAAAAGATGTTTGTCTAGCCTCTCATACCATGCTCTTGGGGCTTGCTTTAGACCATACAGTGCCTTCTTTAATTTGCAGACCATATCACCATGCTCAGATAACTAAAATCCATCCGGTTGTTTAATGTACACTTCTTCTTCTAAGTCACCATTTAGGAAAGTAGATTTGACATCCATCTAATACACTTTGAAATCCTTGAAGGTAGCAAATGCAAGAAATAGTCTGACTACTTCAATTCTTGCCACCGGAGAAAAGGTTTATTCAAAATCAATCCCTTCTATTTGAGAGTAGCCTTTGTAGACTAATCTAGCCTTATTTCTGATTACTTCACCAACTTCATTTAGTTTGTTCTGGAAGACCCATTTGGTTCCAATCACATTCTTGTTTCTAGGTCTAGGAACAAGATCCCAAGTGTGATTTTTCTCAATTTGCATCAACTCTTCCTCCATTGCTTTGGTCTAATTTTCATCATTGTAGGCTTCATTTATTGTCTTAGGTTCAATCTTTGAAATCAGACAATATTCATCTAAATTTTGAGCAATTTTCCTTCTAGTTTGCACACCTTTGCTTTTGTCACCTATGATCTAATCTTCAGAGTGGTTCAGTCTTACATACCTTGGAACTTTGGGGGTCTCTTGCACTTCTGCTTCTTGATCAGGCTCATTTAGACCTATCTCTTCTTCCTGATTTATTGGATCAGTATGAATCTGACTTTCAGGAGAGGATTGAGCTCCTTGAACCAGAACATCATTCTGATCATCTTCATCATACTCATAAAACCTTGAGGGTTTCTCTATTCCCTCATCAACCTTCACATTTGTACTTTCTACCATCTTTCTTAGTCTCTTGTTATAACACCGGTATGCTTTGCTTTGAGTAGAGTAACCCAAGAATATTCCTTCATCACTTCTAGCATCAAACTTGCCTAAATCTTCACCTCTTTTGATGTAACATTTGCTACCAAAGAATCTGAAATATCTTACAATAGGAGTAATGCCAAACCAAAGTTCATAAGGAGTCTTACTGGTATTGCTTCTGATTTGAACTCGATTGAGGGTATAGACTGCAGTGCTGACAGCTTCTCCTTAAAACATCTGGGGAACATTTGCTTCCATCATTATTATCCTGGATGGTCCAGTTCTTTCTCTCTACTACTCCATTCTGCTGTGGAGTCCTAGGAGCAGATAACTGTCTCTTTATACCATGCTTCTCACAAAAATCTATGAATTCACCAAATGTGAATTCACCACCTCTATTAGACCTCAGACATTTCAGTTTTAATCTAGTTTGATTCTCTACCATAGCCTTGAAGATTTTGAACTTCTCAAAAGCTTCTGATTTCTCCTTTAGAAAGGTAACCCACATCATCCAGGAATGGTCATCAATCAGTAACATGAAATATCTATCACCTTGCATACTCTTGATTGTTGTCGGACCACATAGATCAGTATGAACTAATTCCAATAATCCGGTAGAGGACTGATCCTTGCTTTTGAATGAGACTCTGCTCTGTTTACCCAGCTGACATTCTTTGCACAAACTATTTGTAGGTTTTACCAATTTTGGAAGATCTCTTATAGCCTGAGTATTGCTTATCTTGATGATGTTATCAAAATTTACATGACACATCCTTCTATGCCATAACCAACTCTGATCAACTTGAACAAGCAGACAACTTTTATTAGTACCAACTAGATGGAAGATATTACCTTTTGTTTGAGTACCGGATGCAATCTCAGTTCTGAAGCTTTCAAAGATCCTGCATTTTCCATTCTTGAACTAGAGATCATAACCTTTGTCTACCAACTGTCCAACACTGAGAAGATTGTGCTTCAATCCTTCAACATATAGTACATTACCGGTTTTGTTCTTTCCATCAAAACAAATAGTTCCTCTACCTCTGATTCTACCAGCAGAATTATCACCAAACTTTATCATTCCTCCTTCATACCTTTCCAAATCTAAGAACTTGTTCTTGTCACCTATCATATGGTGAGAGCATCCACTGTCAATAACCCAAATATCATTTTCTTCAACTTGGGCAGCCAAAGCTCTTTCTACAACCTTATGATTGACAGATTCAGAGGATATTGGATCTTCTTCCTTGATGGCAATAAACACCCATTCATTTCCGGATTTGTTTCCTATCTTTGATTCATCATCTGTTACTCCATTATCATTTTCTTCATGAACATAATAACAATTCTTTTGGAACCTTTGTCTGTTAGAATTTGACCTTGTAGATCTTTCAAGACATCTTGAGGCAAAATGACCAATCTTATTGCAGTTGAAGCACTTAAAGGGTAATTTTCCTTGATACTTACCGGATCCTCTTGGTAGTCTCTTTGCAATGAGAGCTTCAAGTTGAGCTGTTTCTACTTCTTCCACTTCCATGTCTCTTCTTGCTTGATCATACCATGACAACTTCCTTGAAGAGTTTTCTCCCAAATCAAATCTTTGTTTACCTTTCACAAAGGCACTAGCTTTGAATGCAGATTCAGTCTTGGGGGGATCATCTCCAAACTCAGTCATTTCAAATGTAGCCAGTTTGCCAGCCAATTGGTCTCTTGTGACAGTTGTATGGGCTCTGAATTCATCAATGGTAGCAACCTTGATTTTGTAGGCAGCAGGAAGGGATCTAAGAATTTTGCCAACAATCTCATTTTCATCCAAGACTCAACAACATTCCTAATTCCACATACTAGCTCATTTACTCTTGGCATAAAGGTAGTAATATTTTCATCATCTCTCATCTTCAGTCTTTCAAATTTCCCTTTTAGACTCTGTAACCTTGCACACTTAACATACTCTTCTCCTTCATGTAGAAGTTCCAATTTAATCTAGATCTCATAGGTAGTTGGTAGGTCAATAACATTTGAGAGCTCTGAGTCAGTTAATGCACTTAGAAGAGCCTCTTTGGTTCACATATTGTTTTCAGCATTTGTGATATCATTTAGAGTTATCGGGCCACCCTGTGGAGGTGCATACGCTTTTGTGACCATGGACGAGTACGCCTTTCCCATACACTGCAAGTGACATTTCATGCAACCTTTCCAAAGAGAGAAATTGGTTCCATCAAACTTTGGACTATCCTTCTTGTATGATGACATCCTGGATCTCCTCAAGCAGTTAAGCTCTTTTTAGAGGAACTTGGCTCTGATACCAATTGTTGGATTCAGGACAGACAACTGAGAGGGGGGGTGAATCAGTTGTCCAAAACTTGCTTCTAATTCAAACACTTAAATCCTCTTTGTTATTTAATAGCATATCCGTTAATCACTGATGAAAGCATAAAGCATAAACACCAGAGAAGATACACATCAACACATGAGACACCAAGATTTTGACGTGGAAAACCCAGTCAACGGAAAAACCACGGGGTGATTAACCCAAGGATTATTCTTTGTTAGAAGAATAAGAAAAATAGATGGCACATGCCAATTAGGGCTCACTGCCCGAGCACACTTCTCACAAGAGGCACACTGCCTACAAGAGACACACTGTCTACAAAGTAACAAGTATCACAAACTTGAACTGGTGATTGACATCTTTACCATGCCTGGATTAGTTCCATTTAAGCCCAAAACTCCTGCTTTACCTTTCGCTCTTCTTCTTCACTATGCCACACTCATCTGCACCAAGACACACTTTGAAATGACTTCACAATCCCTTATTTATACATGACATCAACTTAGGAACAATCATCTAAGTCGGCAAACACTTGTAAATCATCCAGAAGACTTGTAATACATCCGGTCAGCCAGTCTCAGAAAGAACACCAACAACCGGTGGTTATCCATCAAATCCAAACTCTAACTTCAATGCGGACCGCCAACATGAACTGGACATGATCTAGTGATCATCATAACCTTTCCTAAAACACCAAGAACATCCGCAGTTTATCAACTTACTGGAATTCTTCTCTTCTTCATCCGGAACTTCAAGAACACAGTCTGTCATCACTGTCATAATGAAAAAGGTGCTTCCAGACCTCCAAACCATGAACAAATCTATTTGTCACTTCACATGGACTTCTTCAACACTCCCTCCAATTTGCAGAATGAGATAATGCAATGCCGGAGCTCACTGGACCAATCTGTGACACTCTGTCACCATTGAACATCTGTCAGAACCAGTTCTACTTGAGCGACCATAACTTCTTCAGATCTTCATGCGGACCTCTAAAATCTTGACAGGAACATCTCAAGACTCATATCTACAAACCTTTTAAACCGTATCCTCTGATCCTCAACCTATCTTGGACTTTTACCTTGTTATCATCATTTTTCTTCACTGTTCCTGATTGAGACTGATTTTCTCAATATCCTCAGCACACAACTCATCCAATCCTTCTCATTAATGCAACCTGAGTATGTTGACATCAATGACAACACCGGTTAGGCCCATACTTGCAACACATTCACCTCCTCACTTTGGTTCTAATCCCTCACAATAAACCGCATCTCCCAATGATGCCGTCATAAACCAACTTTTATAGGGCATGATGGCTTTACAACAAAAGGTAACAAACTTGACAAATTCGTCGTAACCTAGTCTACCAACATATCATGCCCATAATCCCCTGTCCTATGCAATCTTGAGAACTCCTATGCCTGAGAGGTTTGAGACTCCCAGCTTTGAAAAATATGGTGGAAAAGGAGATCCCAATATTCATGTGGCTGCATTCACAAGTATGTGTAGTGATTTCTATTTTGAAGAGGATTTGTTGGCAAACGTTTTCTCGTGATCTCTCAAAGATACTACTTTAGAATGGTTTTGCTCTTTGCCTCCGAATTCAATACACTCCTTTTCGCAGTTGATTGATCAGTTTTAACAGCATTTTCAAGCAAATATCAGACCCCAAGTCATGCTTATTGACTTGGTTCAATGCAAACAAGGTCTGAAAGAGAAGTTGATTGAGTTTATTAGTCGGTATCAAGGACTTTCTACATAGATTTAGTATCAGACGAAAGATGAAGATGTTCAAAAGATATTCATTACAAATCTACAACCTAACATTCATGATAAAATTCTCTTGATGAAATATAACTCCTTTCAACATTTATGCATCGCCCTTCGTGATTATCAATTTTCATCTAGTCAGTATGAAAACCAAAACTCGTTGGCTCAAGTTGGTCAATCCATGGGTGAATCATCACAAAACAACTTTAAGAGAAACAATAATAACATGAACTTCATCAAGATTAATGGACCAAATATGAACAACTTTTTGAACGTTTTAGCTATATCAAATCTGAAGAAAGAATTATATCAACTGAGTAAGTTTACTCTGATATCTGAGTCTTATCATTCTATAATGAACCAAGCTGTGAGTAATAATATTCTGAAGCTTCCCCCAATTAAGCCTATTGATCCTAGTAAACAAGGACCTTACTTCGATGCTACTGCCTTTTGTCATTATCATCAAATGCAAGGACATGACACTGAATAACGTATGTCTTAAACATGGGATACAAGACCTTATTGATTCAAATGTCATCCAGGTATCGAGTGTGAATGATAATGGAAATAAGTCAGTTGCTCTGCCGAATCAAAATTTACAAATCTTCACTAATCCTTTCCCTAAACATACTGAAAACAATATGGTGGAACAGGGTTTAATGGAAGTAGACGACGATGATTACTTGGACTATGATAGTATCGTGAGAATGATTGAAGAGAATAATCCACCTCATCCACAAAGAAACAAAATTTATGCTGAGGTATATGGATCAGGAGATAATCAAAATGCATCAGAAAAGAAAGAACAATCGATACAGATGAGTAAGATGGTGCAAGATGATTCTCATTACTATTCTAGAAAGATTCAACAATGAAAACTCACTAAAAATTAGAAAAGAGCAAGACGACAATCAATAGTAAGAAATACTAGTGGTTCTCCCCCTCATAAACAACAAAAAGTCTCATTTAAACAATGATTTAAGGAACAAGCATCACATGATAACAAACAAAACTTTCATAAGAACCACTCAAATTTCACATTAAACATGATTGAGTACCTCTCCAAGAGGTTTGTGAGCTCCAAGATATAATATGAAGACCTTACAGGTAAGTATCTCTAACCATTTATTTCTCTCATGATGTGCTTCCCTCGTGATGTGTTATGTGTTGTTTAGGCCTCCTGGACTAACCTCAGATTCTCCCATAAAGTCTGGGATACCAGGAGACCACCTCTGTTATGACCTTCTTCTTATTGTATCATCATTCTTCTAAATTGCCTCTCTCTCTGATTGCATTGTTGTGTGTTGTGTCTTATAGACATAGTGTTGCAGTTGGTGACACTGGGGGCACCCTCCTACGTGACTGTCCCTAAGACACTTGTTTCTCCTCTCTTATTTATTGTTTCCCTTCCTCTAGTGTTTCCATCTAGCTGGCGGATGATGACAAACATTTATACTGATGCAGACCTAGTGTCCCTTTCAAGAGTAATAAAAAAATAGACTTAGTTCCTAATATGACGATGGGGTTGTATATCTTATCTGACATTTGGCTAGTGGAAGCACTCGTGCTTTCTGTGTAGTGAATTTAATGGTGTTTCTATCGCATTTACAAACCTTAACAATACTGCTACTCTGTGCACCTTTGTTTGTCTTTGAATCTAACCTTGGCGGTACTCGATTCAAAGAGCTTCGTGATATAGCCCTATGGTTATCCTCGAACTCTAGATTCATTGTATAACCTTGGCTCTTTGTGTGGTTAATCATATGCATTGATGTTGATGTTTATCATGATCTTGTAGACACTAACATGTTTCTTGTAGGGATGTGTTTTTGGGAACATTTGATGATTGTAAAGTACATGTCACCTCCGGGGGGCATGGGCTTTGCGAAAGTTGGTGTTCCCTTGTGTGTTTTATTCCTACCTTAACGTGCTTGATATTGATACCTAATATCAACCACCTTAAGGTGGGGGCATATATAAGGTAAGCTATTTGTTATAGATGTTAGCAATGTGTTTGACCTCAGATGTAAAGACATGTGCCTTAGGGTAGTGCATCATGCATCCTGAGTTTGTTTGCAATCAATCAATCAATCATGTAAGCCCTCTAGGGAGGCAGGGATGGTGTACTTCTCAGAGCAGATTGCATCATCCTGTCATTTTTCAAAAGTCCTTTGCAGAGGCGGGGAGTGGTTCTATGACTAACTCAACCCTTAAGTGTGTCTTCAGCAATTGTTGTGGCAATGCCCAATCGTCGGTGTGTGCCTATAATGTGCTTGAGATGGTGTTGGACCTAGAAATAGGTACACTCTATTGCTTGTCTGCTTTGTTTTCTTTGTGTCTTCAAGTGTGTGTGTTTTGGTTTGCTTATTTTGTGTGGCATGTTTGTTGCCCCATATGCAGAGACCAGCACCTTCGGGTAGTGCTTCCTATATTTTGAGAGGTTTTGCATGTCTTTTGTGTGTGTTGCCCCATATATACAGAGACCTACGCCCTAGGGTAGTGCATCCTATATTATGGAAAGTTTGTTTACTTTCTAGTACTTGCATATGCATTTCAGATATATAAAAGAAAAAGAAAAGAAAAGAAATCATGCCTATCTTCCATGCATTAATGTGTCTTCTATGCATTAACTATCTTCTCCATGACTGTGATTATCTTCTCCGTGTTTTGCATGCCTATTACTATTTTCTATGTGATTGGCATGTCTTCTTCGTGCTTGATGTGTTTGATGTGTTTGTGACCTTACTTTAATGCATGTATTGGCCTCATGTTTATACATACATTAAAGTGGGGGCTAAATGTAATGTTAGAAAATGTCCCCTTGGGGACTTTTCCCTCATACGGTTTAGCTCTCAGGTCTTTAGCATGTATTTAGGACATCTTAGTTCATATTTTGGCATCTCGATGGAATGAGACCTAGGTTTCATGGCAAAGTGGACCTAGGAGGACCCTTTGAGCTGTACCCTGCCCAAAATAGGGGGGAGGACTTGGGTGCCCGTACCCTAGTCCTGCCCTATTTTGGGGCAGCCCTAATTTTTGGGTGTCAGTTTATGACTATTATTTGGGTCCTTTGCTGATACGGTAAGTTTGAATTACGAAAATCTTGGTGGGAGTGTTTGTAGTTGCATATAAAAGCATGCTTAGGCATTCATTTGTAAACTAGATTTCAACTAGATGATTACTAGCAAGCTATTGTGTTCTCAAGGTGATTCAAGGCTTTCATTATGTTGCAAGAGTAGACTTGTGTGGTTTATGTGTTTGTTTGTAGATTTGAGCATCAATTTCCTCATGGAATGAAGAGCATATTCCTTCCATGAGAGCTTCACTACAAGGTGACATTATATTGTGTTTTCATCATTGATTCCTTTAGTTTTTGCCTCTACCTCACAAGGGCATGCACTCTCTATCTGACAATGGTGTTTGGAGACTTAAGTGTCCTCTGAGGCTTGATTGAGGAAAACCTCTAAACACCACAACCCCCAAAGCAAGTCTTGTGATTCCAGGTTACAGGTGTCGCATTTGGGAAAAGTAAAGTTGCAAGAAGGAGTGGCAGGCATCAAGGATTTAGGATCTGAAGAAAAGTAGGACACTAGAGCATTTCTAGGACTTGGGTGCTCGCTCTAGTGTCCTCCGTAGTTGAATTCTTGGAAATAGAAGTTACAGGGCTTATCAGTGTCAGAAGGAGGTCTATATCCCGCAAAGAAACTGGTTCCTTGGACTTGAGCACCTACTCCAGTGTCCCCAACTGTTCCGCCTCGGAACTCTGAAAATAGGTATTCTATGATTTTCCATTTCACTTCCATCTACAAGAGCATTTTTTGTGATTCATCAGTTTATTGTCATATTTGCATAATTAGGGTTTTAATGGTCAATTGAGCATAAGAGAAGAGAAATTGATAATTAGATTCCCTAATCCAAGTTTCCCTACATCTCACAAGCGATCTAGGGTATGATAGTGCTCGCCACTCAACCTTAGATCCTTGAATGTAAAGTGGAGAGGAGGATTTAAACATCAAAACACTAAAACATTAACAAATCTAATTTTCCACTAAACAACAAGCATCTTACACTTGTCAAGAAATAGCCATGCAAAGGTTGGGGGTCCAAGACTAAATCTGGTCTCTTACAACATTTTATGACATGTCATAATTGTCATAGATTCCACAAAAGAGTATCTTTCCAAGATAGGAACCTTGGGCTAAATATAGCAAATATACAACTAACATATCCGTTATATGCATCATAGAATCTCAGAATCTTATGACAACTTGCAGCTGTCATAGATTCACTTACCAAACATTATGACAATTGTCATACATGCCAAAAATAGTATATTCTCCAAGGGAGCATGCCTACCCTCATTTACTTTGAGTTTTTACATTTGCCAATAGTAAAAGTCACTTCGTAACAACCACCAGTAACTCTGAAATTACCCCTGCCAGTGAAACTAGTACATCTCCTCATGGATAATTACAAATTACATATAATAAATGGAATAAATACAATATTGGGATTTACAAGGTTATGGCACCTTATCCCAACATTCTCCCACTTGACATTATACATTGTAAATCAACCCATAGGAAATCAAATACAAAATAATCAGGCACTAGAAACAAGGTCCATGGCCTCTCTGTACTACACAAACTTCTCTGTGCTCATAGGTTTGTTCAATGAATCTACAATATTCTCTTGAGTGTCTATCTTACTTTAGCTCAATCTCTCCATTTGCAACCAACTCTCGAACAAAGTGATACTGAACATCAACATGCTTAGTCCAAGCATGATACATGGGATTCGTGGTCAAATAGATAGCACTCTAGCTATCACAACCAATCTAAATGATCCTGCAATCAAAACCAATACCTGTACACAGTCTCCTCAACCAAACTACCTCCTTAGAGACATGAGTAGCAACCATATACTCTACTTCTGTGGTGGACAAATCAACTGTGGGCTACCTCTTACTCATCCAACTCACTGCACCTCCAAACAGAGTAAACACATAGCCACTAGTGGACCTTCGACTATCTAAGTCACCTACCCAATCTGCATCAACAAAACCTTGTATGTCCAAAGATTTATCAGCACTATCAATACCAGAATAAACCAAACAATGAGTAGGAGTATCTGTAAGATATTTAAACACCCTCTTCATATAGTTCCAATGCTGTCTACTAGGGTTAGACATAAATCTACTCAAAACTCCCACTGCTTGGGCAATATCTGGTCTAGTGCAAACCATTGCATACATCAAACTCCCTAAAGCACTAGCATATGGCACATTAGACATATCCTCAAGATCATCCTCAGTCCTTGGACACATATCTAATGAAATCTTAGTACCAATGGGTAAAGGAAATCTAACTGGGTTGTAGTCCTGCAAACTAAACCTTTGCATAATAGTATTCACATACTTACTTTGTCCCTTCTGATCTCCATTCCCAAAATATACCTTGTAGCACCAAGATCGTTCATCTCAAATGCACCTAAAAGTTGGGCTTTAAGTTCACTGATCATACCTTAGTATTGTTGAAAAACAACATGTCATCAACATACAAAGCAATAACTAGTATAGAATCATCAACATAATGAATGTAAACACAATGATCCTCCTCGCTTCTAACAAAACCCAATTTCAAAACAAATGATTCAAACTTTTGATACCACATTCTGGGGGACTATTTCAAACCATAGAGAGGCCTCTTTAACCTACAAACCCAATGTTCTTTTCCTTTTACCTCAAAACATGTAGGTTGTTGCATATAAATTTCTTCTTCAAGATCTCCATGCAAGAATGCAGTCTTAACATCCATTTGCTCAATCTCCCAATTATAAGCTGCAGCAATGGATAAGAGAAATCTAATAGAAGTCAATTTAGCAATAGGAGAGAATGTCTCACCAAAATCAACTCCCTCTCTCTAGGGGTAGCCCTTAGCTACCAGTATAGCTTTATACTTCTCTAATGACCTGTCTGCTCCAAACTTATTCTTGAAGACCCACTTACATCCTATGGTCTTTCTTCCTTTGGGCAAATGAACAAGATCCCAGGTGTAACAAGAGTCTAAAGCCATCATCTCCTCCTGGATGGATAACTGCCAAGACTCACTATCATCTATAGAAATAGCTTCCCTGTGGGATCTAGGTTCATCGTTAGTATTCAATAAAGCATATACACAACAGAAATCTGGTGGGCTATACCTATCAACTAGATTCTATTGTCTTGTGGATCTCCTCAAGGGTGGAGTAAGAGACTCTACTCATTCTTCTGCATGATCATCTGCAACAACTTCTTCTATAACAACAGACTCATCTTCATTAGAACTACTTGAATCTTCTTCTTCTTCACCTCCAATCCATCATTCTGTTCTTCCTGAGGTGCATCTTGCTACTCTAAATCAAAGTGCACCTTCTTTACCTTTTCTTCTTTCTCTTTTGGCTGCTCAGGTTTAGAAATAGCTCTAAGTTCCCTGAAAATAACATCTCTAGAAAAGATAATCCTGCGGGTTAGTGGATTCCAAAGCTTATAACCTTTGACATTATCACCATATCCAATGAATGTACACTTTTCAGCCTTTGGATCCAACTTAGATCGCTTTTCCTTAGGCACATGAACAAAAGCCTCACAGGTCCAAACACATCAGTATGAATAATTTCTAAATTCTCTTTTGCTCTATTGCTTTCTGAAGGAAATGATTTTCTATTTTGTTTACCAAACACACAATGCTCACAGAAATCAAAGTGCTCATCAGAATAAGAGAAACTATCCAACAATTCTTTAGTCTTAATAGTTTTTAATACATTATTACTTGTGTGGCCCAATCAACGGTGCCACAACATACATGTATTTTTAGTAGTGGCCTCAGATACATAGGAGGCATTACAAACTATAGTGGCTTCAAGCTTAAACAAGTTCCCAAATCTCTTCCCTTTCACTACCACCAAGTTCCATCTCACCAATCTACAACCATGCTTGTCAAATGTCACATGCATTCCCAAATCATTCAACTTCAAAACTGAAATTAGATTTCTAGCTAATCCAGGAACATGCAAAATACCAGGGAGCTTTTTAATCCTCCCATCACTGAAACACAACAATAGCTTTCCTTTCCTGACAATCGGATATGAAGAATTGTCACCAAGGTAGATATTACCTCCATCATATTCTTCATATGTGGAGAACCATTCCTTATGTGGGGTCATATGAAATAAGCATCTTGAGTCAACCAACCAGTGATCATTAGAAACAAGATTACATGCAGAAACTAAAATTTCTTCACCTACATTCGAGGACTTTTCCAAAGCACTCTCCCACTATTTCTTTGGGTTTTTGTACTCCTTCTTCACATGTCCCCTTTTACCACAGTTCCAACACTTAACTATATTCTTTTTACTAGGATTTTTAGACTAGCCCTTGGACTTGTCCTTAGCCCCTTTCTGATCTCCTTTTGATCCCCTTTCCTTAGACCTTCCCTTAACATTGAGAGCATCCCTTGAACTATCTAAACTCTTCTTCCTCAATTCCTGTGACAGTAACATTGAAACAAGAGCATCCAACTTTGGATCCGCAAGGTTAGCAATGATAGCAAGGATAACATTCTCTCAAGACTCAGGTAAAGAACAAAGAAGTAAGATACATTTATCTTCCTCACTAACCTCAACATCTACTTAATCAAGCCAACTCAATAACAAATTAAAAGAATTTAAATGCTCTGCAACTGATTCACCTTCTCGCATTTTCATGGAAAATAATTTTCTTTTTAAATAAAGTTTATTTACCATTCTCTTGGCTTGATAGATCTCACCCAACTGATTTCACAACTTGTGTACAGTCTCCTCCTTTGTGACATTCAACAGGATAGAGTCTGAAAGACACAACTGGATGGTTCCCCGTGCCTTCTTATCTAGTCTATCCCACTCATCTTAAGAGACATCGTTGGGTTTCTTCTCTTTTTGAACAACCAACCATTGGTTTCTTTCTTCCAACAAATCTTCCATTTTCAGCTTCCACAACTCATACCCCATTCCATTGAACTTCTCAATGTCCAATCAAGAGGTTGATGCAATGGTGGATCTAACCATAATAACAACACAAGATCTGCAAAACAATCACAACCAAATCTCCCACTACAACTACAGCTTCCACACTACCACCCAAGAGTTAAAGTTGGCCAGGCTTTGATACCAAATTTTATAAATGAAAGCATACTACTTTAATGGAAATTTGATTTGAGATAAATTTCAGCAATCTTAAGTGTGCATTAACAATGGAGATTGTAACAAAACATAAAACCCACTACAGAAAAGATGTCAAACATGAAGAATTCAACACAATGACACAGCGTTTACATGGAGAAAACCATTGCGGGTAAAAAACTCCACCAGGAAAGAGGCACAAGTTTGTATTAATCTCAACAAGATTGTACAATACATCAACTACACAACTCTCTCCACAAGTCTTCAATCCGACAGCATTTTGGCAGCACCTGAGTACCTAAAATCTGTATTGTAGCAACAAATACATGGCAAATACTTATAGAAATATTTTCCAACTCATCCTAGGCATTTACCTTCTCTCTCCTAAGATTCTCCAACCTGTAAACATTAATTACCATCTTACAAGCATCTTACACTTGCCCAAAAATAGCCATGCAAAGGTTGGGGGCCTAAGACTAAATCTAGCCTCTTACAGCATCTTATGATGCGTCATAATCATCATAGATTCCACAAAAGAGTATCTTTTGAAGATAGGAACCTTCGGCTAAATATAGCAAAAATACAACTAACATATCCATCATATGCTCATATGCTTCCATATTTTGTAATGAAATTTTAGATTGAATAAATATTATTGTGCATATTTCTCTTCTTTTATTTGATGTTTCATTTTATTTTTTAGCCTTCTTTCAGAGGCTTGTGAAGTGTTGTGTTGCATATTTGAAAGGGAGAATATCCCTCTGTGTCAATTGGTATTAGAGCTCAGAAGGTCTAGGAAAAAGAGAGTTTGGTGTTTGTAAGTTTTTATTTGTGCAGGTTGAACAAAGAACCTGGTTGCCAAAAGACTAGGTAGAGAAAAAAAAGAAGAGACCTAGGTGAGGCAAAGACAAGAGGAAGTAAGGTTAAAGGGACTTGCTTGAAGAGGAGATGGATTTCTTTAGAAGGTACTTGCAGGCTGGGGGTTCATAAAAGAAGAAGCAAGAAGAAAAAGAGAGGAAGATGAAAGAGGAAAAGATGAGGCAAATAGAGGTTGAGAAAGAGATAAGAGAACTGAGACAAGCTGTGGAAGAGATAGAAAAAGATATGGAAAGAATAGTTCAGCAGTTGCAAAGTTGGCACTTATTAGTGAAGAGGAAGGTTACATGGCCCATCAAGAAAATTTTCCAAAGAAGAAGAAGACAAACAAAGGCAGCAGCAATAGAGGAAGAACAAAATCAATCTCAGATAGAGGAAGAGGTAAGCAATGAAATAGTGAATATTGTTTTGACATCAAGCATTGAAGAAGACAAAGTAGACATGGTTGTGGATGAGCCTTCATTTCATTTTCAGTTGTTTGAGTCTCCAGAGCAAGTTAAACAAGTAGAAGGGCATATTACTATTAATGTTGCTGAAAAAGTTGTTAATGAAGTTGCTAATAAGGTTGTTGTTACAGAGTTGCAGACCAAGTTCTTGTAGTTGGATGTTGTTATATTGTAGGGATCACCAAAGGAGTGTGAGAAGCAAAGTAAAGAATACATTGTTGGTACTGACCAAGGTGTTTTGATGAATGAAGTTGTCATTATTCAGGTGTAGGTATTTAAAGTAGCAGATAAGAAGAAGTTGTTTCCATTTGACAGACCTAAGAACCTTAACAAGAAGTTGGGAAAACCTAAAGTGAAAATGAAGACCAATTGGAGCTGTTTCAAAGAGGACAAGAAGCAGAGCATAGATGACATCAAGGAGGAGCATTCAAAGGATGAAAACCTGTTACTACCCTCCATCCAAGAGGGCTTGGATTTTCTTTTGGTTGGGAGTCTAATGCAGGAGCATCCATGGTCAGTGGCAACCTTACATCACCAAAAATATTTTAATTTTTGTTTGTTTGTTTTTCAATAAGGTTTATGGGCTTGGGAAATAATATTTTAATTTGCAACAAATATAATTTTCCTTAGGCATATTGGTAAATGTAATTTTTGTGGAAAAATGCCTTAGTAATTTATAAATGCCTCAAATAGTGGAGAATATCTTTCCTAGGCAAAGGCATTAAATTCTATTTTTAGTGGGGGCTGATTTTTGTCACAAGTGGGGTTGATTCTGTCATAAGTGGGGCTGCCAAGAATCATGGAATTAATGGCACTTATTATTGTAACCGTCATAGTGTAAGGAATCTTGTAAGTAGTCTTTATGGCCCAGGTTGGTGGACCTAACTCCCAGAATTTTATTTTATTAAATTCTAAAATTTGTAACTCTAAGAGGGGGGTCGTAATTATGAGACCCAGTCTTGGTAAAATGGGCATAACTTTTTCATTTTAGATCACAATTGAAAATTTTAAAATGTTTTGGAAATCTAGGAAGAAGGCCCACGAAATTGAGAAACCATTTTAGAAAATTCTGAAAGATGAGGGTGTGGTGAAAGGAATAAGTGACGGGTTTTATTGGAGCTGGGAGAAGAAAATTAAGGAGAGACCCAGAGGTTGGGGAAGGAGTCTAGAGGTGGAGAAAATTATTTGTTGCAGGTGTTGGATGTGTAATTCTCAGAAGCTCACAAGCTTCCTTATTTTGTAATGCATTTTCATATTTGAATAAAAGATTGTGTGCAGATTTCTCTTCATATCTTTATTGTAATATTTTATTTTCAGCCTTCTTGCATAGGCTTGTTGAAGTGTTGTGTTACAGATTTGAATGGATTAGTATCTCATTGTTGCATAAATTGGTAAATTAGTAGCCCACTCTGCATCACTATGTATGACACTACTAGAGACATTATGCCTTTTGGAGCATTGCGGACCGACAATGCATGCAGAGATGGATGCATTACTTTGGCTAAAGATTTTCATACATAAACATTACATAATGAACATTGTCGTATGTCCACCACCTTGAATCGACTTATAAGCTGTCATATCCTAAAATAAATATATTTTTGACCCTTCTTGGTCTAGAATAATTAAGTTCAAAACGTCTTAGTCCATTCCTTGGACATTCGACTCTTGTCTCGAAAACCCATTCTTAAGGTCCTTGATTTCTTAAGCATCTAGGAACTAGTGACTCCATGTCACACTATCCTACATTTCATAAAGAAACAAGTACGTTTATGGTTTCAACATTTAACCCTACTTAGTTGGTGTTTACTTTGTTTACCTATTTTCAAGGTTTAGGCTCAGTTCATAACATTAATGAAATGCTTATAATGACTCATATAGTCAATCTCTTTAATAAGTTCTATCTTAGGAGATCTTCCTAATACCATACATATATAAGATTAATTGCCATTCACAAGATGGCATTCACCTTCTTTTATACCACTAGTCTATAGAAAACTAGGCTAAGTTCTTATAAATAAAGAACCTATCAAGAAATTACTTCCTCATAAGGAATATGACATGCAATAGTGGCTGCCAAGAAACAATATTATATCTATATATAATAACCTTCTCATCTCCTTGAGAAGTTATTATGACTACAATATACACAATATGCATAAACAATTGAGTCTCGACATCATTTACCATCGAGTTGATAAGATAAAGTATCAAGTGCACATAGTACCAGCTCAGTTGTACCACTAAGCTTAGAGTGATTGTAACTATCATAAGTTACGACCATAGTTATTATGGCATGCAATAGTTCTATGGTGTTGATTTCATAAGCTAATACCATCGGCCTTCCCTTAGCAGGTAATTATCACCCTATCGGGCTCATTAATAAACACTAGGTTTTCAAGTCTTATTGAATGATAAACAATTAAAATAAAGCATTATTAAAAGATTCATGGCTCAACAGGGATAAATTGGTTTATCACAGGCACTCTTGCATGCATAACCATCAAAGGTGTTACGGCCTCAAGCTGGCCGAGTGCCATTAAGACATAGTAGCTTCAAAGAACATCATAAAAATAATGCAATGAGGCTTTAGGAGCCTTCAACAACAAGAGATATTCATCAAGATATACATATAATATAAATATGACTTAGCATGTCGTATACATACATTAATAGTTTCCTCAAGTCGACACTATCGATGTTCTCCATTAACAAAAGGTTATAATTGTATTGGAAACCATTTATATATAAGCCATGAGCTCTTAAGGTTATCATACCTGTGATTATGACACATCAATAAGTATCTTGCTTGTGGAAAGATGTTCTTACATGCTGGGATCGAGCCTCCTCGCCCTTCTCTTATGGTTGTGACAACCTTGTAACTCCACTCCCAATCGATATCTCTCAGGTTTTTCTCTTCACCAACCTAACTCTCTTTTTTTTCCAGTCACAACCAAAAAAATAATAATAGACAAAATACCCAATCCTCCTTTTGATAGCATTCGATAACTATCAAGAACATGGTTCTTTGCATGCATTACATGCATGCCACCTCGTGGGATCTTTTGATCCACACAATCCACTATAGGCGGGTCTGCGAGGAGGGCTCTAACAAGCCACCACATGGAGGTTTTCAAGTGATTAATTTGTTATATTGATTTTATCATTTATAGTTCATTTGGTTTATTTATCTATCTAGATATTACACTTGTGTCTTTCCCTTTATTTTGTTGTGCAGGTTGATTGCAAAATCACACATGGAAAATATAAGCTCACTAGAAAGGTATAGATTGTAACTATTGGACCCTATTATTTGTACTATACCATATAGATGATAGTGCAAGGCAAAGACATTAGTACGACGCGTTGGCATCCTTGGCCAAGGCTCCTAGATTTCAGTATCAGGTATGTTTCACGTTTCATTCTACTGTTTGAATTCCAATTTTTGTGAAATCATCCATATTTAGTCTATATTTGTAATATTCGGATTGATTATAGGAAGTGTTAATCTATTTTACAAATCATATTTAATTTAGAGTGAATTGGAATAGAGTAGAGTTCTCTTTTTCATCTTCACAATGAGCAGGTGGGTCTATAGGACCAATAAAATCAATTACCCATTTCTTAAATGGGATTTGAGCTGGAACTCGCTACAAGGGAATTTCATTCCTTGAAATAGGTTTCCCTACCCTTTGATATACATCACACTTCTAAGCATGTACCTATGTGTATCCTTAAAAAGTGTTAACCACAATAAACTAGCCAATAATACATTTCTACCTATTCTTTCTATTGAATTATGGCCACTAGAAACTCCTTCATAGCCTCCCTTAAAATGTCCACCTTTTCATTGTCTAGGACTACTCTTCTAATCACTTCATCTTTACCAACAATATTCAATTTTACTTCAATTAGTGTATAAGCTAAGGACCATATCATTAACTTTTTTCTCTCTTCCTTTGTACTACCTTATGGAAATTCTCTTGTTGACAATAGTTCTATAATATCTTTAAGCTCCAATGGTACTAAATTCACTTGAAATAAATGTGTGCCAAGCAATTCACCATTGATTGGCCCCTACTCTTCTCCTATACCAATTTTAGACAAATAATCTAGACCTTGATTGGCCCTACCTAGTTTTACCATAATCTTGAAATTAAATTCTTAGAATAACATAAGCCATTGGTAAATTCTTCCTCGTATTACAAGTCTATTCATTAGATACCTCAAAGATTCATGATCCATAAAATTTGAATGGCATGGATAGTAATTAATGTCTAAACTTTTATAGTGCAAATACCATCACCAGTGCCTCCCTTTTGGTTGTAGTGTATTCTTTCTCAAATTGTGCTAGCTTCCTACTTGCGAAGACAATTGGGTGGTCCTTATTTCTCCTAGGTAGTACCAATACTATGCTGATTTTCATGTTGGAGGAATATACATGAATATGGAAGGGTAGTTTCCAATCAAGAAAGATTAAAATAGGATCTTATATAATTTTTCGTCAATACATCAAACGCTTCCTAACATTTACTTATCCATTTAAACTTTTTATGATTATTTCTCTTCAGGAGTTCTCAATTGGTCATGTAATTGCTACATAATTCTAGATAAATTTGTGGTGGTACCCAATATAGCCCAAAAATTTGTTGGTTTTGAATACATTCTTTGGGGAAGGAGGTTCAAAATTGACATTATTCAACCCTGATCAAGGCATCATTTAACCACTTAATTGGATAAATCTCCATTTATTCAAATAATCATCCAATTCCCCTTTTGACAATGATCAAATAATATTTTATTATTAAAGTCACTATTCATTTGTACCATCATCCATACCTTGTCCTAGCATAAATAATTATTTAATCATTTATCACCTATCTTCTTTAGTCCAACGCTAGATAAATATTTCTATTTATGTAATATCCCTATCCCCATCCCATGAATTAAATAAATATTTTTTTAGGCAAAAGGTGCATAGCACCTAAAATATATTATATTTAAAATAGAAATTACAAAGTTGATACATATAGCCCATGTATGAAGATTCTTGGGCAGAGAAGTATGGCCGCAACCCCATTGACAAAAAACCAATCACTGATAACTATAAACACATTACTACCTACTCATCAAGACAAAACAGAGAAGGAAAATAGAGAAAAAAGAGGATAATAGCTATTTTGTGCCCTTTTGATTAAGTTGCCTAGTCCACTTAGTCAATTTAATCACAAGGTTGTACATTCCTAACCATGCTTAAACCTATTCAAATCCCTCACATCCTCCAAAGTATACAAAAGCATGGGCTTTTGTACAAGACCACATGGGTCTCTTACAAAGGTATGGACAAGTCCTTTGTACAAAAGGTCCTTTTGTCCTCCTTTGATCTCATCCATCCCCTTCTTCCAACTCACTTTTCCACCCTTGATCTTTCCTTGATCTAAGGACCATCCTTCTCTCCCAATCCTAGCTGCTCAATCATCCTCAACCATTGATCTCCCAAATCAATCCTAGCCCTTCATCCACTATCCCAAAAATCTATAAATAACTATCAACCCAAGCCATTTCAAGACTCCATGAAATGAAAATTTATGCTGTCAATTTGAGGAGAAATCAACAATCCAATATCAAGGAGCACATCCAAAGAACAAAGGTTTGCATGTAGTTAAGTGTTTTAACTTCACATGTTTGCATTCCTTTATTGCTCAATCATGAGGTTGCATTAGATTATGAGTAGAATAGGCTAATATTGCTTTAGTTTGTTCTCTTTTATGGTCATTTTCTATTGTATACATCTTTGTCACACCTGGTGGGACCCATGTCCCTTTATACTAATCAATCTTGCTGTTTGTAAGCATTTTTGGACTTGCAAGCTCCGTTTCAACATTTTTGTCTTAGTTCAATGACCCTGTACTATCTTTCAGCGATGCTATCACCTACTTGGGTGGTTTTACATCAGTTTGGAGCTTTTGTCACACCTTTTAGTGGTAATGTTCTACTTAGGAGGCTTTGTCATGTCTTGTGGTGGCTTTGTCTTGACAATTGACAGTTCTGTCTTGCATGTCCAAAACTCATTTCTAGCATCTTCCATCATCTTTAGCATTCTATTTTCTGATAGGGGTGTGTTTAACAAGGGGTTATGCTGCTAAATTTTCCCTAGCCATCCTATTTTGTGCAAAATTTGACCATATTTCTTGCAAAATTAGTCATTTCAGTCACCTAAACACCTTTCAACAGCCCTATTCCAATTCAATGACCCTATCACTTGTTTCAACGACCCTGTCTGGTATAAATTTCATTCTCTATCTCTATTTCAGTGGCCCTGTATCTCTTTTAATAGCCCTGTACTATCTTTGGGAAGTTCTATTTTACTTGAACTTTTCATCATTCTTCTTGGGATTTCTAGCATCTAACCCTTGAATTTGATCATTATATGTATGTTTTTGGTTTCCTAACATCTTCTTTTGTAGCTATCATTGGTCCAAGACATGAAATCAAACTACTAACTTTTGTTTTGCAACATGCTTGTTAAAGGATCAATCTCTTTTTGCACTAATCTATAGGAACACTTCATTTTCAAGGGGTTAAAGAATCTTGTATGCTTTGTTTGGGGTCAAGTCAAACTATATGCTCTCTCCTCATGCCATTTGGTGATCTTGGAGATCAAAAAAATTGACTTTATCTAATCTTGTTTATCTTTTTTCAAACCCAAGAAGGCTAGTGTGTGTATGCTCTCTCCTCGTGCCATTTGGTGATCTTGGAGATCAAAAACACCTAGTTTTTCTTTCCTCTAGGGACCTGCCTTGGATTTCATCACCAAGGGGATGACCTCAACCCTTGTGTTCAATAAAGGTTACAAATTTGGGAGAGAATCAAAAGACTCACCCATTGAGGGACATTGTCACTTGGGGCTAGCTTGTAATATCTTTATACCTTACAATGTGAAGGTGGAGAGTGGGTTACCCTCTCAAACCACATGCCTTGACAACATCCTTCATCTCAGGGACTTTGGCCTCACACACCTTGAGTGTATAGAGGACGCCCCTAGAAGCCTTGTTCATCCTAGTATAAGACCTTTCAATCATCCTTCCTTGTGGTGCACTAACATCGAAAAGTCCCAAGAAGTCACTCACAATGTACTTTCATAGTGGGGAGATAAAACTCACCTTGGGTAAGGCATTCTTGATTCCAAGGTAAGGGGTGCAATGGTGGTACATGACCTTTCATGCCCTATCTATCCATCACTTGATAAATAGTATATTTGTGGGCCCACAAGGATTGATACTCCCTCTTGAATAATTTAGGGTGTCAATGTGCTTGGTGTGTCTTCATTGTCGAAACCCATGCACTCCCTTAATCCAAAATCCAAATCCTTTGCAAACTTGTACATGATTGTGTGTGAAACTTATTTACAAATTTTCCCAAGCTCAAGCATAAAACCATCCCTAATCACCTCTTAATCACCCATCTTAATCCAAATCCAAATCATCCACCTCATCCTAATCCAAATCCAACTTCCTCTTCACCCACCTTATTTTAATCCAATTTCCTCCTAATCATCCTAATCCAATTTCCTCCTAATAAATCATATAATTATCCTAATCACCCTATCCACATAATACCAATCCATCCTAATCAAATCTCAATTCATCATTTAGGACCCTAATCCAAATCAACTTGCCAATCAAAACAAGGTCCTAATCCATTCAATCCATCTTATCCACCTAATCACCATCACCTTCCTCATCAAATATCATCTTTGATTGTAATCCAATCTATCATTATCATCCTTAATCCACATCATAATCCACTTCCCATAGTCTAATTTCATCATTCATCCATATCCCAATCAAGTATATCCACCCTTAGTCCAATCCCAAAATCCCAAATCACCTCATCCATTTATCCACTTAATCCCCCTAATTATTCCATCCAAACCCTAATCAGCTATCCATAATCTCCAATCCTAATCATCTCCATCATAATTCTAATCCAAATCCACCTCCCTAATCATCATCATTTTCCTAATCAACCCCATCATTTGAGTTTAATCAATTCCCATTTTTGTGCTTAATCAAATCCTCCATCATCCTAATTGCTTCTTGATCCAATCCTTAATCATCCATCCTTCATCCATTATTATTCATAATCAACTTTCTCTAATCGAATTCTTAATTACTATCCTAATCTAATCCTAATAACCTCATCATCACCTTAATCCAATCCTCTTATCCAATTAATCCCCTTTCATCCATCTAAATCTAATCCAATTATCCCTCATCCTTAATCATCTCATCCATTAAACCAATCCTAATCATAATCCCATTTTTTAGCTTAACCCAATCCATTGTCATCATAACCCACTATCCCTAATCCTAATCATTTCATCATCCAATTCTAATCACCTCATCCACTTATCCCTTGGTCCATTATCATCTCTAATCCCATTTCATTCATCCCTAATCTATCTAGTCCACCTCTCTAATCAAACCTATCAGCCCAATCTCATCCATTACCATCATTCTAATCCAATCCCTTCATTCATCTAATCCCATTCACCTCTATCCTAATCTAATCCCATTCCATATAAATCATCATCCAATCCAATTATCCCTTATCCAAAATCAATTATCTATTATTTCTCCATCCATCTCCAATCAAAATCCAATCCCTCATCCTTAATAAAAAATCATCCTTTGAAAATAAAAAAAATTGGTTAAGGACTTAACCTCCTTCTACCCCATCCAATTTCATCATATAAATAATTATCTAAGAGACCTTAGACCTAATCAAAATTAATTCAAGTCAATCCAAATCCAACCAATATCAAGTGTCATAAATCGTTGACCTTGATTTACCAAATTAAATCAAACCATCCAAGCATCAAGTGTCATGAATCCTTGACCTTGATCAATCTGAATTCAAATCAATCCCTATTAATCCAAATCAATCAAAATCCCCTCTAATGCAAAATCCAAAATCCAAAATCAAGATTAACATCAAGTCATTCTACATCACATCATCTCCAATCCAAGTCAAACATCATGAATCCATCCTTCAATTTCGATGATTATGATAGTCTTGTTGACCAAGACGAAATTTGAAACCTTGATGAAATCATTGCAAGCAAGATTTCCATAAAGCACCCTCACCCATCTATAAGCATACAAGCACCTTATGACCATGCATTGGCTAGGATGAGCTACTCCTCCACACCTAATTGTACATCTTATGGTCATCCTTATGGTACCCTTGACAAGGGAAATCCACTCTATCCTTCATCCATATACCAACATCCTTTCTTGCATGAGGTCCCTGTCACCTCCACCTCTTATCCACATCCTTCATATTCTTATCAACCAAATCCATCATCTCTTTATCCACTAACCCTAATATCCATGTCACCATCCAATCCACTATCCAATTCTCCTCTTAAATCTAAATCATTCTTTTCGGATTTTCTCCAAGGACTCCTAGCTAAGGACATTGAGCAAAACTGTAAAACCAAACTTGTGGAGTCATTCCACCCCACTCATACAAAATCAACCAAGTGTGTTGTTAATGATGTCATCACCCACCTAACAACCATCAAAACTACATCATCCTCTTCCTAATTTCTATCCAAAATCCAATAACAAATAGCACCCATTTCCCCATCTACCCAATCTAAGGACTCTATTCAAAAAATTGAAACTACAATATCCTCCCCCATCACACCATCCACATAAATCCATCTATGTCAAGGGCCTAGTCCAAATAATGTTGAAACATCCAATCCTCATCCTAATGAAGATCCAAGAATTGCATCTCATTCCCTTCCCGATCCCACACCATCTTCTATTGATCCCCTATCATCCCCTATTGATCCTTTACGATCTCCCATTGACCCTTTACTACCTCTCACCAATCCCATCCCAAATCCATCATCCTATCCCCTTGGTCTTGCTACTTTCATCCATGGTGGTTCTCTCATAGGAGAGGAACAACTTCTATCCACCACCCATCCTCCAACATCTAATAATGGACTCACATCTTGTTTTCAAAACAAAAAACATCCCATTGCACATCGTATGCTCCAAAACATGAACTATCACAGTAAAGGCTTAGGACTTCATGAACAAGGCTTATGTAGCCTGTCCATGTCAAAATCCATCAACGATCGCATGACCTTGGTTATACATCCCAAGAAAAACAATCCAAAAATTTTGGTACCACCTTTGTGCCTTTCAAAATTCATTCTTCTAATACCAAACTAGGTGCATCTCATTGCACCTCCAAACCATATGCCACCATTCCCCCTCCATCATCATATAAATCCAAACATCCTCCCATCCCTACGTCCACTCTTCCTCCACTCCTTCCAACTCCTATTACTCCTGCCTACAATGGAAGTAGGATTCACTAAGGTGAGCCAGTTGTTCTAATTAACCCTCCATCCCAAGTCCAAGGGACCTCAAGATTGGACTAACTAGTAATGCACCGATTAACTATTTTGCACCTTATCTAAATGCACTAGTAGTGATATGTACTAACGAATGATATGCTATGCTATTCTAAACTATGAATTAGCCTAAATTGCTTGATTGTGAGTGCTCAAACTAGCAGAATTTCCTTGCATACAAATTTCTGATGGAAAATGGAGGGGAAGGCCTCAATTTATAGATTTTTGGGGATGAAAATGGAGGGTTAGGATTGAATTGGAGGACCAAGGGCTGAGATTACTTGAGGATCCTCAAGCAAGGAGAATTGGACAAATGGCATGATGAGGATAGATGAGAGAATTACTCCAAGATTCAAGGGGTGATCAATGGATGAGATTGAAGGGTTGAATGGATGGATGGCTAGGATTGGGTAGGTGTATGACATGTAAGGCCTCATTTATGTAATGGCATGGCTTAGATTTTGTGAGGAATTAAAAATTATGGGGAGAGGACAAGTGGAATTTAAAATTGAGTGAATAGTGCATGAATAGTGACACTTGGAGTGGGGTAGAAGAAATAGGACAAATGTACACCTTTTGGAAGATTTGTCCATGCTTCCAAAGTACCACTTGTCATGTACATGCATGTACATTGAATGACAAGTGGGCTTCTAGAAACATGGGGAGTTGTAATTGAGAATTAATTAAAATTAATTCATGTACACATGTTTTAGAAGAAAATAATGATGATTACTAAAAGTAATAAAAAATGGATAAAATAGGGAATTAAATAAATATGAGTATTTATTTAGTTTTTGGGAATAGGAGGTGAATTATAGTTGTCAAAATATATGTACTTGATTTTCTCCAAGTGACTTGATTGTGATAGGACTGAAAAGAAGGTTGGGAGTGCTAAGGAGCTTGCTAGGAATGGTCAAACCCCTACTTTGGTCTTTCAACCTCCATCAGAAGTTAAATGATGAATATGCTGATAAAATGTGTGTGCATGTATTTTGAGTGTGTCTCGGAGCTAGGATGCAGTGATAAAATGATGCTAGGATCACCTCCTTCTGTTGATAACTGAGAGGGGGGGTGAATCAGTTATCCTAATTATTTCCCTTATTGAACTTTCCTTTTAATTGAAGCAGCATAAAATCAAACACAAAACATTAACCATGAAATAAGAAACACATGACACAGTATTTTTGACGTGGAAACCCTGTTAAGGGAGAAAACCACGGGGTGATTAACCCAAGAATTATTCTCTGTTAGAAGAATAGGAAATTACAAAAATGGCACTTGCCAATTAGGGCTCACTACCCGAGCACACTGCTCACAAGAGGCTCACTGCCTACAAGAAGACACACTGTCTTACAAAGTGATAAGAATCACAGTCTTGAACTGATTGGAAGCATCTGCATATGCTGGAGTTCAGTTCCGGTTAGGTTTAGTATACTGATCTGCTGCACTTCATCTTTCCTCTGTTCTTTAGTCTGCTATCCTTTCACATACCGGATCTTTCTTGCTACTTCTGCTCTACTCTGGACTTGTTCGCATATCCTCTCACACATTACACACACTTTACAACTAAATCCATCCTCTATATATATCCGCACAAGTAATTTCATCACCTTTCTAGTCGGCATCCGGAACAGTCTAGTTTCTTACAAACTTAGTTCTGTCGGCTGAATCCTTGCTCACCAAGCAATGCAGATCAAGCATATACTTGTAGATATCATCAATTATGTCGGCCAAACATGATTCATGCCTCCGCAACCTTTATCATCATCTGTAACACATCCGGAAAGTAGTCTGATACTCTGTCAGTCAGTTCTTCCTCTGTTTTCACTGTCTCTCAGGAATCCGGTACTCAACTATTCATATCTTTTTCCTTGTCCAACTCCGGAGGCTAAATCCTTGGAATATACCACTCAAGATAGTCCTCTTGACTTCCCCAGATCCGCACTGCACCAAGACACTTCCTCTGAGAGATCCGGACCAATCTGTCGGACCTTGCCACATGCTCTGTTCTTGTTCACCGGACCACAACAATCTTCAATCTGACTTCCGGTAGAGACATATCATGACTTGCGGATATGTGGGATGACCTTTGTTGCCATCAATGACAATAACCATGAATCCATATAGTGTCTCTTGCCAACAATCTCCCCCTTTGGCATTGATGGCAACACTTAGTGAAAAATGACTAAGTGTTTACACTATGCTCCCCCTTTGCTGATGCTCTGTCTTTATATACAATTTCCGGAACTCCCCCTGAGTTGGATTCCTCATTTTTCACTGCTCCTCACTCTCCCTTTGACATCAATGGCAAAGGGTAGGGTCCGCACACCAAAATTTTCAAAAATTTTCTATATATAGCCGCATATTTACATACTCACATATACTGCAGAATGTCTGCAAAGGATGTCTGCAGTTGAACCATTTCAGTAGCCCAACTTAGCTTCATTCTGTCCAAGATTGAAATGTGACCACTCAACAAAAATGCAAAAGCTTCTGCCCGCCTGAGATCTGTCGGATCTTTTGTATGGGCGGTGGTCTGGGCATCACTGATGGCCTCATGCATAGTTTCCAACTTAGGGACTATAATCCTTCTAAGTTCTCCCATCCGGTTGGTAATGTTCTTCCTCTCCTTCTCAAGATTCTTTATTTCATTCAAGACTGCAATAGTCTGACATTCTTGATTTATTATAGAGGAAGAGAGAGGATCAAAACTTTGAGATAAGCTTTGAAGCTTGTCCTGTTCCTCTTTTATTTTCTTGTCAATTGCTGCTGTTGCCTTTGACCAAGATATACAAAATTTGTAGATGTCACCGCCATCCTTAAGAGCATTTTCTAAGCTCTTTATTCCAATGCTTACAATCTTCCTATCCTTAGAGATTAATTCTAATATTTCAGAAAATCTCTTATCCAAAAATTCCTTCCGGACCTTTTCTTCAGCTGATTTTTCTAGAGAATTAAAATGTGTATCAATACTGCTGACTAAGGTTTTTAGATTACCGGAAGTGGAGGCTGTCGGATCTATCTGGATTGATGGCATGATCTTTACAAGTACTCCGGAAGCAGCCTCTATCAACTCACAGTCTTCCATATGAGACTTCAGGAGCTTTTCATTTGCCTTGGCATTTGCAAATGAAGCTATCTTCATTGTTTGTACCGGAGAGAGAGAGTCAAAATCAAATGGACCTTTTAGAAGCTCCGGTTCATCAATCTCTAGAGTTTCTTTGCTCAAAAATTGTTGAACAGTTTGTGCAGTGTCTCTTGCCGGAGACAGATGTTTCTTTTCTTCTGCAGTCTTAGAACTGTCAACCTCTTTGTCTGTCACCACTGCTTCCTTCTCCTGCAATTGCTCTTCTTCTTTGGATCCGGAGACTGTAGGGGAAACCGGAGGAGAGATGCTTGCTTGTTCATGGGCCACTTCTTCTGGAGCAGAGGGTCCCAAGTCCTTACTTGTCTGTTCAGGGCTCACTTCTTCCGGAACAGAAGATTCCAAATCAGCAGCTGTTTTTGCACCTAAGTCCTCTACAACAGGAAGATTGAACCTTTTGAAGGCCTTCCGGAGGATCTCTTCTGTCTCTTGTGCCACTTTGTCAGTCTCACCAAGCATGAGCTGATTCATCCTGGCTTTACTTCTGAACTCATCTCTGCAGTCCTTGAAGATCATGTTCATTGTCTTGGGATCAATTTGAGGATATAGCTGAATAGCTATCTGCTCCCGGATCTCAAGATCTTTGGCATGAGCATTATTCTTTCTTACTTCCATTTCCTTCTCTAGGCTTTTAGGAATGAGAGATATGATCTCAATGAAAGCCTTATTGTATGTGTTCAGATATTTAACTGTGGCTTCCTGCAGAGTCTTTTGGTCTGCCTCACTGAAGTCATCATAGGATTCAGTCATTGGTTGAAGGTTTCCATCCACCGTGACCGACTTGATTATGCTCTCTAGTGACAGAGTGGGCTTTTCAACAGTTACCTCTGCCATTTCATCCTTGTCTTGGCCTGTGGAGGGCTTACCGGATCCTTTCTTCTTCTGTTTCTTTACTTCTCTTACTTCCTCATCTGATTCTGTTTCCTCTTCATCCTTTTGGCTTTCATAAGCCCTTGATGCTTTTGTCTTGGATCTTTTACCGGATGCCTGGACTTCCGGTTTTGAGCTTTTGGTTGTGGAAGGTGCAGATCTCTTTGATGATCTGGTCCGGGTGGGGGTTTCAACCGGAGCACTTTCTTTGCTTTTCTCTTCTTCCTCAGCCTTTCTCCTCTTTTCCCGGCTGGCATCAAGTGCCTCTTTTGAGATGCCTAGGCCTTGAGCAATGTGCTCTACTTCTTTTCTCACTTTTCTCTTAATCTCAGGTTCCCTGAGTTCTACATGTAATTTCACACTCAGCTCCTCAAAGGTTCCAAACCTTTCTGCCTTAGGATCTTTGGGCTGACTTAGCATGTGTTGAACATGCAGCTCTACTATCTGTTCATCAACTTCATACCCCATGGGCATGATCCAGACAGTCCTTGGCTCCACTGCCTCCATTAGGCACTGATCAGTGTCAACCATAAAGCATACTGAGTCCTTGTATTTCTCAATGAGAGACTGGGGAATTCTCTCTCTTGCTTGCATCATGCTCTGAAAGTTTTTGAAGTATCCCCATAGAGCTGTATTTCTCGCTTTTGCATCCCCAAGTCCATGCAAATAGTCTCTTATCTGGACTGCAACAGGTTTGTCATTCTGCCATACCCATCCACTTGTTCCGGGTAGCTCATTCATGAAGTAAAAGAATAGACATACAATGAGAGTACCATACTTAAAGGAGTTCTTCTTGTCTTTCTTGATTTTCTGTACATTTTCCATTAATTGGCTTAGTAGTAGTTCACAAAGATCATAATCTGCATTCTTTCTTAGCATTTCATATGCTGTGTATATTGCAGTTCTGGATACAGAATTCTCCCTGCTGGAGTGATAGATCTTGTATCCTATTATCATTGATGCATATTTGATATCCGGATCCGAAATATCTTCAATGGTCATTGCCCTCTTATCATATTTTGATCCGGTGGCCTCAGTTACAACGTTGTTCTTGACAGATTTGAGGATAGGTACCCCCCGGAAGAGTATAGACCAGTTACTGCTCTAATTGCTTCTTTTGTGATCTTACAGGGTCTATCTAGCCAAAGGAAGTTGTCATGCATCCTGCTCAGTACATACCGGACCCATTCATCTTCTTCAAAGCTAGGGAAATGAATGAATTGCTCAAATTGTTTCTTCTGGATACCCTTATACTCTGGTTTGAGCTCAAAAGCATTGTCTATCAGTTGCTTGTGATAGAGGTCTCTTAATTTGAATTCCCCAAATTCCTCAATGTTTGCGTGTATGTAAACCCTAATATCTTCAGTATGTAAGACTCCGTGGGGAACACTAGAGAAGGCTCCTAGTGGATCTACCTCCAATGATTTGTAGGGATGTTTCTTGAATGAGGGGCGAGGTCTATCAGAGATATTAACTATGTTTGGAGTAGCCATTCTTCAAAGATTTGCAGTGAGGCAATGAAATACGAAGAATACCTTATGCGCCTTCGGTTTGCACGGAGTGGTTGGATTGATTTCTTTATGCAATAGCTTTGGCAGGAGATCCTTGATGAACCTTGTTGCAGAGCTCCACTATTCGCTTCTTCTCAAGTGTAGAATGAGCAGATAACTTTTGAGAAATCCTTTATATTGCTCCGCAAACCCTAATATCTGTCTGCAATAAATGCTTCACCTGCATTATTCTGGTTTACCATGTCTGGACAGCTTGGAGTATCCCGGATTAGTCCTGATCACTGAATATCATCCGGATCTTTAAATCATGAATAAATCTAGGTAACATATTACAAGAACATCCCAAACACTCTGTCCAATCCGCAAGACAAGATCGTGCACTTCCGGATCTCTCCGGACCTTTTTGTAATCCTTTATCATACCGGAGCACTTCCCTGAACAGGTCTAACTTAATCGAACACAGCTTCTTCATAACTCCATGCGGACCTCTGAAAACTTGACTGAAGCATCTCAGGACTTATATCTACAAACCCTTTAATCCGCATCTTGTGCCACATTCGGCACAACTTGTTTGGCTGGGGGAACAGAATCTTCTTTGAGTCTCCCCCTGAGCCTGAGCTCACTTTTTAATTTCCGGAAGAAATATCAGCACCAGAATCTGGTGCGGATCCAACCTCTACATTCTCTGAGCTTTTCTTCACCCAAATCTTGCTCATCTGATTCCTAACTTCATCCGCATTCATCTTTTGTTTACCCTTGTCTTGATTCTGAGCATACACCGGACCTCTTTTGTCCTGATTCTTGTTTCTGCAGACTTTAGCATTATGACCGGACCTATTGCAGATTTGGCAAATAACATTTCTTTGCATATTTAACTGATATCCCCTTGATCTGCATTGATTAGCCATATGACCTACTCTATTGCATGTAAAGCATCTACCTTTGAATGATTTGTTTACTTGCATAATTTTGCATTCATGGGATTTGTGTCCATACCTTTTGCAGTTGAAGCACTGTCCGGAGAAGGATGAATTAATCTGATTCATTCTCATTCTGCACTGATTAGCTTTGTGACCAAAATGGTTGCAGCTGTGGCAGTATCCATTGAAGGATGGATATCTTTGAGCATTTGGCTGTCTTACCGGAGGTCTTCTAGGCCTGCTCCTTGGATTTTCTGATCCAAGATTCCTCTGACCGGATCCGGAGCTTTCTCCTTTCTCATATCCCAAACCATACTTGTCATCAGTCCTCTTTTGACTTCCAAGAAGAACTTCAAGTTGAGCAGAACTTATCTTGAATTTCTCTTTATATTCATTTGCTGTTTGAAGGTCTCTTTTGAGAGAGGTAATTTGATCCTCAAGTTTTCCTTCATTATCTTTGGAATCTTCAAGATCAGATTCAAGGTGTCTGATAATCCTGTCCATCTGGTGGCATTCTTCTGATTTTTCTTTAAGAGATTGTCTTAGATTGTCTTCAGCCTTTCTTTTTTCTTCAATCTCTTGAGTAAACTTTATAGTTCCTAATTCCATTTCATGTCTTAACATAATGACTTCTTTTGATAACTTTTCACATAACTTGGTTTGCTCAGTCAATTCCTCACTTGTATTGCTTTCTTCACTTTGTCTTGCCAACTGTTGAAGCAGCTCCTTTCTCTTTTTCATAGAGAGACTTAATTTGTCTTTTAATTCTCTCATGAATTCATCAGCCTGTTTGAGTCTTTCCTTTAATTCACTGACTTCAGAATTTGACTGTTCAAGATCCTCAAGGGCAGTCTTGAGTTGCTCCCTTAAACCATATGCATCCATTTGAAATCCCAGATCTTCCTCAAGCTGTTAGGCTCTATTAGGAGGAACTTGGCTCTGATACCAATTGTTGATAACTGAGAGGGGGGGTGAATCAGTTATCCTAATTATTTCCCTTATTGAACTTTCCTTTTAATTGAAGCAGCATAAAATCAAACACAAAACATTAACCATGAAATAAGAAACACATGACACAGTATTTTTGACGTGGAAACCCTGTTAAGGGAGAAAACCACGGGGTGATTAACCCAAGAATTATTCTCTGTTAGAAGAATAGGAAATTACAAAAATGGCACTTGCCAATTAGGGCTCACTGCCCGAGCACACTGCTCACAAGAGGCTCACTGCCTACAAGAAGACACACTGTCTTACAAAGTGATAAGAATCACAGTCTTGAACTGATTGGAAGCATCTGCATATGCTGGAGTTCAGTTCCGGTTAGGTTTAGTATACTGATCTGCTGCACTTCATCTTTCCTCTGTTCTTTAGTCTGCTATCCTTTCACATACCGGATCTTTCTTGCTACTTCTGCTCTACTCTGGACTTGTTCGCATATCCTCTCACACATTACACACACTTTACAACTAAATCCATCCTCTATATATATCCGCACAAGTAATTTCATCACCTTTCTAGTCGGCATCCGGAACAGTCTAGTTTCTTACAAACTTAGTTCTGTCGGCTGAATCCTTGCTCACCAAGCAATGCAGATCAAGCATATACTTGTAGATATCATCAATTATGTCGGCCAAACATGATTCATGCCTCCGCAACCTTTATCATCATCTGTAACACATCCGGAAAGTAGTCTGATACTCTGTCAGTCAGTTCTTCCTCTGTTTTCACTGTCTCTCAGGAATCCGGTACTCAACTATTCATATCTTTTTCCTTGTCCAACTCCGGAGGCTAAATCCTTGGAATATACCACTCAAGATAGTCCTCTTGACTTCCCCAGATCCGCACTGCACCAAGACACTTCCTCTGAGAGATCCGGACCAATCTGTCGGACCTTGCCACATGCTCTGTTCTTGTTCACCGGACCACAACAATCTTCAATCTGACTTCCGGTAGAGACATATCATGACTTGCGGATATGTGGGATGACCTTTGTTGCCATCAATGACAATAACCATGAATCCATATAGTGTCTCTTGCCAACACCTTCACCTATAGGGAGGACACTAGGCCTAGTGTGCAAATAACAAGGATGGAAAACATAAAATATGATTGGGTAAACAGATGTGGGTTTTGCAAGAGTAACAAATTCAAGGGAATGCTCAATGGAGAGGTAGAGATTCAACATGGATTCACTTCTAGTGTTCTTTTGTAAATTTAATTAGAAAATATAGGGGTCTTAGAGAGCTCTATTCCTAAGAAGTTAGAAAGGAATTTTAGAGATAAAATGAATATGCTACTTACTAAAATGATTAATAAAGGGGGTTTTTGGAAAACGAATGCAAGTAGCTCAGAGGAATCATTAGGAGAAACTCCAACCTTTAAGCCTCTCACACGAGTTTGAACCTACAAAACATGATGTGGAGATATGATCCTCTAATAAGGATTATGTGCCTAGAGTACCTCAAATCTACACTAGCAAAATACAAAGCTCAAAGATTATTGTAGCTATGGAGAATGTTTAGAAACTTCTTCTTTCTATCCTTCTTTCATGTCTCTAGTTTCTCGAATACTATTACATTTTAATCAGAAAACTTACCCTTTTCTATTTATCTCACTAACTAATGGCACTTGCTAATTTTCTAGATTCCATTGGATTTGGTTTAGGGAATCATGTCTAGAATAGTCTGGCCCATCTATGGGGGAATTACAACTACCGGTGATCATCATTAAGGGGCTACATGCAAATGTAACATACAACTTGTGGTATTGTATGCTACAAGATGCTAGTGCATTGCACATATATTTACATGTGTTGTCATCCTAGGAGAATGATCCCAGATTTGGCATGAGGGTGTAGAAAGGGTGTAAGAATGACCTTCCAATACAGATTTTAGAAATAGACTGATTCATGGAATATGACTTAAGTTGAGTTACAAGAGGGAGTAATTAAGGTAGGTGCAAGACATAACATGAAATTGTAGGGTATGCAATTTGCAATGTTACATTTTTCCCCCACTTTAGTAGGTTGAAGGCGCTAGACTATAAGCATCCTAAAGTACAACAATGAAACACTAAAATGAAATTAAGTATCATCATGAAAAATGATACCTTAGAGGTTGTAGAGATTCTTTAGATGGAAATAAAGTGTTAGGAACTCATGTTTAACCCTTCTCTTTACTTTGTTAGTATATTACATTTGGATGCATATGCTTTGTAAGTCATCCCATGAGCATATTGTATTATCCCACATTCATGGGAAGTAATAGTTGTTTAGATTAGACTTAGTATATAAGTACGTGTTGAGGCTAATGAAGGCATCCATGAATTTATTGTATTGAGCTTGCTCAAACGAGGTTGCCCCCTCGAAGTGGCCTGCGATCAATAAATTCCTTTTGTGTTTCTATTATTTCTGTTATTTCGTGCATTTTTCATTATATTGTTGCAGGAGGTTCCTCTCATCTAGTATCAGAGTGCTTTCTTGGGCTTGCTAGGTGGAATTTCTGCCAAATTTTTTTCTTGCAATAGTTCTTTCTTTTTCGCATCTGTATTGTTCATTTCAATTGCAGGTTCAGATTAGGGAATATCCTTATCTGCTTAACTATGGGAAGTGCCTAGGCATAACCCTAAAACTCATTGTGAGGAGTACCATAGGAACCCTGAAGTAGCTGGCCCATTGAGAGGACCTGCCAGCAAAAAGGGCAATGGCCCCCACCTGATTGACTAGTTCCCATTCATGAGGTAAACCAAGAGCTGTCATTTGTGGCAAAGTGGTTATCAGTTTTACCTGAGCCGTGGAGTGAGGGGTACTACCCCAATACGCAAGTCGTTAGACAACATTGGTGGCCGAGTGACTCCCCTAAACCTTTAGGAAGCCAAACATACTTGGGGCCCAGATCTATTGACAGCTGACAAATCACAAATTGAATTCGTCCGTCCAGAGTAGTTTGAATATCATTTCCATTTTTTTGCCATATCTTCCTTGCTTTAGCTCCATTTCCTCTCAAAATTCACTGGAACACCTGAAATTTCATTCTGCATATTTCCTTCCTTGAGGAACCTATTGTTAGAGTGGTGAGGATACTGAGAGGGGGGGTGAATCAGTATTCTAGATATTTTTTTCTTTTAGTAGAAATAATAGCAGATTTTGATTTGCATTCTAGACAAATACATTCAACTGAATTGATCAAATGCATGTGCCCATAGAATAAAATAAATCTGTATGATTATGTGCAAAAAACTAAAATATTCAACAATAGATTGAAAGCATACCACAGAAATTAAAAACACAGTGACTTGTCCTGAGTGGAAAGCCCTTGGCATAAAACCACTCAAAAAAGTACCTCACTAGCTTAAAATCTCACTAATTATAGGCCTCACTGGCATTTTTAACAAGACTGTCATATGAAAATTTACATACAAAGGGATACTCTATTTCACTTCACTCCTTACTTATATAATATCAATAATGCATGAACAATTTTTGTACACACTGCATTATTCACACTATATGAGTAACATATATGTATATCATGTACAAAAACATATTGTGTTGTTTCTCTGTTATTCAGATAAAACCAATTTTTGGAGGTTACACAACTGTCGAACAATTTTTTTGATCGAATACCTAGAAAGTTTTTCAGTTATTTAACCAAAACAGATATGTCTAACCGGAGTCACAAAGTCTCATAAACAACATACTAAATGCTCATCATAAATAGAATAATATCTTCATGGTTTATGTTTTCCAAAACCCTAACTAGGGTTGAAACCCCGATTCATGTTACTTAAATCAAAGATTTCTAGCAGCGATAAACAATATATATTCTTTTCAAAAAATATTTCAAAAGATACATTTCCCTGAATCATTCATGATAGCCTATAACTGTCAAAATAAAACTTTATGCAAGAGTAATCATAACTGCCATAGTCAAAAATAGTTGACATAAGAGAAGGGAAATTATAACAGTATCACCTGTTGCCAGAAGTCAAACTGATTGCCATGAAATCCAAAACTTCTATCCTCATCATTTCTGCGTAGGGTATGAAACCCTAAGAATGGAGTGTATAACCGAAGATCAAATATTATCATATGAAGAAAGAAAAACAAAGAATGCCTTTTTCCCACTAGTCATCATGTAACCGGAGCTACAGGTAACCCTAAAGAGACAGATGACTTTCAACGTAGAAAAACTAACATTTTACCATATGGAAAAATTTCATAAACCTGTTCGGGAGGTCAACACTTAAGAACATGCCAATGAAGAATATGTGTAACATGTGGTGCTCACTAGGAGAAAGATACAAGATACACCCGACCATGGTGAATCACTTAAACAACATTGTAAACCATAGACCATAGAAATAAAACTGTTGCCATGTGTGTCAAAAACACTACATTGGTGCATCATAATGGGGACAATATAATATGTGAATATGATTAAAGAAGCCAACCCATGTTGAACGGATCAAGACATAAGGATGCCTTATAAAGGATGCCAATCCAAGCTATACGGAACGTGAACCCAAGATCAAAGAATGATGCCATAATATCGCAATGCTCAATGAAATATAGTGCTAACAAATCTGATAAAAAATACATCAATACCTGATATTGTAGAACAAAATATCACAGAGGCCACATAAGCAAACCTTGAAGCATCATCTGAGCCAAAGAAATGTTATGCAAACTGTAACAAATGAACAATATCATAAGAATGCTTGTGACAAAGAAACCAAGTTGTCCACCATCAGTATCCTGAAGATGCTTTTGTGAGCTTTTGTGATCAATAAAGAAACCAAGCAATCTTATGTGATCAATAAAGAAACCAAACTATCAAACCAAGCTGGCGAACTAATGTCATGTAGTAAAGTCATGTATCCCATGAAAACATAGATAGACCACAAAGAGCAAGGTGCAAGAGCATGAAACCCAACATCATAAAACTAACAAAACCATGTGTTTGAACATCAGGGACAACAACTAAGGAGAAGAAGGAAACCAACACCTATCCTAAATTCCACTTATTGAAGCCAAAAATCCCACATTTGTCTATTTTTAGGGTTTGCCATAACTCCTTCGATTCTCACCCAATAGCCTTCAAATTTTGCCACAGTTTTCATTTCATATTTCTGCTCCTTTGTCCCACTTGGACAATTTTTTTGATTCTTTCACCCCAATTTTGAAATCCCCATTTTCTGCTCGCCTTTCCCTCAGAAAGTGTCCAAAACCTAGTCAAACCCCAATTACCCATCAGAGTTTTTCCAAATTCAAATTTTCCTTTACTAAAAAAGTTTCTGTTTTTGTTTTTCTACCCATTCCCCCAAAAAAAGAAATCCTGGTTATGGTTGTCACCCGTGTAGGAGCAAAAAACATGGAGGATGAACTTGTAGCCCTCAAGACCAAACTCTAAGATCTAGATGAAAAAATTCTCATCCTCAATCTTCAGCATTCAGCCATGAATAATAGATGGCAATTAGAGTCTTCTATAGACAATAGGTTTTCTTCTTCTGGCAATTTTCGTGGGCTGAAGCTTGATTTTCCTCACTTCAATGGTGATGATCTGACTGGATGGATATACCAAGCAAAACAATATTTCAGTTGGCATAATACTTTTGATGTCACCAAAGTCCCACTTGCATCCTTTCATTTGGAACATGAAGCCCTTCAATGGTTCCGTTGGTACATCAAGGCTCATGAAGAGCCAAAATGGACAGATTTTTGCAAACTCATTTTGCAACAATTTGGCCCTAGTGCCTTTGATGACTTCATAGGAGCACTCACTAAACTGTGCCAAACAGGCACTGTGAGAGAATATCAGACATAATTTGAAAAATTGGCCAATCACACAGAGGGATTATCTGATGAATTCTTCAGAAGTTGTTTTGTCAGTGGTCTGAAGGATGCAATTCACTCTGAGGTTAAAATGTTCCTTCCCAGCACAATGATGGAAGCCTTCGGGTTGGCTAAGTTGGCAGAGGACAAGATCACATCTCAACAATGATCCAAATCCAATTTTGTTCCATTTAGAAATACGGCTTCCCAATAACCTCAAATAATGTCAGCTCCTAGAACAACTCTTATCAAGCATTTGACTGAAGTAGAGATGCAGGCACATAGAGAAAAAGGGCTTTGTTCTAATTGTGATGAGAAATTCACTTGGGGACATAGATGTGTTGAGAAAAAGCTCTATCTCTTGGAGGTGGATTCTCTGCTTGAAACTAAAGTTTATGCGGATGCTCAGGATACAGTGGATGATCAGGTTGACACTTAGCAATCGCTTGTTGACCCTACTTCTCAGGAAGACCACCTAGAGATCTCTCTCCATGCTTTAGTAGAAGTCACTACCCCACAAACCATGTGGGTCAAGGGTTACTTCAAGAAGCTCCCTCTTACAATACTCATTGATTCTGGTAGCACTCATAACTTCATTGACCCTTGGATCACCAAATAGGCTGATTGTTTTGTCCATCCTTGCTCCAGCTTTGAAGCCACGATTGCTAATGGGGGCACATTACCTTGCAAAGGGAAGTGTTGCAATGTGTGTATCTATATGGGATATTATAACCTACGCCTTGACATGTTTGCCTTGCCCTTAGGTGAATGTGACGTGGTTTTGGGTGCCCAATGGTTATGCACACTTGGACCCATCTTATGGGATTTTGCTGAACTTTGGATGCAGTTTTCAGACAATGGGAAAAAACACACATTGAAGGGCTTACAACTAGGGTCTCTCAGCATCATAAGTTCACATTGCATAGAAAATATTTTTAAGAAGAATTCACATGGTGTCATCGCTCAGCTCCATTCCATTTAGATGTAACCATCAGCGGTCTCCACTACTCCTTCGGATGTACAACAAATTTTGGATAGGTATACATGTGCCTTTGCCGAACTAATGGGATTGCCACCTTCACGACCAGAGGACCACCATATTTAGCTCCTTCCTAAAAGCATTCCTTCCAAAATTAGGCCCTACCACTACCCATTTCACCAAAAGACAGAGATTGAGATGCTTGTTCGAGACTTACTAAAGCAAGGTATTATTCGCCCTAGTACCAGTTCCTTTTCTTCACTAGTCCTGGTCCAGAAAAAACATGGGTCATGGCACCTTTGCATTGACTTCCGAGCACTTAATCACATCACCATCAAGGATAAGTTTCCAATTTCTGTTGTTGATGAGCTTCATGGCGCTCATTTTTTCTCCAAGTTGGATCTTCGTTCTGGGTATCACCAAATTTAGGTTCATGAGGATGATATCCCTAAAACAGCTTTCCACATGCATGATGACCACTATGAGTTTTTAGTCATGCCCTTTGGCCTCACTAATGCTCCTTCAACATTCCAGGCATTGATGAATAAAATATTCTGGCCCTACTTGCATAAATTCATTATGGTCTTCTTTGATGGTATGCTCATCTATAGTAAAACATGGGTTGAGCATCGCCAACATCTGGATCTCATACTGCAACTTCTCTTTGATCATCTCTGTGCAAAATAGGCTAAATGTGTTTTTGGCTAGGAGGAAGTGGAGTATCTCAGGCATATTGTTTTAGCCCAAGGGGTTTGAGTGGATCCTACAAAAATAGATGACATGAAAAAATTGGCCGCATCCTCAGACACTCAAGAGCCTCCATGGTTTTTTGGGGCTGACTAGCTACTATTGCAAGTTTGTCAAGGATCACGGGAAGATTGCAGCTCCATTAACAACTATGTTAAAAAAGGATGCTTTTATCTGGACACATGCTGCTGAGTGTGCATTTGAAAAATTGAAACAAGCTATGTGTACTACACCTATTCTAGCTATGCCAAATTTTTCCAAGACCTTCACCATTGAGAGTGATGCTTGCAGCAATGGAATTAGTGTTGTTCTCCTTTAAGAAGAACATCCCATTGTATTCACTAGCAAAGCCCTTTCTGGCAAGAATTTAGTACTCTGTACATATGAGAAGGAAATGATGGCTATTTTGAATGTAGTACAGAAGTGGCGGCCATACCTACTAAGGAATCATTTTTGCATCAAGACTAATCACCAGAGTCTAAAATATTTCTTGGAACAATGGGTCTCCTCCCTAGCACAATAGAAATGGGTCAGCAAACTCCTGGGTTATGACTATGAGATCACTTACAAGAAGAGTAAGGACAATATTGTGGTGGATGCTCTTTCTCACACTTTTGATGACCAAGCTTCCCTTTCAGCTATTTCTATGCCTGTTCCAAATTGGATGGAATCTGTCCAGCAGGGCTATATCAATGACTCTTCATTATCTCAAACCATTCAATAGTTGACCACTAACCCCTCTATTGTACCACATTACTCTTGGGATGGTGCTTCTCTATGATACAAGGATTGTCTAGTGCTTCCCCAGAGCATAGATCTTCAGCAGGCTGTCTTCTATGAACTCCATGCTTCTCCATTGGTAGGACACTCTGGGCTCCTCAAAACTTATGAACAAGCACAACATAACTTCTTTTGGAAGGGAATGAAAAGGGCAATTGAATAGATGGTGGATGAATGTGATACCTACCAATGCAACAAGGGTGAAATGACACTCCTTCCTGGATTGCTCAAAGCCTTGCCCATCCCTACATGGATTTGGATAGATATTTCTCCCTAAATCTAGAGGAAAGACAGTGATCTTGGTTATGGTTGATTGCCTCTCCAAATATAGTCATTTTTGTGCCCTCAGCCATCCCTATACAACCTCCTCAGTCATACACATTTTCATGGACCAGATCTTTTGTCTTCATGGCATCCCTTCTTCCATTGTATCAGATCATGATGCAACTTTCACTGGTCATTTTTGGACAGAACTATTTCGACACACTAGAACCAAACTAAAGATGAGTTTGGGGTATCACCCACAAACAGATGGTCAGACTAAAATTATCAACAAATGTTTGTAAACTTATCTTTGTTGCTTCACCTTAGAACAACAACATCAATGGGCAAAGTGGCTCCCTCTCGCTAAATGGTGGTACAATACCTCCTACCACACTACATCTAAAATGACTCCATATGAAGCAGTCTATGGTTAGACACCACCAGTGCTCCTTCCATACACCCCCAGCAGTTCACCAGTTCAGGCAGTCGACACAGTTCTCCAAACTCAGGATCAGATTCTTTGCATCCTATAGGACAATCTTCACATGGCAAGAAATCGAATGAAACAACAAGCTGATCAACACCATTCTAAGCACACTTTTCAAGTAGGTGATATGGTTTTTCTTCGTCTACAGCCATACAAGCAATCATCCCTAAAAATCAAAGGGTATCATAAGCTAGCTCTGAAGTTCTATGGGCCATATAAGGCTCTTCATAAGATTGGGTCAGCTGCTTATAAATTGGAGCTTCCTCCTTCTTCCTGCATTCATCCAGTATTTCATGTGTCTTATCTAAAGAAAGTTCTTGGCACCAACATCAGAGCACAAACTGTTTTACCAGAACTAGATAACGAAGGATCCATCATTTTGGAGCCAGAGGCAATCCTCAACAAATGCACCCATCAGCTTCTCTCTCAATCCATCACAGAGGTCTTAATTCAGTAGCATAGAATGCACCAGAGGATACTACATGGGAACCACTCCTTTAGATTTAGCAACAATTTCCACATCTTAAGCTTTGAGGACAAAGCTTTTCTAAGAGGGAGGGGATGTTAGGAACTTGTGTTTAACCATTCTCTTTACTTTGTTAGTTTATTACATTTGGATGCATATGCTTTGTAAGTCATCCTGTGAGCATATTGTATTATCCCACATTCATGGGAAGTAATAGTTGTTTAGATTAGACTTAGTGTATAAGTATGTGTTGAGGCCAATGAAGGCATCCGTGAATTTATTGTATTGAGCTTGCTCAAAGGATGTTGCCCCCTCGAAGTGGCCTAGGATCAATAAATTCCTTCTATGTTTCTACTATTTCTATTATTTCATGCATTTTTCATTATATTGTTGCAAGAGGTTCCTCTCATAAAGATGCCCCTAGTTCAAAACCTACAAAATTGCAATATTAGAACTGCAAGCCCTGCAAAACCACAATAACATGTAATCTTACAAGGTAGGAAAAGAAAGAATTATATTCAATATAAATTTCAAAGAAAGTATGTTAGTGAGTTATATGATCTAATAAATGGAAAAGGGAAAATATAAAAATATAGTACACACAAAAATAGAAAAAACACACATATAAGAAATGTAAAAGATAAAAATTGCCTCAAGGGATGAAAAAAGGTAAAAACAAACACTTTAGGGAGCAAAAGTAAAACACTTTAGGAAGCGATGATAAAATTCTTTTGGGAGTGGTAAAGTACTACTGGGAGAAATGATAAAACACTTTTGGGAGTGATAAATGTGTTTCTTGGAGTAGCTTTATGAATGTTCTTAGTATGAATAATTGTAGTAGGGGTGTCTTAGAGGAAGGACACAAAATATATCATAGAAACAAGCAAAATCCATAAAGAAAAACTAACTGATCTACATGCTTGGGGTCAGTATAAATATATTAGGAGTGATGATCATGAAGGGACAAGGACTGAACTGTCATCATCCCCTAGGCATGTAGAACAATGAGAACATAAGAGGAATAACACATGAAAACAAAATGGAAAAAAGCATTTTGGGTCAAGATGACTTAAATGTCTCAACTCTTTCCATCATCCCCAAAATATCAATAAAAAGTATAGATACAATAGATAGAAGAAGTCAAATACATATAGAAGAATGTCACAATATTTTTGCTTCCCTTGTATCCATGTCCCTATAGGGGACGCATGGGTCCTCCAAGAGAAACTAAAAAATACACATGAAGCAAGCACACGAGGATAAAAAATAATTAGGCAATAAACATATATATGCAAACATATGATACATAGGTACTACTACTTAGGGTAAAAAACCAATAGGCATCATTTTCCCAATCTCAATCATTATGGTGGCACGAAGGCTGACAAGATAGTGGGACCACAACTAGAGCAATACTAGGTGAAGATCTATCACCAAAGTGTGGAAGGATAGTCGCAAGAGAAATTCCCTCCTCAACATCCTTGGGTGAGGTAAGGGCCAATCATCTTGTAAAAATTGATGACATCGAAGGAATGTGTACACTGGTCATATGCTCCTTAGTAAAGGAAGGTGTTAAAACCATCCTTCCATAGAGGATTGTTGTTGCTCAATATTAGTATTAGGTATAGGATCTACAGGAGAAACAAAGGAAGGTGGAGGAGGAGCCTCCACTGAATCAAGACTAGATGAGGAAGATCTTAAAGGTGAAGGGGGGATGTTTTTCTTTGTTCCATAGAATGGTGGAGTGGGGTAATGCTCGTACTTATGCTTGGCTTATATGCATGGGATGTATATTTCGATCATGGAAGGACAAATAAAATCTAGGAAAATTTGATGGTGAGTGTGTTGGAATGGCACCATAGCATCTAATGTTTCTTTACAAATGACAAAAACATTAGGTAAATCAAGTGGTTTGGAGAAGGGTAGCTAGTTTGGTATGACAGGGATGATCAAAGGGTCACAAAAAGGAGCCAAGACAATTTGGAATCTTTGGGTACTAGAGTGACCCAAGTCCTAGGCTGACTCATTGGAAGTGGAATTTCTAACTTGAGCTCTAGCCATAGCACCTTGATGATTCTTGTGTGTTCATGCAAGTTAGTTGCATCTAGTACAAGATGAAGGCTCATTAGGGTCTATTTGCATAGTCTAGTTTTCTCCAACCATCACTAATGGTGGGAGGATTAGAGGCAATGATTGAAGGTTAGGTGGTTTCAGACACAGAAGGTAGATTTTTGAAATAACAACTCTTTTCCCCTAGCCATGGTATAGGAAATAGGGTAGCTAATATTGACAAGCACTATGAGGATGGGGAGAGTCATCCAATGTGGGCTACTTTCCTTTTACTTCCGCTAAGGTAGGAAGAGGAATAAGATAAACCACCACCAGCTAGGTGACCTCTAGAGGGAAAAGCCAAAAAAGTATGGGCTTAGGAGTGGAAGGGCCAGGTTTAGATGCAAGGGGAAAATTGGGACCAACTTGAATCTCCTTGTATAATGATTAGGCTTTAAACAAGAAGTTTACCCTATGTCAAAGTGGTTCAGTAGGAGTGGACCAAAAATAATCCAAGGAAAAATTTCCCCACTACTAGAGGGGTTAGAAGCCACTATGAGGAATTGTGTATATGACTCTATTATGTGGGAGTTTGAGGCACTTATGAACTGATGAGGAGACCACGTGCTTCTCCACAAGCCATGGTTGGCCCAACAAGACTCAAAAATGATTTGATGTAGGAATGGCAAAAAATAAGACATCTAGGGACTTGGGTTCCACCTGGACTAACAATGTGATTGATCCTAAGGTAGGAAGGCACATACCATCATGGTTTCTAATGGAGATGTTAGAAGGGTCATACATATCCATGTGAAGCTAATTGATATAAAGGAACTCCTCTATAATAACATTGATAGTGCTGACAGGGTCAATCAGAATGCCATGAACAACTTTTTGATTAACCTAATTGACAATATAGAGAGAGCCATCTGGAACATTTGGAATGGTGTCAACTAGAGAGAATGTGATAATGGACTCAATAGTGTATTTTTTCTAAGATGTTGAAGGTTGGACATCCGCTACTCCAATTATAGCATGAAAATGTGAGGTAGATGAACCAACCTCCTCTTCCAATGTAGGTAATGAAGGGTCCAAATCTATAAAATTGAAAGAGTGTGGGGGAAATGGATTCATATAAATTTAAAGATTCTAATTAGGATTGGCCATAGATTGGTTTCCTTTCTCACCTTCTTCAGAGACCTGATAGTTTTAGAGTCAATGAGGTATTGCACAATGTGCTTGAGATGCATGCATCACTCGGTGTCATGTTTTGGTATCTAGTGAAATTGGAAAAAGGCTTTCACATCATAATTATTGGAAAGCAATTTATTTGGGTCAAGAGGTCTAACACGATATAGCTGCACTAAGTTATGGGCAAGGAGTTGTTGCAATATAAACTGTAGGGGCTCAGATAATGGAGTGAACTATCTAAATGTTTACCTCAAAGTGATAAGGGCCACAACCTTCAATATAGGAGAGGTGGTTGTATTATCACCAATGACGATAGAAGATGTTTTCCTTAGAAAATTTGTGGTCCTCTTTTTTAAGTTTTTATTTTGATTATTTAAAGGTCCAGTGGGGGTTGATGGAGCAGAAGATGTTTCAAAATAATCAAGAGATTATTGGTAATCTTTAAGGGTAGTGTACAAGTGGAGAAAATAGGTATATCTCATGATTATGATTTTCTCTCTGAGTGTAGGTTGAAGATTCCCAACAAAGACCCTTTGGACATTAGAGTCAGGCAGAAGGTATGGTATTTGTGAGAACATTGATTAATACCAGAAGATGAATTCAGTCACCTTCTTCTAAACCCCTTGTTTATAATAAACTAAATCAGTGAAAGTCATTTGAGGGCCTATATTTTTCTAAAAATGTTGTAAGAATTGGTTGACAAGATAATTAAAAGAATTTATGGAATGGTCAGGGAATGAACAAAACTAGTCCAACACATTCTCTTTCAATGAGTGTGGGAAGAGTTTTGCTAAAAACTAATCTTGAAAGATGAAGTTTGTGCATAATACCATGAACACTAATACATGTGTCTGAGGGTCCCCTTTTCTATTGTATTTTTTAAATCTAGGAACTTTAAAACTTGTAGGCAAAGGGGTAGCTAGAATGTGCAGTGACAACGGGTTGCGACAGACATAAGGTGATATGATAGGTTGTGTAGAAGCATTCAAAAGAGAAGCAAGTTGTTATTGGAGACTATTAACACTCTCCATGAGTTGGTTGGCAACTAGATTTGTTGTGTGTAAATGGGGTTTAGTGGTGGCTATTGTTAAATGGAGCCTAATCAGACTTGGAGGTTAAATTTTCCCCACTTTTATCAGTGCAGTTTACCCCCAAATTATTTAATGGGGGAGTGCAGGGGGGCAGTGTTGATATGCGCCAGACAACTGAAAGGGGGGGTGAATCAGTTTTCACAAAAACTTACACTTTCTGCAATTTAAACATTCATCACTTATCCACAATTATTATGATTTAACAATAAGTGCATGAAATCAGAAACTTAACCATAGATATAACATCAAACACAAGAGACACCAGATTTACGTGGAAAATCCCAAGGTGGGGAAAAGCCACAGAGAGGATTAACTCTCAATATATATTGCAATCATGAAATAATGATGTTCAGGCTTGGTCACTCCACGGGCCCAAACATGCTAGCTTACTTCCATGAAGAACAACTAGGTCTAGTAGGCTCGCTGCCTTAACCCTAAACCTAGCAAGATTACAATAAGGGTTGTTAAACTCTACTAGTGGCTTACTACCAGACTCATGGCCATGATCAACACCTTTCTATATTTGTAACTGATGTACAATAATTCCCTTGCTCTACTCTTCCTCTGATTTGCTCTTCCTCTACTCTACTCTTCCTCTTCTTACCTCTACCTTTTCTCTGCTCTGCCTTTTGGACCTTTCATAATATATTTTCATTTCTTGATCAAGGACACCTTTTCCATGACTCAAATACAAGTATTTATACACTACATCAACCTTGGAATGATCATCAAGGTCGGCATCACAATCATCAACCATTGGAACAATCTCCAAGGTTGGTATTACAAACATTTACAAAATAGGTCCTGACCTATTGCAACATTATGCAAAGGGAATGAAATGTAGATCACGCCATGCCTTAGCTAGGATGCAAACATGATCTTCCATGCCACAACACGCTTCCACAATCTTCTAGAGATCTCTGCAATCACTGGGATCAACCAAGTCGGCCAAGACTGGTTACATGCTACATTATCTGGGAACAATCTTCACACACCATCTCAATTTCTTAATGCAGACCAAAGTCTAGATAGGAACATGATTAGGAGACATCCACAAGCATGCTATAATCATTAGGAACAATCACATGAACCTTAACCACTTTATCCATAGGAATCTCTTCACCGGAACACATGAACTTCACTATCTTCAATTGTCATAAAAGAAAGATATCTTGCGGATCACCAAACCATGAACCATTGCAACTGTAGGCACTTATCATCATCCCAGACTTCCCTCTAGAACTGCAGAGCCAAATACTTTATTGCAGAGGAATGTGGAGCAGAATACTTTCTTCCTGTCCCAACTGAACTTACAGAAAAAGCAAGTTTCACTCTGGTGAACACAACTCACTTAGATCTTCATCTGGAGGCTTCAAACATAGAATGTAGCATCCTTAGACATACCTCTAACATACTTCCAATCTGCAGACCATGATCTTCAAGAAGAAATAAATGCAGAGTAGTTTATCGGATTGTTCTTCAGCATACAACTCACTGTCTGTATTGCACTTCTCTATAACTCACGTATTTCTTCCAAAGAGGCTAATTTTCTCAATATCCTCAACATACATATTTCTTCCAAAGAGGCTAATTTTCTCAATATCCTCAACATACAAGTCTTCTAAACAAGTAATAGAATAAGATATAGTTGAAACTAATGACAACAAGGATATGTTGACATCAATGACAACACCGATTAGGCACATACTTGCAACAATCTCCCCCTTTGTCATTGATGGCAACATATGATGTGAAAAACTGCAATAACCATCAAGACAAGATTCTCCCCCTTTCTCTTTACACACCTACACTCTTTCTTTCTCTAAAATTCTCCCCTTTCTTTTACACATCTGCACTCTAAGTTTTCATATGACTTCTCTCCCCCTTTGACATCAATGGCAAAGGGCACATACTTGTACTCTTCTGCTTTGATCTAATCTCTCTTTTGAACTCTTTGACTACTCCCCCTTAGAATTAGCCCTAAAAAGCATCAATCTAGACCTTTGAACACCTCTGGACTGATGCACTATTGTGCATCTTAGTTTAGAGCATGAGGGGTGATGACCCCTAACTTTTCTCTGAGATACTCAAAAGTGTCCTTAGGCAGAGGCTTGGTAAAAATGTTTGCAATCTGATCCTTGGTAGAAACATACTCCAACTTGACTTCATTCTCTGTCACCTTTTCTCTCAGAAAATGATACCTAATGGATATGTGCTTTGTCCTTGAATGCATCATTGGATTCTTTGATATGTTAATGGCACTTGTGTTATCACAAAATATTGCAATGGGATTTTCATACACAACTTTGATGTCCTTCAAAGTCTACTTCATCCATAATACTTGAGTGCAACTGCATGCTGCTGCAATGTATTCTGCCTCTGCAGTAGATAGGGATATTGAATCCTATTTCTTGCTCAACCATGATACTATTCTTTTTCCCAAAAAGAATGCACCTCGACTTGTATTTTTTCTATCATCCACATCTCCAGCCCAATCTGCATCAGTATATGTACTGAGAGTAAAGTCAGTACTTAGGGTACCACAATCCATAATCTATTGTGCCTTTTAAATATCTTAGAATTCTCTTGACTGCCATCACATGTGATTCTTTGGGTTATGTCTGAAATCTTGCCACAAGACACACTGCATGCATTATGTCAGGTCTAGTTTGAGTCAAATAAATTAATCCTCCAATCATAGATCTATGCTTTTTTTGGTCTACCATGGGTGAGTTATCATCTTTGCTCAACTTACAACTAGTTATCATAGGTGTGCATACTAGTTTAGAGTCTTCCATCCCAAATTTCTTTAATAACTCTTTCACATACTTAGACTGAGAAATGAAGATACCCTTATCTGATTGACTTATTTGTAGACCTAAAAAGAAGTTCATCTCTCCAAAAATAGACATTTCAAATTCACTTTGCATTTCTCCAGCAAAAAATGAGCACATACCTTCATTTCCTCCAAAATTAATATCATCAACAAAAACTGTAACAATCAAGGTTTGTTCATCATTGATCTTGAAGTAGAGATTACTATCTATAGTACCTTTACTAAACCCTATCTATATCAGGCACCTATCCATCCATGCATACCATGCCCTGGGAGCTTGTTTTAATCCATACAATGCTTTCTTCAATCTGCATACCATGTCCCCTTGTTCTAATGATTGAAATCCTTCTGGTTGTTCAATATAGATTTCCTTTTCCAACTCTCCATTTAAGAAGGCAGACTTCACATCCATTTGATAAACCTTGAAATCTTTGTATGCTACAAAAGCCAAAAACATCCTTATTGCTTCAATCCTTGCTACTGGAGAAAAATTTTCTTCAAAGTCTATTCCTTCAACTTGAGTGTATCCTTTGCATACCAACCTTGCTTTGTTTCTTACCACTTCACCATTCTCATTCATTTTCTTTTTGAAGGCCTACTTTGTACCAATTAGATTCTTGTCTTCTGGTCTGGGAACAAGATCCCAAGTTTGATTCTTCTCTATCTGCATCAATTCCTCTTCCATAGCCTTTATCCAATTCTCATCTTTGCAAGCCTCATCCACAATTTTAGGTTCAATCTTAGAAATCAGATAGAAATTTACTTGTTCCTCTACAACTCTTCTTCTGGTTAAAATCCCTTTGCTCTTATCTCCTATGATTTGATTTTCAGAATGTCTGATTCTTACATATCTTGGAGTTTTGGTAGCACTTACTGGAGCTTGTTCTTCTTCATCTATGATGTCTTCATGTTGCACCACTTCTAAAACATCTGGATCATCTAACTCATATCCACCTGATTTTGAAGACCTTTCCTTACATTCATCAACTTGAACATTTGCACTTTCAATGATCTTATTCAACCTCTTATTATAGTACCGGTAGTCCTTACTCTTGGTGGAGTAACCAAGGAAGATTCCTTCATCACATCTAGCATCAAATTTGCCTAAATCTTCTTTTCTTTTGATGTAACATCTACTACCAAAAACTTTGAAATATTTCACAGTAGGAACTCTACCATGCCACAATTCATAGAGAGTTTTTGAACTGTTACCTTTTACTTGAGCTTTGTTGAGGATATATACTGCGGTGTGAATTGCCTCTCTCCAATAATCTTCTAGAAGATGAGCTTCCTTCATCATGGTTCTAGCAGCTTCTTGAACTTTTCTATTTTTCCTTTCAACAACTCCATTTTGTTGTGGAGTTATGAGCGTAGATAGCTGTCTCTTTATTCCATGTTCTTCACAAAATAAATTAAATTCATTTGATGTGAACTCTCCTCCTCTATCAGACCTCAAGCATTTGATTTTCAAATCCATCTCATTTTCAACCATTGGCTTAAATGCCTTGAATTTATCTAGAGCTTCAGCGTTCTCTTTCAAAAAGGTGACCCAAGTCATTCTAGAATAATCATCAATGAGCAACATGAAATACCTATCTCCTTGCAAACTTCTTACTCTGGTAGGTCCACACAAATCTATATGTACTAGCTCAAGTAGTCCTCCAACTGATTGGTCCTTGCTTTTAAAACTTGTTCTTGTCTATTTCCCAAATTGACACTCCTTGCAAACCGGATTAGCAAGCTTCACAAGCTTAGGCAAATCTATAACAATTTGTACAGTACTTATCTTCATAATATTATCAAAATTTATATGACACAGCCTTCTATGCCATAACCAACTCTCATCAGTCTAAGTCAACAAGCAATAGTTCTCAGTTCCTTTCAAGTGATAGATATTACCTCTGGTCTTCTTACCAATTGCAATGACTGTTCTGGAGCTTTCCCTGATCTTGTATCCATTGTCCTTGAAGCTTAAGTCATAGCCCTTGTCACACATCTAACCCACACTCAGAAGATTGTGCTTTAATCCTTTCACATATAAGACATCTTCAGTATTATGCTTGCCATCAAAAGAAATAGATCCTTTCCCATAAATCCTACCAATTGTATCATCTCCAAACCTAACCAATCCACCATCATATCTTTCCAAACTTACAAACTTACTTTTGTCACCAGTCATGTGGTGAGAGCAACCACTATCAATAACCCATTCATCCTTGTCCTTAATGACCTGAGTAGCCAAAGCACTTTCCACTAGTTTTTCTTCCTTCACATAGCTAGAAGAATTAGTAGACACGAGATCTTCCTTAATAGCAATGAATAAGCATTCATTTATAGAGGAACTAACATTATCTGGTTCACCATTATTTGATACTCCTTCATCATCATCAAAATCAAAATCTTCAACATAATAACACTTCTTTTGGGTCCTAGGCCTATTCTCATATCTTTTTTTATTTCTTTCAATTCTTTCAGAACATCTGGAAGCAAAATGACCTACTTTGCCACAAGAAAAACATTTGAAAGGTAATTTTCCTTTATACTTACCAGATCCTCTTTACTGTCTATCTACAAAGTTGGCTTCAACTTTATCAAACTCATCATTGGATTCTACCTTGTACTTTTCTGATCTAGAAGTACTTCCAGGAGTACTGGCTCTAAAGGCCGTCTCAACTTTCGGCAGAGCATCATCTAACTCCTTTATTTCAAAAGTAGTAAGCTTACTAAGAAATTGATCACTATTAATGGTTTTTACTTGCATGAATTCTTCAATCACGGCTACCTTGTGACAGTAGGACTTGGGCAGAGATCTGATAATTTTCATAACAATTTCCTTTTCTTCGAGAGTTCTGCCTATGGCTTTTATCCCTGTGACAAGTTCATCAACTCTACATAAAATTTGATATGTTTTCATCATTATTCATTTTCAAAATTTCATATTTCACTTTCGGACTTTGTAACTTGGCTTCCTTCATAGAATCATCTCCTTCATATAGATTTTTCAACTTTTCCCATACCTTATTTGAAGTTTCAAGATCCACCACTTTCATCAATATTGAGTCAGTTAATGAGCTTAGCAGAGCATCCTTTGCCTTGATATCTATCTCATATTATATGATTTCATCTTTAGTCGTTGGACCATTTTAAGGTATGGTGTATTTTGCTTCTGCAGGTTTCCAAACTTTGTAACCAAGAGAAAGATGGCTTTTCATCCGAGCCTTCTAAAGAACATAATTCGTTCCATAAAAATGCGGCACTTCCTTTTTGTAAGACATTTTAGATCCTCCTTAAGCTGTTAAACTTTCTTCAGAGGAACTTGGCTTTGATACCAATTGTTGATATGCGCCAGACAACTGGGGGGTGAATTAGTTGTCACAAAAACTTAAACACTTTCTACAATTTAAACATTCATCACTTATCCACAATTATTATGATTTAACAATGAGTGCATGAAATCAGAAAATTAACCACAGATAAAACATCAAACACAAAAGACACTAGATTTACGTCGAAAACCCCAAGGTGGGGAAAAACCACAGAGATGATTAACCCTCAATATATATTGCAATCTTGAAATAATGATGTTCAGGCTTGGTCACTCCAAGGGCCTAAACATACTGGCTTACTGCCATGAAGAACAACTAGGTCTAGAAAGCTCACTGCCTCAACCCTAAACCTAACAAGATTATAATAAGGGTTGTTAAACCCTACTGGTGGCTTACTACCAAACTCACGGCCACGATCAACACCTTTCTATATTTGCAATTGATGTACAATAATTCCCCTACTCTTCCTCTTCTTACCTCTGCCTCTTCTCTGCTATGCCTTTTGGATCTTTCTTAATATATTTTCATTTCTTGCTCAAGGACACCTTTTCCATGACTCAACTACAAGTATTTATACACTACACCAAAATTGGAATGATCATCAAGGTTGGCATCACAATCATCAACCATTGGAACAATCTCCAAGGTTAGTATTACAAACATTTACAAAATAGGTCCTGACCTATTGCAACATTATTCAAAGGGAATGAAATACGGATCACACCATGCCTTAGCTGGGACTCAAACATGATCTTCCATGCCACAACATGCTTCCACAATCTTCCAGAGATCTCTGCAATCACTGGGATCAACCAGATCAACCAAGACTGGTTACACGCGACATTATCTGGGAACAATCTTCACACACCATCTCAATTTTGTAACGCGGACCAAAGTCCATATAGGAACATGATTAGGAGACATCCACAAGTACACTATAATTATCAAGAGAAACCGTACGAACCTTAACCACTTTATCCATAGGAATCTCTTCACCGGAACACATGAACTTCACTATCTTCAACTGTCATAAAAGAAAGATAGCTTGTAGACCACCAAACCATGAACCATTGCAACTGTATGCACTTATCATCATCCCAGACTTCCCTCTAGAACCATAGAGCCAAATACTTTATTGCGGAGGAATGTGGAGTAGAATACTTTCTTCCTGTCCCAATTGAACTTACAGAAAAAGTAAGTTTCACTCTAGTGAACACAACCAACTCAGATCTTCATGCAGAGGCTTCAAACCTAGAATGTAGCATCTTCAGACATACCTCTAACTTACTTCCAATCTGCAGACCATGATCTTCAAGAAGAAATAAATGCGGAGTAGTTTACCAGACTATTCTTTAGTGTACAACTCACTGTCTGTACTATACTTCTCTGTAACTCACTTGTTTCTTCCAGAGAGGCTAATTTTCTCAATATCCTCAACATACAAGTCTTCTAAACTAGTAATAGAATAAGATATAGTTGACACTAATGATAACAATGATATGTTGACATCAATGACAACACTGATTAGGCACATACTTGTAGCAGGTAGAGCCCCTCCTGTGGGGTCGGGGGGCATCCCCCTGGCAGGGGCCAGGGGCGGAGCCTACAGTGGGGGTCTAGGGGCAATGACCCTAGCAGGGTCTGCTGGGGGTAGTGCCCCTGAAGCAAAAATTGCCTATTATTTTATAAAGGTGTCGGGAGTTATTTTTCTATTGGTCGACATAAAAAACCCTATTTTTGTAACTGACATAAGGCTTGATAAAAGAGGCTAAGGGTTAGGGTTTTCATTGATATTATATTGTAGCATTTTTTAGCAGTATTGAGTTGCAAGGATTACTGGTTGTAACCGGTTTGAATTACTAGATAATAATATTGGACTCTCTATTCGTGGATGTAGCCCAGGTTTGGGTGAACCACATTAAAATGTGTCTCTCGCTATTATTATTTATGTATATTTCCATTCCTCTATTTAATCTTTATTTTCTTTTAATTGATATCTTCTACCGGCTAACCCTAGCAAGTGGTATCAGAGTAGGTTGTGTTCGATTAGCATCTGCATGAAGGTCTCATGGTTGAGTGGGAGTAATGGAAGACGAGGGTAAATTGAAGGTAGATAAATTCAATGGGTAGAACTATCGATTATGGAAGATGCAGATGGAGGATTATCTCTATCAGAAGGATTTATGGAGGCTATTGGAAGGAATAGCGAAGAAACTGGTAGCAATGACTAATGAGGATTAGAATCTTCTAGACATAAAGGCACTTGGAACCATTCAGTTGTGTCTAGCACCATCTATGGCAATCAATATAATAGAAGTGACAACAACAATTGAACTGATGAAAGCTTTGGCTAAATTGGATGAAAAACCCTCAGCCTCAAATTAGGTATTTCTTATGAAGCATTTGTTTAATCTGAAAATGATTGAAGGTGGATTTGTGACAGATCATTTAAATGAGTTTAATATGATTACTAGTTAGTTAACTTCTATAAAAGTGAAATTTGATGAAGAGGTGAGGGTTCTCTTGGTTTTATGTTCTTTGTCAGAAAGCTGGAATAGCTTGGTAATGGTTGTAAGTAACTCTGTCTCTAGTTCAAACACTTTGAAATTTGATGATGTTCTTGGTATTATCCTTAGCGAGGAAATGCGATGAAAAAGCTTAGGAGGGTCCACATCAAGTAGTGTTTTGAATGTAGAAAGTAGGGGTAGATCAAAGGAGAGAGGAAAAGGTTCTAGGGGTTATGGGAAGTCATGAGGAAAATCAAAGGACAAGAGGTCCCAATCCAGAGGATAGAAGGATTGTTGGTACTATGGGAAACCAGGTCATCTGAAGAAAGATTGCTGGTCTCGGAGGAATAAAGAAGGAGACAAACAAGAAGGCAATAAGGAGGCAAATGTGGTAAGTAATAAATCTGAAGATGATCCTTTGATTCTTTCCCTACATAATGCTGATGATTCATGGGTTTTAGATTTAGGGGCCTCATTTCATGCTACGCCCCATAGAAGTTATTTTCTTGATTATGTCCAAGGGGATTTTGGGCTGGTTTATTTGGGAGATAACGAACCTTGTTAGATTGTTAGAAAGGGAAGAATCAAGATTAAGTTGTAAAATGGGAATCATTGGCTACTATAAGAGGTAAGGCATGTTCCAAAGATGAGTAGGAATTTAATTTCAGTAGGGCAGTTAGCTGATGAAGGTTGCATAGTTACTTTCAATGATAAAAATTGGAAGGTTTCAAGAGGTGCCTTAATAGTAGCAAAAGGTGTGAAAGTAGGCACCTTATATCTTTGTACAGGTCATACTGTTCCTTCTACTTTAGTTGTTACAGAGAAAAAAAAATAGGTTCAGGAACAGTTGCTGTGGGTTTGCAGGAAGAGACTGAAACAGTTGCTATAGGTTCTGAGACAACACTGTGGTATAATAGACTTGAGCATATGAGTGAAAAAGGTATGAAGATACTTCATTCTAAGAAAGTTTTACGAGGTCTGAAATGTATTAATATAGATTTTTGTGAAAGTTGTGTGTATGAAAAATAAAATAGAGTTAGTTTTCTCAAGGATGGGAAGCAAAAAAAAGATGAAAAGTTGGAGCTTGTGCATACAGATGTATGGGGACCAGCTCAGGTATCTTCTCTCGGTGGCTCTTGGTATTATGTTACAATCATAGATGATGCAACTAGGAAGGTTTGGATTTATTTCCTTAGGCAAAAATCTGATGTATTTGAAACATTTAAGAAATGGAGAAGCTTGGTTGAGAATGAGACATGTAAAAGATTAAAATGTCTTAGATATAATAATGGTGGTGAGTATTACAGCAAAGAGTTTGAGGATTATTGTTCCTTTAATGGAATTCATAGGAATAAAATGGTTCTAGGGACTCCACAAGAAAATGGAATGGCTGAGCGCATGAATAAGACAATAATGGAGCATACAAAGAGCATGAGATTGCATGTTGGGCTGTCTTTAAACATGTGGGTAGAGGCTGTCAATACCATTGTATATTTAATTAATAGAGGTCCTTCAGTTCCTTTGGGTTGTGGTATTCCAGAGGAAGCATGGACAGGTAAGAAGGTTAGTTATTCTTTTCTAAACACCTTCAAATGTGAAGCATTTGCACATGTAGATTCTGAAAATAGAACCAATCTAGATGCAAAATCAAAAAACTGTATCTTCGTTGGATATGACATTGATGAATTTGGTTTTAGGCTTTGGGATGTTGAAAATCTAAAAACTGTAAGAAGCAGGGATGTTGTATTCAATGAGAAGGTGTTGTACAAAGATCAGTTGTAGTAGCATGAGAAGAAAGAAAAGGATTATGTGGTGCTGGATGATACTCCAGATAATGATGTTCCAGTGGTTCCTCATGCTCTGCAATAGCAACAAGAAATACCACAAACTCTAGTGAGTGTTAGATTGTCAACAAGGCTAAGTAGACCTCCTGAAAGGTTTTCTCCCTCTTTGTATTCTATTTTGTTAATAGATGCTGGTGAACCGGAAGGGTATGATGAAGCTATGTAGGTGGATACAAAGGTTCAGTGGGAGCTTGCAATGAAAGAAGAAATGGACTCCTTGCTGAAAAATTAGACTTGGGAATTATGTAAGTTGCCTACAGGTAAAAAGACTTTACTAAACAAATGGGTTTATAGGTTGAAAGAGGAATATTGAGGTAAGAAAATATTTAAATCCAGGGTAGTTGTAAAAAGATTTGCACAGAAAAAGGGTATTGATTTTGATGAGATTTTTTCTCTAGTTGTTAAGATGACTTCTATTCGTACTATTTTAAGTATTGTGGTTGCTGAAGATTTACATTTGGAATAGCTAGATGTGAAAATTGCCTTTCTCCATGGTGATTTGGAGGAGGAGATATATATTGAACAACCCCAAGGATTTGAGGTCAAAGGTAAGGAGAAACAGGTGTGCAGATTGAAGAAGAGTTTGTATGGCCTGAAACAAGCACCTCAGCAATGGTATTTGAAATTTGATAGTTTTATGGCTGAGCAAGGCTATAGCCGGTGTAATTTTGACCATTGTGTTTATTTTAAGAGGTTGGATAATGACAGCTACATTATTTTATGTTTATATGTTGATGACATGCTTGTAGCAGGGTCTAACATGGATCACATAAACGAGTTAAAACAACAGTTAGCACAATCATTTGCTATGAAGGATTTGAGGGCAGCAAAACAAATCTTTGGTATGAAAATTTGCTGAGTTAGGAAGAACAAAAAAATGACTCTATCTCAAGATGATTATGTTGAAGAGGTGTTGCAGAGATTCTATATGGAGAATGCAAAAGCTGTCAGCACACCTTTTCCTAGTCATTTGAAATTGACTAAGGAGATGTATCCTAAGACACAAGAGGAGGAAGAAAAAATGTCCAAGGTACCATATACTTCAGCTGTAGGAAGTTTAATCTATGCCATGATATGCACGAGACTGGATATTGCACATGTTGTAGGAGTCGTAAGCAGGTATATGAGTCATCCTGGATTGGAGCATTGGAATGTGGTAAAATAGATTCTCAGATATTTGAGAGGTACATCCAATAAACACTTATGTTTTGGGGGCTCTAATACTAATTTAGTAGGCTATGTGGACTCAAATTTGGTAGGGGATATTGATACTAGGCAGAGTACTATAGGTTATGTCTTTACTGTAGGTGGGACAACGGTGAGTTGGATCTCCAGGTTGCAAAAGGTGGTTGCTTTATCCACCATGGAGGTAGAGTATGTAGCTACAACAGAGGCAAGAAAGGAGATGATATGGTTGCAATCTTTCATGGAAGAATTGGGCAAACAATAGGCTAATAGTTATTTATTTACAGACAGCCAGAGTGTCATACATCTTGCAAATAATTTTGCCTTGCATTCAAAGACCAAACACATATAGTTGAGGTATCACTTCATTTGATCGGTGTTGGTTGATGGACATTTAAGGCTAGAAAAGATACATACATATGAAAATCCAGCAGATATGTTTACAAAGGTAGTGACAAGAGAAAAGTTGAACTCCTCTTCAGCTTTAGTTGGTCTTCAAGACTAAAAACATAAAATTAGAACAATAGGGTCCAGGGTGTTTATTTCCAGTGGGAGCTATAGGGTTAGCGGTGTTATGATCAGTCTCCAAGTGGGAGATGATATGTTGTGGAGTCTAATCAAATTCCAAGTGGAAAATTTTTGTTATATGGAGCCTAATCAGACTCAGAGGTTAAATTTTCCTCACTTTTATCAGCGTTGTTTCCCCCCCAAATTATTTAATGGGGGAGTGCAGGGGGGCAACGCCTCTAGTGGGGGCTACTGGGGGTAGCACCCCTAAAGAAAAAAATGCCTATTATTTTATAAAGGTGTCAGGAGTTATTTTTCTATTGGCTGACATAAAAAACCCTATTTTTGTAACCGACATAAGGCTTGATAAAAGCGGCCAAGGGTTAGGGTTTTTGTTGATATTGTATTGTAGCATGTTGCAGAGGTATTGAGTTGCAAGGATTACTGGTTGTAATTGGTTTGATTTACTAGATAATAATATTGGACTCTCTATTGGTGGATGTAGCCCAGGTTTGGGTGAACCACATTAAAACTTGTCTCTTACTATTATTATTTCTATGTATTTCCATTCCTCTGTTTAATCTTTATTTGCATTTAATTGATATCTTCTGCCGGCTAACCCTAACAGTGGTGGCTATAGGGATGCCAGATGATGGTATGGATGTCATAGATTGAATAGGAAAAGTCTGCATAGCTATAGAATGTGAAAAAATGGAAGATCCACCGAATGAAAAAGGCTAAGAAGTAGGAATAAACCCATATGAATGGATGGGACTCATCTCCATTCCCATCGATGTGACATTTAGAGGAATGTAAGTGGTCATTTGCATATGTGTAGGTGTATAAATAGTAGAGGTGGGTAGTGACATAGAAACCTGTGGGCATGTGACATGATGATGAGAGCTTCAAACGGGTGATCTCTTAAGAAGCTACTAGAGCAAGTGTATTGTTATGAACAATGTGGGATAATCTGCACATTAAGTCAAGACCCTCAAGGTGATTTACCAACATCTTTCTTATGGATTCTATAATAGAGGGCACAATATTAGAAGTGGCCTCCTGAGTTAGAAATGTCTAAAAATCTTGAAGATGTTCTAGTTTTTAATTTGGGAGGATGAGGGTCTCAATCCATTCTCAAGATCAAAGTCTGATTATGTGTTTGAAAAGGTTGTGGTTGACAAAGAAGGTATTGCGGTCGATCTCAGATGAAGGATTTTAGGAATAGGCAACATTGTGCTAGTAGGATCACATGAAAATGAAGGGATGTCAATTGTCATTGTGGTCATGTTGGAAAAAGGTTGAGAGATGTTTCTGTAGCTTCTTCACACAATATTTTTGGAATGAGAATACTAGGTCATAAAGCTCATAAAATTTGTTAGAGCCTACAACACATAGTGTAAGATGTTTGGTCAAGAAATTAGAAGGCTTTGAAGAGTAGGTTCATCTTAGGGTCACTATAGATGTGAAGATGAAAAAGAGAACTCTACTCTATTCCAATTCACTCTAAATTAAATATAATTTGTAAACTAGATTTGTTCGACACACATGGAGACTAAGAGGGGGGCTGAATCAGTCTTTTCTTAAACTTTAAATCAATTCCATTGTAGCTTAAACATTAAATCATATTAACAAAAAGGAATAGAAAGGAAAACATGCACCACACAAGGACACCAAGATTTTTATGTGGAAAACCCAATGAGGAAAAACCATGATGAGAGTTAACTCACAATATATGAAGCTCATTGCTTATAAAAATTACACTTTTGTTTCAAGGCTCACTACCTAAGGAAGCTCACTGCTCCCTGGTGGACTTCCAAACTAAGGCACACAACCTTAGGACAAGATACAAGGACTTGCTAAAGAGACTCACTGTTTGATAGCAAGATATATGAAAGATTACAATGAAAACTTGAACATGAACTACTGTAGAGGAGGCATCTAACTTGTGATGATGTTGCAGTTCTTTTTTCGCACAATTACTACATCATACTGACTTTGCACACTTCATACTTATCATACTCCTCAATCTATCCTAAGTTGCCTCACAAATGATTTTGTTCTTCTATAAATACCTATTGAATGCACAAGACAACTGAGGTGGGGGGGTGAATCAGTTGTAACAAATCTTTAAGCCTTTACAAACATTCAGATCCACATTAACCTTTAAATATGATGATGATTAAGCATGAAAAGTAAATAACTAAAACTAAATCATAATAACACCACACATAAGAGAACAACAAATTTTACATGGAAAACCCTAAAAGGGAAGAAACACAGTGAGGATTAGGTCACAATATAATGTAATAGCAATACCAAATTACAAAGGCTCATTGCTTAAAAGAGAGAATGCTCACTGCAGGTCGACTCATTGTCCAAGTGGACTCACTAACCACTAAGAAAGAAAGAAAGAAGAGAAGAATGGCTCACTGCTAGGCTTTGAACTGATATAGTTGCATCTAACCTATGCATGGAGTTCATTTCCAATGAAGCTCAATATCCATCACAACACAAACGACATCTTCGTAGCAACACTAAAAATAGTAGACACCTTCTACTCACTGCATTTAGTAGCCTAACGCATAAAAGCTCTCGCAACCCCTAATCAAATTCACATCACAACATCTCCCTTGCATGCACACTTATTCATGAATCCTTAACACTTATTTATACCATCATTAGTCTTGAAAACATTCTCCAAGGTCGGCAACACCACTTAACCAATAAAATTTAAATTAGGTATGGACCTAAACATTCCCATGGAGGATGGATCTAAATCCACTCATACACGTCATTCCACACTTCCTCAACAAAACACAACCATAATTAGTGTAAAAAACCAAGTTAGCCAGACTTGAGTAAACACTAAGAATTATTAAGCACATGCTTCGTCAAAAGTAAACACACCTTGCAGATCTTACACCAAGCTTTAACACAATCTAGAAACATCCATGAACAACTTGAAGTCACCTGAAAACCAACAAATTCAACCACAACAACTTTCACCTGAGGAAAGTTCACAATCTACTTACAAACCACACTATCAAACTCTGCTACACAAGACATCACTTTTCGGAGCATCAAATCACAAACCTTCTAGATTGAAGATAGATAAGGACCTTATAAGCACAAATCTAGAACTGCAACACCTAAAACCATTGTGCGGAGAAATGCAGAGCAAAACACTTTCTCCTAGACACACTACAAACACTGTCAAACACTATTCTCAAACTTGTGAACACAACTTCCACTGCACAATGATCGGGAGCACCAAATTCTAGATTTAGCATCTTCAAATACTTATAAACAACATATCCAAACCGCATACTCAGATCTTCAACACAAAATAAATGCAGAGCAAAAACTTGAACAACACTCTGTAAGCCAGAAGACTGCTTCAACACACTATTTCCATAATTAATCAAATTTTCTCAAAAGCACTTGGAAACCCAACAATAGAAGCATATCCTCAACATATTTAGCACATCTATAAAGCAACCAAATCCCTTTTAGCAAGACAACTTAATAAAATAGCAACAACCTCATCAGAAGACACAGTTGACACCAATGACAACATAAGCTTGTTGACATCAATGACAACATCGATTAGCACATACTTGCAACAATCTCCCCCTTTGTCATTGATGGAAACACATGATGTGAAAAACCATCAAGACACAACGTTGCACCAATCTTCTTTAACTTTGTTACTCTCCCCTTTCTTTTGCACATCTTACTCTCTCCCTCTGATCACCGATTGTTCTTTCTCCCCCTTTATTTTTCACATGAACTCTCTCCCCCTTTGACATCAATGGAAAAGGGTGACATAACTTTCCCTTTTCATGATACTGTACATACTTGCACTATCCATTACTACTCTGCAACACCTTTTTCTTTCACTACTCTAAATACTCCCCTTGACTACAACAATCATCAACGTCACTACCTGCTCCCCCTGAGAGGTAGCCTCCAACTCAGTTTCCATAGGAAACACATGCACCAGAAGCTAGTACCGATACATTCTTAGCCTTTGTTTCATCCTTTTTAATCCAAATCTTACTCATCTCCTTCTTAGTCTCTGCCATATCAATTCTTTGTACTGGTTTGTTCTTTTCTATTGGAATATCCTTCTTCATGCTTCTACTTTTGTAGAACTTTGAAATGTGTCTAGGATTATTGCAATTGTAGTACACAACATTCCTCTGACCATTGTTCCTTCCATTCATTCTGGGTCTGCATTGATTAGCTTTGTGCCCAAATCTATTGCATGTATAACAATTGCCATTAAAGGATTGAATCATTCTACCATTGTTATAGTCATTCATCCTTTGACTTTTACACTCATTGGCTTTATGACCAACTTTCTTGCATGTAAAACATTGACCAGAGAAAGATGGAACAATTTGATTCATTTTGCTCGTACATTGTGTAGCCTTATGTCCAAATTTATTGCAAGAATAACTGTAATTGTTGAAAGATGGGTACCTCGAAGCATTAGGTTGTCTGAATGGTGGTCTTCTAGCTCCTTTCTTCTGATTCTAGACCTTCTTGCCATTATTCTTCTTGCCTTTGACTTTTGATGCTTGTCATAACTTTGAATTTTCACCTTTTTCAAACCCCAAGCCTTCTTTATCATTGGGATCTTTCTGACTTGCAGTCATCTCATCAAACCTTGTAGAACTTAGCTTGAATTTTTCTTCATAACTCTTCACTTTTTCCAGATCTGATTTTAGTTTCACAACTTCTTATTCAAGCCTTGTACAATCTTTAGATTTTCCTTTCACCATTAAATTTAGACATTCCTCAGTTCTTGCTTTTTCTTCAATTTGTACTTTCAGACCAATCATGAATTCATTTTCTAACATCAGTTGTTTACTGACCTCCTTATGCCTTTCTTTGAACTTCTTGACTTTCTCTCTCAAATTTTTGATACATTCGTTTACTTCTTTGACATTTTCCTTCAAGTCTATGATTTCTTCTTAAGTCATCTCTAGGTAGTCAAGAGCAATCTTGAGTTTTTTACTATTAGCAGACATATAATTGTTGGGAATTAAGGTGTCTCAACCTTGGTAATTCCTTGTATTTTTACATTGTATTTATTTATTATTTGCCTATTGTATTAATTGGATGCAAATCCTATGTTGTCATATTGTGGGAGTTGACATGGTGATGTGTCATCTTACATGGCATATGACCACATGTAATTTTGTCCTCACATGAGGAGATAGGCATCCCACTTAGTGGTAGGAATATTTTGCCATGTGTTGGCATCTTAGATGTTGTGTAAGGGAATATTGACTGTAATGATCATGACAGATTCCTATGATGAAGTTATGACATGTAAGAGTCAAAAATAGGAGATTCTATGATAGGTGAAGACATGTGTAGAAGAGCATCTTTGAAAAAAGCATCTTTGGGCACCCCAAGGTGGAATATGACATGTTGTAAGAGAATATGCTATTTATATCTTGTGTATGACAGATTCTCTTACAACTATAAGTTATGACAGCTATGACAGATTCTATGACGGTTGTAAGAGTCATAACAGCATTTGTCATAGCCCATTTTGGAAATAGGCAACCTCCTTGGGATGGGGTGACTTGACAAGTGTCAGGAGCATCCTATAGAGTTGGACAAGTGTCCAGAGGCATGGGTTTTGGGCCATGAGGTCATGTTGGACGCCCATCCCTATGTGGAACCATATTTGCCTTGTATTTGTTATATAAACAGGTGCTTTTGAGAGATGTATTACAGGTTTGACAGGTACTGTTATGATGCCGGTTTGTCTCCAGATATGAGTGTTGAAGACTCCTGAGAGCTTGCATTGTAAGTGTATAGTAAACCATTTCAGTTTTGATAATACATTGTATAGGTTTTGGAGTGTGGGGTTTTTCACCCGATAAGGGTTTTCCCCACGTATATCTTGTGTCTCTCTTCTTCTTTCTCACTTTCTTATTTATGTGTTTGCTGCAATATCTCTGTTAGTGAGTTTAACATTGCTGTAATAGTAAGGATAAAATTGAACTTGCACTCTCCTTCCCTCATTAGATTAGTGTAGGAAGCGATTTCCGCACACCTAGCTTCCTTTCAGTTGGTATCAGAGCCTGGCCAGTTTTGGTTCTAGCTGCTGGGTAGAGGTTTTTTGAGCTAATCTTAGGTTGAGTGGGAGTGTTGTGTGGAGCATTCTATATCTTGTTGCAGAAAGGAGATGGCAACCACATCCAAAAGGTTAGAGGTTGAGAAATTCAATGGCACTAATTTTGAGTTGTGGAAACTCAAGATGGAGGACCTACTTGTTGATCATGACTTATGGGAAATTGTATCTGGTGTGAAACCTACAACAATGTCAAAATTTGATTGGGACCTCAAAGATCAGAAGGCTAAGGGTCTCATAAGACTGTTTAGCTGACTCTGTCCTGTTGAATGTCCATGAGGAGAAGATCACGAAAGATCTTTGGAAGAAGTTGGGTGATGTTTATCAGGCCAAGTCCTTGGTAAACAAACTTTTGCTAAAAAAGAAGTTGTTCACTCTGAAGATGGAAGACGGAGGATCTGTTGTGGACTACATGAATGCATTTAACATGATTGTTGCACAGTTGACATCTATGGGTGTGAAAATGTAGGAGGAGGATCGTTGCATGACCCTGCTTTGTTCTTTGCCAGATTCGTGGGATCGTCTTGTCATGGCTATCGGAAGCACTACTACCACCTTCAAGATGGAAGATGTGGTGTCCTCACTGTTATTTGAAGAAATGCAGAGGAAGTCTTTTGAGGTAGCCAAAGAGGCTCTTGCAATTCGTGGAAGACCCAAAGAGAAAGGGAAGAAGAAGGATAAGAAAAGTGATAAGGGCAGATCCAAATCTCTTGGAAACTCCAAGGCTCTCAATTGAAACTATGGTAAAACCAGGAATTTCTGAAAGGAATACAAAGAGGAGAAGAAAAAGAAGAAGAAAGCTCCTGATTCATATTCTAACAAGTCACAAGATGATGGTGATGCCTTCATCGTAGCCCTAGCCACCCATGCATTTGATGATGTGTGGTTGATTGATTCTGGTGCATCATTCCACATGACCTCACATCAAGACTAGTTCATGAAATATGAAGAGTTCAATGGTGGAAGAGTGTACTTGGGTGACGACTCTCATCTGAAGATTGTTGGTCATGGAAGAGTCTCAATCTGATTCCCTGATGGTCGAGTGAAGGGGATCAGTGGAGCTATGCACATTCCAGGCCTTGCATGGAACCCGCTTTCTGTAAGTATGTTGAATGATGCAGGTGTGCAAGTTATCTTTTTCAAGGATGGATGCAAGATGACTAGAGGATCTATGGTGCTTGCGAAGGATACTCAGAGAGGTACTCTATTTCAACTGGAGGCATGCACTTCATAGTGCAATAGTTTTTCTAACTCAAAGAAACAAACTATAGTCACTTCATCCCCACCATCTGAACGAGCAGTGAAGAAATCTGTTGTAACTAGTTCTGATGGTAGTGCACATGCTATGGAAGCTAAGCTTCTTACTGAAAAGACTATGTTATGGCATTTGAGATATGGCCACATTGGTGAGAAGGGTCTACATACCCTGAAAAATAAAAAGCTCGTGGAGGGTTTAAATGATTGTAATCTCGAGTTTGACTTTTGCGAACATTGCATTTATGGAAAGCAAAATCGTGTTTGGTTTTACTTTAGTTCTTACAAGTCTTCTGATGTATTAGATCTTATTCATTCTAATGTGTTTGGTCCTGTTAATGTTCCTTCGATTTCAAAATATGTATATTTTGTATCTTTCATAGATGATTACAGTAGGACATGGGTTTATTTTATTAGAAGCAAGACTAAAGTCTTTAGTCAATTTAAGGAGTTTAAAGCAAGATTAAGTGTTTGAGAATTGACAACGGTGGTGAGTTTTGTTCTGAAGAGTTCGATAAGTTCTATAAAGAGCAAGGGATTGAAAGGCATAAGACAACTCCATATACCCCATAGCAAAATGGAGTTGTAGAGAGGATGAACATGACACTGATGGAGAAGGCTAGGAGTATGCTTAGTGGAGCAAGCCTTGAACAAAAGTTTTGGGCTGAAGCTATTGCCACTGCTTGCTATCTGGTAAATAGATCTCCTACATCAGCTCTTGTTGGTAAGACACCTATGGAGGTGTGGTTTGGTAAGAAGCCTTTAGTTACACATCTTCATGTTTTTGGTTGTGAGGCATATGTACATGTGCCTAGGGAGAAACAGTCTAAATTTGAGAACAAGGCTGTTAAGTGTATCTTCATTGGCTATGGTGTCGGTGTGAAAGGATACAAGCTTTGGGATCCTATGGATGAAAAAGTGTTATATAGAAGAAGTGTTATCTTTAGAGAGCTAACACCTTCTTCCATTGTTCTATAGCCAGAACAAATAGAAAAGAAAGAAGATGCGGTTTAGTTTCCTTCTACCCCTGAGAAGATTGAACAACCAAACCCTATGAGACCTGATGATGAGGAAAGTTCTAGCAGCTCTGAAAGCTCAGAAGAAGAAGCATAACCTCAACCTCAGCCATTAAGGAGGTATACACGAACAAGAAAGCAACTTGATAGGTTTGGCTATTCATTACTTGATTCTAGTTGTGCTTTTGCTTTACTTACTAACACTGATGAGCCTAGAACTGTGAAAGAGGCTATGGGCATAAAAGATGTAGGTTCCTAGAAGGAGGCCATGGAGAATGAGATGGCTTCTTTGGAAAAGAATAAAACATGGGACTTGGTGCCTTTGCCTAATGGATGGAAACCCATTGGTTACAAATGGGTGTTCAAGAAGAAATTTGATGCAGATGGTAGTGTTGAAAAGTACAAAGCTAGATTGGTTGCGAAGGGGTATTCACCAGTGGAGGGAATTGATTATGGTAAAATTTTCTCTCCTATTGCAAAGTTGACATCCATTCGATTTATGTTATCTCTTGCAGCTACTTATGATTTCGAGGTAGAACAGATGGATGTGAAGACAACTTTCCTTCATGGTGATTTGGAGGAAGAGATTTACATGTCACAGCTAAAACATTACATAGAGAAAGGTAAAGAAAATTTGGTTTGCAAGCTTAAGAAGTCTTTGTATGGTTTGATGCAGTCTCCTAGGATGTGGTACTTAAAGTTTGATGCCTTTGTGTTGTCGATTGGATATCCGAGATTGAAATCAGATCATTGTGTGTATTACAAATTTGACAATGATTGCATTCTCATTATTGCATTGTATGTTGACAATATGTTGTTGATTGGGATTGGTAAGAATATGATTTCTGTTTTGAAGTCTCAGTTGTCAACATAGTTTGAGATGAAAAATCTTGGGGCAGCCAGGTACATTCTTGGAATGGAAATCAAAAGAGATAGAGCTAACATAAAACTTTGGTTAAGCCAGAGTAAGTATGTGAAGACCGTGTTGGATAGTTTCAACATGGCAGATTATAGACCATTGTGTGTTCCTGTTTCATTGGGGACAAAGTTATCTATTAGTGATTGTCTAAAATCTCCTAGTGAGGTGGAGGACATGAGTAGAGTACCTTATGCTAGTGCTATTAGTAGTTTGATGTATGCTATGGTCTGCACAAGACCAGACATTGCCCAAGCAGTGGGAGTCCTTAGTCAATTTATGGCTAATCCTGGACAAGTACATTGGGATGTAGTTAAGCAAGTTTTCCAATATTTGAGAGGTACTTCTGAGTATTCCATATGCTATCACAGTAATGCTATAGGACCTCTGCATTCAGTTTGTATTCATGGATTTGTTGATTCTGATTGGACAGGTGACATTGAAACTAGGAGATCCACCAATGCCTATGTGTTCACTATATTTGGTGGTGCAATTAGTTGGATGAGTAAGCAACAACCTGTGGTTGCTTTGTCCACTACACAAGTTGAGTACATGGCAACTCATGCTTGTAAGGAAGCCATTTGGCTTAAGAGATTGTGTTCAGATATTGGTGTTGATGCAAGTCAGATTATGATTAGTTGTAACAGTCAGAGTGTGATTTGCCTTGCGAATAATTTAACTTTCCATGCCAGAACAAAGCATATTGATGTACAGTTTCACTTCGTGCGAGACATGGTAGAGGATGGGAAGGTAAATTTGGAGAAGGTAGATACTTTGAAGAATGTTGCAGATGCATTGACAAAACCAGTGGGTACGGAGAAGTTCAGATGGTGTTCAGAGTCTATGGGCCTCTCAGCCTATAGCGGTTAAATCCTGTTAATTCTATTGGCTCTTACAAGGTGTTCAACAAGTGGGAGAATGTTGGGAATTAAGGTGTCTCAACCTTGGTAATTCCTTGTATTTTTACATTGTATTTATTTATTATTTGCCTATTGTATTAATTGGATGCAAATCCTATGTTGTCATATTATGGGAGTTGGCACAGTGATGTGTCATCCTACATGGCATATGACCACATGTAATTTTGTCCTCTCATGAGAAGATAGGCATCCCACTTAGTGGTAGGAATATTTTTCCATGTGTCAGCATCTTGGATGTTGTGTAAGGGAATATTGACCTTAATGGTCATGGCAGATTCCTATGACAAAGTTATGACATGTAAGAGTCAAAAATAGGAGATTCTATGACAGGTGAAGACATGTGTCAAAGAGCATATTTGGGAGCCCCAAGGTGGACTATGACATGTTGTAAGAAAATATGCTATTTATAGCCTGTGTATGACAAATTCTCTTACAGTTGTAAGTTATGACAGCTATGACAAATTCTGACAGTTGTAAGAGTCGTAAGAGCAGCTGTCATAGCCCATTTTGGAAATAGGTGACCTCCTTGGGATGGGGTGACTTGACAAGTGTCAAGAGCATCCTACAAAGTTGGACAAGTATCCATAAGCATGGGTTTTGGGACATGAGGTCATGTTGGATGCCCATTCCTATGTGGAGCCATATTTGCCTTGTATTTGTTATATGAATAGGTGCTTTTGAGAGGATATGTATTACAGGTTTGACAGGTACTGTTATGCTGTTAGTTTGTCTTCAGAAATGAGTGTCAAAGACTCCTAAGAGCTTGCATTGCAAGTGTATTGTAAACCATTTCAGTTTTGATAATACATTGTGCATGTTTTGGAGTGTGGGGTTTTTCACCTGATAAGGGTTTTCCCCATGTATATCTTGTGTCTCTCTTCTTGTCTCTCACTCTCTTGTTTATGTGTTTGCTACAATATCTCTATTAGTGAGTTTAACATTGTTGCAATAGTAAGGATAAAATTGAATTTACACTCTCCTCCCCTCATTAGATTAGTGTAGGAAGCGATTTCCTCACACCTAGCTTCCTTTCAATATTCATCTTCTAAAAATTGAATAGAAGGAATTTCTTCTTCTATTGCCTTGATCCAATGCTCATCCTTGCATGCCTCAACTACTATTTTAGGTTCTACTTTAGAAATTAAACACAGATTTACCTATTCTTTAGCAACTTTCCTTCTTGTCAATACACCCTTGCTCTTATCACCAATGATCTGGTTTTCAGTGTGATGCCTCTGCATATACTTGGGAGTTTCAGGGATTCTTTCTGGAGCCTCTTGTTCTTTAACCTACACTTCTTTTTCTTTAGTTTCTTCTTCTTCTCTAGTCTGTACTTCCCTTTCAACAACATTTTCTTCTTCTTTGCAAGAGGATTCATCTGAATTTGATACATATCTATTAACTTCTAAAATATTCTATATGTCTTCATCAACCATGACATTTACACTCTCAACAATCTTTCTTATCCTTTTTTTATAGCACCGGTAATCTTTTCATTTGTTAGAGTGCCCAAGAGAAATACCTTCATCATGCCTTGCATCAAATTTTCTTAGATCTTCATCTCTTCTAATATAACATTTGCTTCCAAAAACTTTGAAATATTTAACAGTAGGAATCTTCCATACCATAGCTCATAGGGAGTCTTTGTATCATTTTCTCTTACTTGTACTCTGTTCTATATGTAGATAGCAGTCTGAATTGCTTCTCTCTAGTAGACTTCTGGTAGGTTTTCTTCTTTTAACATAGTCCTTGCAGCTTCTTGAATGATCTTGTTCTTCCTTTCAACCACTCCATTCTGTTGAGAAGTCCTAGGAGTAGATAATTGCCTCTTTATCCCATGATCTTCACAAAAGATGTTAAACTCATTTGAAGTAAATTCTCCATCTTTATCAGAACTCAAGTATTTTATTTTCATGTCTGTTCCATTCTCAACCATAGTTTTAAATGTCTTGAACTTATCTAGGGCTTCTGATTTTTCTTTAAGAAAGATAACCCATGTCACTCTGGAATAGTCATCAATTAGCATCATGAAATACCAGTCACCTTGAAATGTCCTTACCTTGGTAGGACTACAAAGATCTGTATGCACTAATTCCAATAGTCTAGTAGAAGAATGTTCTTTAATTTTGAAACTTCTCCTCACTTTCTTTCCAACTTGACATTCTTTGCAGATAGCATTAGCAAGTTTGATGATCTTTGGTAGGTCTCTCACAACTTGAATTGAACTTATCTTCACTAGACTATCAAAATTAATGTGACACATCCTTTTATGCCATAGACAACTTTCATTGATTTGATACATATAGTAATAACCATCACCTTCTTTGAGATGATAAATATTTCCATCTATTCTTTTTCCAGTAGCTATCAAAGTTTTGGATTTCTTTCTGATCTCAAAGCCATCATCCTGAAACATAAGATTGTATCCTTTGCTACACAATTATCCAACACTCGAGATATTTTTCTTTAAGCCTTTGACATAAAGAACATCTTCAGTATTGTGCTTTCCATCAAGACTAATTAAGCCTCTTCCACATATCTCAGCAGTACAATCATCACCAAAAGTAACTAGTCCTCCATCATATTTCTCAAATTTAATAAACTTGCTTTTATCACCAATCATATGATTTGAGAAACTACTGTCAATAACCCAATAGTTATTTTCTTGTCTGGTATGAAGAGTATCTTCATTATCAAGACTTACCTCTAGAGCATTTTCTTCCACACATCCTTTAGGTTCAGTTGTAACAGTATCATCCTTCTTGTGCGCCATCCCAGATCTACCTCAAGTTGATAAGCTCTCTTATAAGGAACCTTGCTCTGATACCAATTATTGAATGCACAAGACAACTGAGAGGGGGGGTGAATCAGTTACATAACAAAACTTCAAGCCTTTACAAACATTTAGATCCACATTAACCTTTAAACATGTTATGATGATTAAGCATGAAAAGAAAATAACTAAAACTAAATAATAACAATACCATACACAAGAGAACACCATATTTTACGTGGAAAACCCTAAAAGGGAAAAAACACAGTGAGGATTAGCTCACAATATAATGTAATAGCAATACTGAATTACAAAGGCTCACTACTCAAAAGAGAGAATGCTCACTGTAGGTCGACTCACTATCCAAGTGGACTCATTACCCACTGAGAAAGAAAGAAAGAAGAGAAGAATGGCTCACTGCTAGGATTTGAACTGATATAGTTGCATCTAACCTATGCATGGAGTTCAAGTCCAATGAAGCTCAATATCCATCACAACACAAACAACATCTTCGTAGAAACACTAAAAATAGTAGATACCTTCTGCTCACTATAGTCAGTAGCCTAACACATGAAAGCTCTTGTTTCCCCTAATCAAATTCACATCACATCATCTCCCTTGCACACACACTTATTCATGAATCCTTGACACTTATTTATACCATCGTTACTCTCAAAAACATTCTCCAAGGTCGGCAACACCACTTAACCCATAAAATTCAAATTAGGTTAGGACCTCAACATTCCCGTGGGGGAAGGGAATGAATGCAGACCACACCACATCTTAGAATGGATCTAAATCCACTCTTACACATTATTTCACGCTTCCTCAACAAAGCACAACCATAATTAGTGTAAACAACCAAGTCATCCAAAATTGTGTAAACACTAAGAATTATTAAGCACACGCTTGATGGGTCTAGTTATTAGCTAGTTTTCTTATGGTTTTATGCAAGTTCCAAAGACATTATCTTACACATATTTCTACATTATGCTATCTCTTATGTTCATTATGCAAACCTAAACCTGATTATTAAGTATATTGAAATATCATTTTAATATGATGAATATTGCATGATTATGTGTGACAATGTATGGATTGTAAAGGATATTTGTGCTTGATTATGGTTGTTAGTATTGTGTGCACAGTTTGTGAACTAAATCTTGTAGCTAGAGAAGATGGACTGTAGCCTGCAACAACCACAAGGTGTAGCCTATAGCCAAAGAGTTCCTAGATAGCAGAACAGGGGAAGTTCCAAGATAAATGGAACGCAACAACTACAACATGGAGACACTTGATGAAGATGGTTACACATTGTGATAGAAATTAATAAAGACAATTGAAGGAGAAGGATTCTATTGCATCTAGGAGTCTAACGTGACTATATCAACTAGTCCACATTCCTCTATTTCAACAAGAAGTTCCAATTTCATTAGGACTCTTATTTCTTTCTTTTTAAGTTATGAGTTACTTGGAATTTATCACACTCATGTATGCAGAGAGTGGTGATTTATGATTTTAATTAAGAGACCTTGTTCCAATAAACTCCCCCATGCCTATATGTATGGCTCGGTGGTTGAGGTAGTTTAAGTTTTAAGTTTTCAAGTTTAAAGTAGATTGTTCAATCGTAGATATAGTTACCAAATCTTTTTCAAGTTAGTTACATAGATAATGTTTATATTTTTAATGATGAGTGCATGAATAAAATCTGCCAATAGAACCTTATGTGATATTGTAAGGATTGTGTAATGAATGAATTGGAATTAGTATGATTGTGTTAATCTAAGCAACTAGATTTGAGTTAGACCAGTGGAGACAGTCACTCGAGAAAGGGCCACTCAAGGTAACTATCCCTCACTTCATTTTATGTGTGTTATTTTGTTATAACAGTCAATTCATAAATGCATTAGATTCTTCAAGATATTCTAGTTGTTAATTTGTTGTACTTCAAAGTGTAGAGTGTAAGTTAGGAGTATAGGATAAATTATCAATACCAAGATTAAAACACTAGTGTTCAATTCTTTACAATCATTTGTTATAGTCTTATATGCAAGTACCTGTAGAAATAGTATCAACATTGCTTCCTTTATCATTGTGTAGTTTGAATTGTAATAGCTATATTAGGATGAGTTAGATAGTCTGAATCTTTAAAAGCACATACAATGCCAATGCCATCTCAAGCTTGCTAGCCCTGGTTGATAATTCAATGAAGGTCTTTTCAAGGGTTACAGTGGCCTATTTAGTTAGGTTTTTCCTCTGAATTGTGTGATTGCCACCAAGTTTACTAGACATAGTAAAGACTCTACATTTTTGGCATCATTGTCAGGGATGGTGCTACTTTCAGAGATCAGTTCCTATTATTTCCAAGCTTTCCTAGTTTAAACATTTTTATTTAAGAAGATAGGATACTTAGGTTTCATTCCGCCAAATACCAGAACATTTCACTAACATTGTGCATGAGTCATTGCTATACAAAGTCATACCTATTGTATGCGGAGGCAAAGAGATGCTTTGGGAAGGTTTCTCCCATCAACCCAACAAGATAGAGCAGATATTGGTGATTACAGTGATTAGAGTGAGGGTATTACTAAAGAATAATTTTCCCTCTCATCAACATCTACTGACAATACAAAAAGGACCTTCCTGACCATGGCTGATGTAGTGGATGATCCACTAGAACATGTGACTTTTGAATATCTAATTACTAACCAAGAGAGGGTTGCTACTCTAAAGAATATACCTCCTTTAGCATTACCAGTCTTCTATGGTTTGGTGACTGAGGATCCAGATACATTCTTGTTCGAGTTGGGTGTCCTGTGTAGAAGCTATGACTACACAACTGATGCTCATAGGCTCAAGCTATTTCCTTCTACTTTGAAGGATGCTTCTTTGAGATGGTTTATGGGATTGGGCAAAGATGTTATTCTAGATTGGGATACAATGAAGACAAAATTCTTAGAGAAGTATCAAGATTATTGCAGAGGAATTGATTGGATAAGAGATGACATCTTTAGGATGACTCAAAAAGAGGATCAACCATTCGAAGATTATGTAGAAAGGTTCTAATTCTGCCTAAATAAGAACCCATAGAATATACTCTCAGATGAATCCCCAAAGCTTGTATTTTTTAGAGGAGTCAATGATGATTGCATGGGTGCCCTTAATCTTATTGGGGTAGGAGATGTGTCTTAATTACCCTTTGATGATATCTGCAAAGTTTGTAGAAACTATTCAAGGTCATTTACCAAGAAGATAAGGGGAGAAAGAACATCTACCATTGGCAAGACATCTAATTTAGTTTCAAGGGTGGAATTAAGCAACCTGTTGACCAAAATGAAAGAAGATATTATAAGTCACCTAGCTACTCAGTTGGACACTCTACATTTGAAGAAGCAAGAAGAGGCCGAGGCAATACTTAGTGAATAGTGCCCCAACTACAGATAAAGGAAAGCCAATTGTAAGTGCAAAAGGGTGGCTAGTATTACAGAAGACAAATCAGAGAAACCACATTTTCAACCATTTGAAAGTGAAGATGAACAATTGTTCTATGTTGCACAAAAAAAGCCATGGCAACCAAGATAAGGTATGCCACAAGATAAGTTTTAATGCATCATTTCCAATTGGTAACCATATTTTATCTGGTTGGAACCCTGAGCCTTGGCCAAATAACCAAAACTAATGTCAAAACCATCAACAATGGAAAAACCCTTAGCAAAACTAGAATCAGCAGCAACCAAATGTATGGCCACACTAAAATTCCAAGGACCTAATTACAATCATCAATGGCTAGTACAACAAAACCAATGGTAGCCACAATGACAAAAGGGACAACAATGGTAAAACCAAAGTATGAATTACTCACAACCTTTGCTACCTTCTCAGCCACAATAGTAGGCTATTATACCCAATCCATCAAACTCGACATCTCAACCACCAAGAGCACTACAACTGCCTGCCCAACCTACACCTAAACCCAATACCAATCCTATCCAAAGGCATACACTAATGAGGCTATTCAATACCCCACTTATGGAGTAGAGGTGAGTGATGTCCACCTCATGTTAGGGAAAACATTAGCTGGGTCCTCATCCCCTCAAATTACTAAGATGGTAGATGAGGAACCCACAACTAAAGCTTTAGACAATTCACCTCTAGAACTTGAGTCAAATCAAGTAAATTAGACTAACTTGAGTCAAATCAGGTAAATTAGACTATCTCAAGTCCAAAGCCTCCTTTCCCTGAGCATTTAGCCATTACAAAACATCATACTCAAGTTGAGACAGATCTATTAGGACAATTCAAGAATGTCAGTATCAAAATCCCACTCATTCAAGCTATCAAGGATATCCCAATCTATACCAAAATAGTAAGGGACCTTTGCCTTAAAAAGCCAGGGAGAAAAAGGAAGGATCCAATTTCATTAGGAATCTTCTTTCTTTCTTTTTTAGTTATTATTTACTTAGCATTTATCACACTCATGTATGTAGAGAGTGGTGATTTATGATTTCAGTTAAGAGATCTTGTTCCAATAAACTCCCCCGTGCCTATATGTATGGCTCGGTGGTTGAGGTAATTTAAGTTTTAAGTTTTCAAGTTTAAAGTAGATTGTTCAATCATAGATATAGTTACCAGATCTTTTTCAAGTTAGTTACTCAAATAATGTTTATGTTTTTGATGATGAATGCATGAATAAAATCTACCAGCAGAATCTTATGTGATATAGTAAGGATTGTGTAATGAATGAATTTGAATTAGTATTATTGTGTTAATCTAAGCAACTAGATTTGAGTTAGACTAGTGGAGACAATCACTTGAGCAAGGGCCACTCAAGGTAACTGTCCGTCACGTCATTTTTTGTGTGTTACTTTCTTATAACAGTCAATCCATAAATGCATTAGACTCTTCAAGATATTCTAGTTGTTAACTTGTTGTACTCCAGAGTGTAGAGTGTATGTTAGGAGTATAGGATAAATTATCAATACCAAGATTAAAACCCTAGTGTTCAATTCTTTACACTCATTTGTTACAGTCTTATATTGCAAGTACCCATAGCAATAGTATCAGCATTGCCTCCTTTATCACTGTACAGTTTGAATTATAATAGTTGTATTAGGATGAGTGATATAGTATGAATCTTTGAAAGCACATACAATGTCAATGCCATCACAAGTTTACTAGCCCTAGTCAATAATTCAATGGTCTTTTCAAGGGTTACAGTGGACTGTTCAGTTAGGTTTTTCCTCTGAATTGTGTGATTGCCACCAAGTTTACTAGACATAGTAAAGACTCTACAAAGCTTCCTCAAAAGTAAACACACCTCGCGGATCTTACACCAAGATTAACACAATCTATAAATATCCACGAACAATTTGAAGTCACCTCAAAACCAACAAATTTAACCACAACTTTTACTTAAGGAAAGTTCACAATCTGCTTACAAACCACCCTGTCGAACTCTGCTACACAAGACATCACTTTCTAAAGCATCAAATCACAAACATTCTGGATTGAAGATATATAAGGACCTTATAAGCACACATCCAGAACCACAACACTTGAAACCATTTTGTGGAGAAAAGTGGAGCAAAACACTTTCTCCCAGACACACTGCAAATACTGTCAAACACTATTCTCAAACTAGTGAACACAACTTCCATTGCACAATGATCCAGAGCACCAAATTTTGGTTTTAGCATCTTCAAACACTTCTAAACAACATATCCAAACTGCATACTCAGATCTCCAACACAAAAGAAATGTGGAGAAAAAACTTGAACAACACTTTGTAAGCCAAAAGATTTCTTCAACACATTGTTTCCATAATTAATCAAATTTTCTCAAAAGCACTTGGAAACCCAACAACAGAAGTACATCCTCAACATATTCAGCACCTCTATAAAGAAATGAAATCTCTTTTAGCAAGACAACTTAATCAAACAACAACAACCTCATCAGAAGATACAGTTGACACCAATGACAACATAAGCTTATTGACATCAATGACAACATTGATTAGCACATACTTGCATCAATACCCTCCATAACAAATCAAAACCTCAATTAGGTCAACACCAAGATGACCTTTAGATGAAACGTATGATACTACATGGGTTGGCTCCAAACATATACATTATGAAGAGAAAATAAGTTGTGGATCACACCACACAGTATAGTAGGGCCCAAATACATCTCAACACATACTTCAAAGAAAAATTAACTAATTAGGATCAACCACAAAAGAAGGAAACTAGACTGTCAGCCCAAACAACATCAACACTGCCAACTGTTCATCTTTACACTATCAGGGAGAGACCAAAAACATCATGTGGACCAAGATGTGAGAAATATATTTTATCAAAAGTATCCTTACAACCTTCTTTTGAAGTATCTGATCATTATATGCTACCGCAAGAAGAGAAACATATTGGACTGATGAAAACAAGCATCCCAGACTGACTGTGAGACATCAACACTTAGGATATTGCATTGTGGTTTACCAAAACATCTGAAACACATATGGATGCAACCATATACCACCCTCAACATATCCCCAAGTCCGCACAACCATATTTATCACTCCAAAGGAATACAAAGCATTCTAAGATGCTTAATCATAGTTATACTACAATTCAGAGAACAATTACATATGACTTTTGCTATAGAAATGTTTATGAAATGAAATTCTAGAAGTAACTTCTTTGCTAAGTGCCAAAATTAACTCCACAACCGCACAACTAGATCATTCAATATAGAGGAATGCGAACCAAAAATAGTGTCACTGACTTAGGAAAATGTGCAATTTTTACCTTAGATAGCTTCTCTCAACAAAACAAGTATAAACAAAAGCCTTAAACTGTCAAGTAACATGCTTCTAGACATTTCAACATCTGCTAGGTCTTCTAGAATGACTTACCTTAAACATGTTGACCTCATGTCTCTAACTATGTCAAACCATCTCTCTCAAATCTTCCACTACCCATCAACTATATCAACCTATCTCTAATCATTTCTTAGTCTCTTCAACCTCTATACAAAATCTATATGCAAACATGGCCTCAAGTTTACATTAATTACAGAACATATTGAGTTGACATCAATGACAACACATATTACCAACAATCTCCCCCTTTGTCATTGATGGCAACATAAATTTATCTACAAGTCTTTTCTCCCAACTGATAAGACAATCATCTGTACATTCTCCCCCTTTGATATTAAGGACAAAGGGCATAATATCTTCTACTTATAACAACCCAAAAAATGTATGAATGCCCCCTTATTGTATGCTTTCTACAAACAACACTCCCACTGACACGGAGATGCCCCAAAAATTGATACTATGTACATAGTATTTTAACCAAAAATGACACTACAAGCCTTCGCAAGTCTATACAATGCCAAAATTGTCTTATCTATAATACTTCACTTAGAAGGTAAAATGCTTTTGTAGATTACATTGATTTGGGCAAGAGTAGATACCCAGTTTGCTTTTGCTAAGGAAAGAATGTGATTCTGACATTCAAATTGTATGCAGAAATCCTCAGCCTCATCCACACTACTTGGGGCCTTCATTTTATGATCAATCTTTTTTGCTTCAACTAGCAACCTAGATAATGAAGTAAGTCTCAAGTTGACTGCTTCCCTTAGCTGACCAAACTACTTCTTTATTTGTTCTCTTTGATCTTGAAGCAATGACATTTGCAAATGAAGATTTTCTATTCGTGCCCTAGTTGATCCATCGTTGACCTTTGACAAATCATATATCTCGGCCAATTTAGTGATCTGTGACTTAATGGAATCAATCTAATTTTTGATGTTCTTAGTGGAATTTGGCCATTTCAAGAAAATAGGTATAATGCAGTGACTTCATCAATACATTCCTTGAACATCTTCATATTTTCTTGTAATTTGTTGTGTGCATTGGCACACCAGTCTGATGCATCAATCATTGTTTTTTCATTTATCTTCCTCAAGGCCACTTGTTCTTCCTTTTTCTCAATGTGAGAGGAATGAACTTTGAAAGAATCCATCAAAAGTTTCAAATTTTGTTTTAGAGGCAACGAAGAATCAATATTTACCTCAGGTAAACTCTCCTCAATAATCTTTACTACATCATCAACTAATTCAGTCTTCTTCACATGTTCCTACAGAAATTCTTTCCTTGCAGAAGCATGTAGAATACCACCAAGCTATAATTTATGAAGAGGAGAAATATTTGACAAGTCAACTTGTCCCTTATGAGTAGGAATTTGTAGAAGTTGTGGACCATAGGTTGAAACTCTATCTATAGCTCTAGTAGGTCCTTGAATGAATTTGAGGAAGAAGATTCCTGACCTATATCCATAGAAGCATCTTGTTTCTCAACTATCTTCTCTATTGTATCGTGAATTTTCTTAGGATTATCCTCTTTCTTCTGCTTATTATTTCTTGGATTCTTTGGAGGAGGAATGTTATGTTCTTCACCAGGATTAGTGTTCCCTAGAGGGGGAACGCCTACTTCACTTTGATTTCCTACATCTTGTGTATTTGTATGCTCTGGAGGAGCAGTCTCCTCATTCTTCTTATCATTTTTCTCTACCTCATCACCTCCTGTCACATTTCCCTCAATAGCTGATAAATCTGTCTTGGGTAGACACATCAAGTATATTCAGAGGAACTTGTTCCTCAATAGTCACCTCAGCCCTTTTCATTTCTTCAAGAATCTTGGTTGTCTTTTCTTCTATCTCTCTTTCCATCCTTTCTATCTCTTCTTTATCTTTCCCCATTAGGGTATTTATCCTATGTTTAGTTTTGAATTCTTGTGCTTATCTTTGGGCTAATTTAACCCTTTCTTCATGAGAGATGGATGAACCAGCTTTTTCTAATGCTTGGTGCCTCATTTTGGCTTCTTCCACGATAGCTTCATTCCTCTTATTATTGATTGTGTCTACAAGGCTTTTCAGAAGTTGATCAATAATCTCATTTAGAGCCACATTAAATCCCATCATATACATAACTATAGCTTTCACAATTGTAGCTTTGTGAACAAGATGCATTTCATCATAAAGAATTGTAATCTCTTTTATTGCACCATGATGTGCAATTGCATTAATGGTAGCCTCAAGCTGTAGAGGCTTATGTTCATGTGCTTCTGGAGGAGCCTTCTTTGTTTTCTTTACTTTTTCCTTTTCTTTTCCTTTAGATGTTTCTCCTTCTCCTTGTCTTGTTCTCTTCTTCAATACAAAAATTTCCTTTTCTTCTTCTTCATCCTCTTCATCATCATCCACATTCACTGGATTAACCTTTTCCCTTTTTGCTTGTTTCTTAGGCCTTGGTTTCTTCTTCTCTCCAGTCTTAGTTTTCACCGGTGCATCAATAGCAGTCCTTCTAGGAGGCGTTTGAGGAGGTCCGGAAGGTTTAGGAGAAGTGGCAGTGATAGAGGCATATCTACTTGTCCTTCTAGGAGCAGGTGTGGCAGAAGTGGTTTGTGATTCTTCTGCAAGATCCTTAGGAGTATCAAACATCCTTTCCAACTTTATTTTCATCTTTTCCACCTTTTCCTCTATCTTCTTGACTCTTTTGTTGGTTATCTCATCATATGTACCAAATCTCTCTATAGAGGGATCCTTGGTTGCTAAGCAGGATTTCAGCATATCCAATCCAGTTAGGTCTGGAGACCTCATAGGGCAATGTAGTTATCCAAACAGTCCTTGGTTCAACTACCTCCATGTAACATTTGTCCTTATCCACCATAAAAGTGATATCATTCTTGTATTTCTCCACAACCTAATGTGGTATTCTATCCCTCATTTGCATTTCATTTTGGAATGTTTTAAAGAATCCCCAACACATTGTGTCACATTGTTTGGTATCTAAAAAACTATGCATGTGGTCCCTAATCTAATGTGCAATAGGAATATCCCTTCTCGAGACCACATTCTTCAAACCAGGCAATTCCTTCAAGAAATAGAACATAACACAAATAATCAAAGAGCCATACTAGAACTTGTAGCATGTCTCCTTGGTTCTCTTCAAATTATCCATCAATTTCTACTGCAAGAGCTCACAAAGATCATAATCCTTTCCTTCCTTCACCATTTGATGAGCAATGTAGTGGCGGTGGCGGTAGCAGACCCTTCTCTATTTGTGTAATAAACTTTGTATGCAATTCCCATCATGGCATATCGAACCCCTAGGTCAGTGATGTCATCCACAGTTAGGGTTCTTTAGTCAAATTTTGCTCTCGTAAGCTTCATAAACTCTTCATTTTTCATGGCCTTTAGTGCTAGCACAGGTCTAGAGGAGCACAATCCAATCACAACTTTGATAGATTCCTTTGTGATCATTTAGGGTTGATCAAGGCAAAAGAAATCTTCATGAATCCAGCTCAAGGTGATTCTGACCCATTCATTTTCATAGCACAAGATGGGGAAACCCTTCCATACATCTAATCATTTTGCCTCAACATTTTCAAACTCAGGCTTGAGATGAAAATCATCACCCAAGAGATGATTGCTTCTAAACTATTCCAACTTTAGATGATTGTACTCATCTGCTATGAGTGAATATAGATGCGGACATCCTCTATATGCAACACATTGATAGGAACACGGGAAAATGCCCCATCCTTATTAGTCTCAGTAGAATTGTATGAGTGTTTCTTGAGTTTTGGTCTTGGCCTTTTCACAATGTCAATAGCCACAGGTGCTGCCATGATAATGTTTTCTCAAAACTAGGGCTTTACAAGAAAATATGATGAATACCTATGAATACTGTCATTAGGGTTTACACACAAGATTCACTGAAAACCTTCTTCTCTTCATTGGCTCTTTTACAAACTTGATATTATTTAAATGGGATCAATTTTGATCAAGTAGGGATTAAATATGCTTCACACCTACCCTAGTTGCTCCACATTAAATGTATTTCTTTGTTCCTGACACAGGGAGATTTTTACTATTCTAAGATAACACAGGGATCCATGACCATTCAACAAACTTCCATAGAGAGTGTATTTGCTTTGGAACCTTGAGAAAATGTCATAATATCACTAGACAAATATATCTAGGTTACCTTTAACCATTATGCTAAAGCTTTTAGCATCTTATGCTTTATAAGGGTTTGAAAAGATTTGCAATGGCAACTTTGCTAAGCCAGTACCTTCTTTTAGTTTCCAAAAGATACATCTGCACCAGGTAGAGGTATAGATTCATTCTTTAATTCACTTTCTTCCTTCTTCTTCCATATCTTGTTCATTTCCTTCTTTTGCTAATCAATGTCAATCTTCTATAAAGGAGTAGAAGATCTTACATTCTTTCCCTTGCAGAACCTTGCAATGTGTCCTGATTTATTTCAATTGTAGTAGGTGATACTAGATTGCAAAGCATAATCACCTCTTCTCACATTATATCTACAATCAACAAGCTTATGACCAAACTTGTTGCATGTGTACCAATAACCATAGAAGAATTGAGAAGTCATAACATTATTCTTGTTCATGAAACTATTCCTCATCACTTTACTTTTGCATTTATTAGCCTTATGACCAACCTTTTTGTAAGCATAGCATTGACCATGAAATGAAACAACACCATATCTTTGAGGCACAAATGGTCTTCTACTCATGCAATAATTTCTTCTTTGCCTGGGTCTACAATCAACAACCTTATGCCAAAAATTATTGCAAGAAAAACAATGTCCTTGAAAATATCGATTGAACTTGGTAGGGGCATGCTGTCTTGCAGGTGGTTGACCTCTGAATCTTCTTTGTCTCTAGATAGGAGTGAATACACCTTCTTTTGAATCTCTGAAGGCATTCTTCTTAGAATCTTTAGTGCAAGCTTCTTCCTCCTTTGTTTCAGACTTTCCTTCTGCTTTGAAGTTATCATATAAGTTTGTAGATGCACTAGTTATAGAACTTTTCCCCTTTTTCAAAACCAAGACCAGATTTTTCTTTTGATGGATTTTGAGAGTTAATCAACTCATCAAGAATTTTAGAACCTCCTTTTAGTTTTAAACCCTTGTCAATTTGTTCTTTTGATTTTTCCAGTTCTTTTCTCAGAGTGACAATTTCTTCCTCAAGTTTTGAACATTCAACTGCTTTATCATTTGACTTGGTATTTAAGAAATCTTCAATCCTTTTGCCTTCTTCAAATTTGACTTTCAAATTAGAGATTACATCTTCTACCTCCTTGAGTTTAATTTCACATCCTTTATCTCCTTCTATTTGAGATTTTAGTTTGGTAATTTCTTCTTTTGATTCTCCAACTTGTGTCTTCAATTTGACAATTATTTCCTTTGATTTTTCAAGCATGACCTCATATTTTAGATTTAGTGTTCTTGCTTCATCCAGATCTTCGAGAGTTGACCAAAGTTCTCCTTCAAAGTCTACCTCACAATCATCTATATTGATTCCTCAACCTTTAGGTTCCATTGACTCTAGATCTGGTTCTGGAGAAAACATATCATTAGACATTGTTTCAGATTTCATGTGCTCAAGTGCAAGATCTACCTCAGCTATTAGGAATCTCAAAGGCACTTAGCTCTTATACCAATTGTTGGACACACATGCAGACTGAGAGGGGAGTGAATTAGTCTTTTCTTAAACTTTAAATCAATTCCATTTGTAGCTTAAACATTAAATTATATTAACAAAAAGGGACAGAAAGGAAAGAATCCACCACACAAGGACACCAAGATTTTAACATAGAAAACCCAATCAGGGAAAAACCACGGTGAGAGTTAACTCATAATATATGAAGCTCGTTGCTTATAAAAAAATACACTTTTATTTCAAGGCTCATTGCCTAAGGAAGCTCACTGCTCCCTGATGGACTTGTAGACTAAGGTGCACAACCTTAGGGAAAGATACAAGGACCTGCTAAAGAGACTCACTATCTAATAGCAAGTTACATGAAAGATTACAATGAAAACTTGAACATGAACTATTGTAGAGGTGATGAAGGCGATAAATCATAAAACACACAACAACAAAAATTGCACATAGAAAACAGAACTTTCTTTATTGATTTGGACAACTTATTACATTACAGAAGCTCAAATACAATCAGAGGAATCAACCCTCCACAGGCTGCAACACATTACAGCTTCCTATCACAAGACTCTAGAATCATCAGCCTTCTGTAACCCCAAATTAGCTAGGGTTTCTGTTTCCCCCTATTCTTGACTCTACACTTTCCCCCTTAACTCTACTACTGCCCAGGGTTCCCAAAAATGGTTATTAATAGCCTTTTTGGCAGCCAACAACCTAATTTCAAAATTTGCATCTCCCTCCAAAAATAGGTCAACTTCCTGGAGACATAACTTTTGAACTAGGTGTCTGATTGATGAACCGTTTTATGTGTCAGAAATCTCGCAGAGTGCTCTACATGCTAAGTACCCACTCTGCCAGTTCTGACCATTTTCGGGCCCGTACAGGGCCATTTACTACCTCAAACCTGAGTTTGAATAATTTTTAGACATTTTTTTAGGAAACAAAAACTTTAATATCTTTCAGCTCGCAAATGATCTTTGCATGATTCCTTCACCAAAGGTCTTATTTTTCAGTTATGAAGCTTCCTGTAAATTTTCACTTCAATCCATGCCCAAATGCAAAATTTCTAAAAATAGCAGGTCGTTATTTTTAGAAGTTTGAAAAAACTAAAAGTTCTACATCATTATTCAAGTGATTATGGAACCAGAACCACAAATTTTGAAAAGAAATGGAAAGAACATCAATAATTTTGAGTGACACATCTTTTTTTTGGGTGATGCAAGATTGCCCTTACACCACTGGATGCTCCTGCATCAGACACCCAGGGTAATTTGAGAAGTGACCCTATCACGTCTCAGGTGTTTGTGTGAGGAAAACCCAAACGGTCAACCTCTGCCTTAGAGAACCAAGAAGAATTTTCAATAGGCCTTCTTTTCCATTTCACCAGATATTTTTCATATTGCCTGTTCCGAGTACTTCTTCCCACACGGCTATCTAAGATCTCTTCTATCTCTTATGTTGAAATAGATGCCGGAATACTCCATTGTTCTTCTATTGGTCCATCCTTTGTTCCACCTTCATGATATTCTGATAGATCAGTAATGTTGAAAATAGGGGAAATGTTGATCTCACTCGACAACTCCACCTCATATGCATTTCCTGAATCATGTTTCTTCAAAATTCTACAAGGTCCAAATTTTTTCATTTTCACCTTATTGTATGTTCCAATTGGGAACTTTTCTTTTCTCAAGTGAACCATGACTTCATCTCCTACCTGGAATTCCTTATATCTCCTCTTCTGATTTGCCTTAGCCTTGTACTGAATATTCATCTTATTAATGTGCTTTCTCACCTCTTCATGCAAATTCTTTAGATGTTCTGCAAAGTCTTCAGCTTTAGCACTTGTCTTTTCTCCTTTGTCTAGCTTTCTTAACTCAGAAGCATTTCTTGGGCTATTTCCATATACAATCTGGAATGGTGATTTACCAGTACTCCTATTGATAGAATTGTTGTAAGCAAATTCAGCCTATGGTAAAATCAAATCCCATCCCTTGGGCTTATCTCCTACTAAGCATCGTAGTAGGTTACCCAAACTCCTATTCACCACTTCAATCTGTCCATCAGTCTGTGGATGGTGTACAAAACTGAACTTCAAATCTGTATTCAACTTCTTCCACAATGTTCTCTAGAAATAACCAATAAACTTGGTATCTTGATCTGAAACTATGCTCTTTGGTAGACCATGTAATCTCACCACCTCCTTGAAAAATAATTCAGCAATATGAATAGCATCATTAGTCTTCTTACAAGGAATAAAATGTGCCATCTTTGAGAATCTGTCCACCACCACAAAAATGGAATCATGTCCTCTCTTTGTCCTTGGTAAACCAAGAACAAAATCCATACTAATATCATCCCATGGCTTCTTTGGTACAGGTAGTGGTTGATATAGACCTGTATTCTGACTTGCTCCTTTCGCCATCTAACATACTCTGCAACTTTGTACAAATTTCCTCACATCCTGTTGCAACTGTAGCCAATCCTCCACTATGCTTGTCCTTTATCAAGTTATCTCTCATGGAACTCCTTAGAATGCACAACTAGCTTCCTCTAAACAACAAGCCATCTTGGATTATGAAATCCAACCATTTTGTCCTATCCAAAGTAACAGGTTCCAAACAAGCTTTCCAGGCCTTTGCAAAATCTGGATCTCCAGGATACAAACTTTTGAGTTCATTGAACCCAACAACCTCTATCTTCATTTCTATCAACAAATTGTGCCTTCTGCTCAAGGCATCTACAACTCTGTTGGACTTCCCACTCCTGTGCTTCAAAACAAAAGTATAACTCTGCAAAAACTCAACCCATTTTAAGTGCCCCTAGTTCAACTTTCCTTGACTATTGAGATACTGCAAAGCCTAATGATCAGTATATAAAACAAACTCTTTTGGAAACAAATAATGTCTCCATTTCTTCAAAGCCTGAACTATTGCATAAAATTCCTGATCATAAACATAATACTTTTTCTTGGCATCATTAAGCTTCTCACTAAAATAGGTAATGGGCATACCTTCTTGACTCAAAATAGCTCCTACAACATTGCCACTAGTATCACAATCTACCTGAAATGCCTTATTGAAATCTGGAAGTGCAAAATAGGTTGCTCTATGACTTTCTACTTCAATGTATCAAAGCTTTTATCTGCTCCTTTAGTCCATCTAAACTCTTTTCTATCCCATCTCATTGTCTCAGTCAGGGGTGCACAAATGCTACTAAAATTTTTGATAAACTTTATGTAAAAACTTGCCAAACCATGAAAAGATCGTACCTCTGTGGCACTCCTTAGTGTAGGCCATTCAATAATAGCTCTTACTTTTTTGGATCCATCTTAAGACCTTCCTCTGAGACAATAAATCTCAGGTATACCAACTCCTTTACAAAACTACATTTCTTCAGATTAATTAGCAACTTCTCCTCCCTCAGCTTCTCTAAAACTCTTTTGATATACATCAGATGCTCATCCCTAGTTTTACTAAAAATCAAACTATCATCTAAATAGACAATAACAAAACTTCCCAAAAATTCTTTCAGTACCTCGTTCATGAGTCGCATGAATGTGCTCGACGCATTGGTTAGCCCAAATGGCATGACTAACCTCTCATACAAACCCTCCTTTGTCTTGAAGGTTGTCTTCCATTCATCTCCTTCTCTGATTCAGATCTGGTGATACCCACTCTTCAAATCAATCTTCGTGAAGTACCTGGGTCCACTTAAACAATCCATTATGTCATCCATTCTAGGTAATGGAAATCTGTACTTGATCGTGATCTTGTTGATGGCTCAAGAATCTATACACATTCTCCACTCTCCACCTTTCTTTGGTACTAGTACTGCAAGTACCGCACATGGACTTAGGCTCTCTCTTATCAGCCCCTTCCTTAACAACTCTTGAACTTGTCTATTTAGCTCTTCACTCTCTACAGGGATCATTCTGTGGGCTGCCTTATTCGGCAAATTGGCTCCTATTATCAAGTCCATTTGATGACTTATCTTCCTCACTGGTGGTAAACCTTCTGGTACATTATCAGAGATAATATCTTGAAATTCTTCCAACATTTTTGAGACTTCTACTGGCACATCTTCACATTTCTCTTAACTAATCTTAGGAATCAATGCAAAGCAATGACACTCATGCTTCATACCCTCCAAAAATTTCTACCATCTACCAAGCAAATTCTGGCAGTACTACATACGTTTTCTTCCACCTCCTTCAAGGGCTTCAACTTATGACGAACTCCATCCTTTGTTAGGGAGTATGTGTTTGTATGGCCATCATGGACAGCGCTCCTATCATACTTCCATGACCTTCCCAATAACATATGACATGCATCCATCGGTATGATATCACACATCATCTCATCATGGTAGTCACCAATTTTAAACTTCACTAAACACTGCTCATTGACCAAAGCTCTATGGTCGTTCTGCAACCATGCAATCTGATATGGATGCGGATGCTTTCTTCTTGCCAACTTCAACTTGTCAACCATCTCCTCTGAAACAAGATTATCAGTGCTTCCACTGTCAATAATAATATCGCAACACTTACCTTCACATTTGCACCTTGTGCGGAACAGACTCTTCCTCTGATTGGGTTCTTTCTCCTCATTCAACAAAGTTCTTCTGACAACTAGGGTTTCTCCCCTTTCAGCATCTTCAGAATGCTCAGACTGCACATCTTCATCTACATGTGCAATTTGTGCATTACCTTCAATTCTTCTATTTTTCCTTCCTTGATGTTGTGGACACTTGTATGCTCGATGCCCTTCTTCTCCACATTGGAAACAGGTTCCTCTAAAACCTCATCTTTTAGGTCCTTGCCCAGGTCTGCCTCTTCCTCTTCCTCTTTGCTCACCATTGTTTTAGTCATGAGGGTGGTAGGTATTATCTCCTCTCTGATTTCAACTTGCGCTGGCTTCCTCACTTTTCCTTAAATCTTCATTTTGGCCCCCATAGGGTCTTCCACCAGTCCTTCCGCCTTGACCTCTTCCCCTTTGCTTGCTGTCAAATCTTTTATTCAGCTTCTCTTCCACCTTCAGGGAAAACTAGTATGCATCTTCTATGGTGGTCATTCTGACCAGGCTCATCTCCTCTTGAATACTCAGTCTCAACCCATTAATGTAACGGGTTACCTTCTCCTTGTTGGGCTCTGCATGGCCTGTCCTAATAGTAATCTTATAAAACTCTTTTGTATACTCCTTAACAGACTTGTTACCTTGCTTCAGTCCTTAGAGCTTCTTTAGCAACTCCATCTCATAGTCTATCAAAATGAACTGCTTCTTCAGTTTCTCCACCATTCGATCCCATCTGGTGATCTTTCCTTTTCCTCTTCTATTCCTCTCTAATTGGACCTCCTTCCACCAAATACTGGCATGGCCCTTCAACTTTGTTTTTACAAACTTGACCCGATCTGGGTCTTCCACATCTTCATACTTGAAATACTCCTCCATGTCATTGATCTAATCAATAAGCTGTTCTGGATTCAAATCTCCAAAATATGTAGAAACTTCAATCCTAGGTCTCTTTCTGATCTTTGAAATAGTTCTCAACAACCTAACTTCTATAGGATCTCCTACAGCTTCTTGTTCTTCCTTAGATAGCTCTTCTTCAGCTTCATCCTCGCTTTCTTCTCTTGTTCTCGGCTTAAACCCTCTTCGCAGCTCCTCTTGCAATGCACCAATTTTCCTTTGTAGGGCTCTAAAACCCTCTTCTGTCAAAGCATTCCTCCCAATATGATTTCTTCGTGGAGGCATCTTGATCTCCACAGCAAACCCACAACCTCAGGTCTTGGTGCAAACTACCTCACGGTCGGTGATCTGTCTACATACTTAGGAACCCTGGCTCTGATACCACTTGATGAAGGGGGTAAATCATGAAACACACAGCAACAGAAATGGCACATAGAAAATAGAACTTTCTTTATTGATTTAGACAACTTATTACATTACAGAAGCTCAAATACAATCAGAGGAATCAACCCTCCACAGGCTGCAACACATTACAGCTTCCTATCACAAGACTCTGGAATCATCAGCCTTCTATAACCCCAAATCAGCTGGGTTTCTATTTTCCTACCTATTCTTGACTCTACACTTTCCCCCTTAACTCTACTACTTCCCAAGGTTCCCAAAAATGGTTATTAATAGCTTTTTTGGTAGCCAACAACCTAATTTTAAAATTTGCATCTCCCTCCAAAAATAGGTCAACTTCTGGGAGCCATAACTTTTGATCCGGGTATTCGATTGATGAACTGTTTTATGCGTCGCTCTGCCAGTTCTGGCCATTTTTGAGCCCATACGGGGCTGTTTAGTGCCTCAAACCTGAGTTTGAATAATTTTTAGGCATTTTTTAGGGAACAAAAGTTTTAATATCTTTCAGCTCGCAAATGATCTTTGCGTGATTCCTTCACCAAAGGTCTTATTTTTCAGTTATGAAGCTTCCTGTAAATTTTCACTTCAATCCATGCCCAAATGCAAACTTTCTAAAAATAGCAGGTTGCTATTTTTAGAAGTTTGGAAAAACTGAAAGTTCTACATCATTATTCAAGCAATTATGAAACTAGAACCACAAATTTTGAAAAGAAATGGAAAGAACTAATTTTGAAACACATCTTTTTTTTGGGTGATGCAAGATTGCCCTTACACCACTGGATACTCCTGCTTCAAGAGGAGGCATCTATCTTATGCTGATGTTGCAGTCTCTTTTTCATACAATTACTCCATCATATTGACTTTGCACACTTCATACTTATCATACTCCTCAATCTATCCTTAGCTACCTCACAAATGATTTTGTTTTTCTATAAATACCCTCCGCAACCACTCAAAACCTCAATTAGGTTGGCACCAAGATGAACTTTAGATGAAATGTATGATACTACATGGGTTGGGAAGTACTGCCTTTATCCTGACCCTCTGTGTTTTGTGCCTCAGTAGTTTCTAGAGGGGGAGAATCATGTCTTGTATCAGTGTTATCTATAGGAGACATATTTTGTTCTGCAGGGGTATCTGGAGGAGGTGAATTTGTTATATCTTGACCCTATGCGTCTGGTACTCCAGTATCCTCAGGACAAGCAATCTCCTCATTCTTCTCAGGCTTGTCACTTCTTTCTGCATTGCCTTCAGAGGCAAACTAATCAGATATATCTTCAATGATTCCCCCATCAATTTTCATCTCCTTAAGAATTTCAGCAGTTTTCTTCAGTGTTTCCTTTTCCAATCTATTTATTTCTTCCTCATCCTCTGACATTAGAATATTCAATCTCTTTTTAGTCCTAAACTCTTTTGCTATAGTTTTAGATACTCATTTCTCCTTTTAGTAAGAACTTCACCAAGGCTTTTAGGCAATTGATCTATAATCTCAATTAAGGCCACATTGTAGGCTCCCATATACCTAATTATTGCTTCCCTAATAGTAGATTTCTCATTGGAAGGCCTTTCATCATAAAGTTCTGCAACTTCCCTTAGGGCACCATATTATGTAATTGCATTTACTGTTGCCTCAAGTTGCAAGGGAACATAGTCAAGTTTCTTGACCTTCTTTGTTTTTCCTTTCCCCTTTTCTTTTGAAGACTCTTCCTTTTCAACTTCTTCATTTGTTCTTTTCTTCCTCTATAGTGCTCCAACTTCTTCTTCTTTCTCTTCTTCAACTTCAACATCTTCAATGTTCACAAAATTAATCTTCCCTCTTCTTGCCTGACTTTTATGTCTTGGATTCTTCTTTTTAGCGGTTTGAGTTTGCACTGGGATCTCAGTAGCACTTCTTTTGATAGGTAATGATGATCAGAAGGGAACAAAAGAGGTATCTACAAAAGATACTGATATGCTTGTTCTTCTAGGCATTTGTGTAGCGGGAAGAGTTTTTTCTTCTCCTAAAGAGCCTTCAAAAGACTTGAGTATGTCTTCTAGGTTAGATTTCATTTTCTTTGCCTTAGCCTTTACCTTTTCTGCATTCTCCTCTACCTCCCTTCTAACTAATGTATTAATAATTTCCTCATAGGTGCCAAACCTTCTAGTAGAGGGATCCTTTGGCTTCTTGAGTAACATGTTAGCATATCTCACCAAATCAAACCTAGAGACCTCATATGGCAAAGTTATAATCCAGAAGGTCATTGGCTCAACATCCTCCATATAATAGTTATCTTTATCAACCATGAATGTTATATCATTTTTATGTTTGTTGATAACTTTTGATGGGATTATCTCCCTCATCTGCATATTCTTATAAAGGTCTTGAAAAATCACTAGAACATTGTGTCATAGTTCTCATGATCTAGAAAGCTAATCATATAATTTTTAACTTGATGGGCCACTGGAGTATCTATTTTCCATGCCACACCCTTCATGCCAGACAATTCTTTCAAAAAGTAAAACATAAGGCATATGATCAAAGAACCATATCATAATTTGTATCTTGATTATTTAGTTCTCTTCAGGTTATCTAGTAACTATTGCCATAGGAGCTCACATAGGTCATAATCATTTCCTTCCTTGATCATTTGATAAGCTATATATATTGCTATTGCGGAGGCAAAATTTTGCCTGTTAGTGTAGTAAATCTTGTATGCAATGTTCTGTTGGTAACTTGGTAAACATCATTATAAGAGAGACACTGCTGGTGTGATGATGAATGGTTGAGCATGATGTTTGAAGGTGTTTTCATTGATGGCAACAAGAAAAGGAATGATATTGTGACAAATATTTTGGTCTTGTGAAGAAGACTTAGTCATTTTGGCTAAGTGTTGGCAGTACACAAGAGACAACGATAGAGAGACAGTATAATGATTGGCATTGGTCCGCGGTTGGAGATCAAATCATGTAGTTCTAGTATGTTGTTTGTAGTCCATAGAAGATCTTATATCCAATATTTTATCCCTTGATAAGTACCGGAAGCATATCTTCAAACAACCTAAGTCTGGAAGATCATAACACAGTGATAATTCAGAGCAGAACACTCAATTGATTTGGTCCGCATTCCTCTAGTGTTGCATATCTTGTAATGTCATTTTGAGGGGTTGTAAACACTTGTATGAAGTGTCTAAATCTAGATTTTTAGGTTCAGAAGTCCACTGGAAAGATAGATACAAGCTGTTGAGTATCGCTACATGGCTTGACAGAGTTTAACTGTGATAGGGCATGTGTTCTTGGGGTCTGCATTTTTTCGCAAAAGAATATTTTGTTTTGCAGTTCTAAAGGTATGATCTGTGATGTCTAAAGATTCTTTGATATTCTTTTGAGCAAGTCTTGTGGTCTACAGTGAAATATGTAGTCTAACAGATTAAGTGAACTAGTGGCAGTCTGTGTTTGAGGCTAACATAACAAGTTTGAATTATATGCGGTAAGTTCTATTGTTTAGAACTTAATTCTAAGTGGTGGAATAGTTGAGGCTAACATAGGTGAAGGTGGTTCAATTTTTGTTTGGTTCCATTGTGAATTTTGGTGAATGAATCTGGCCAACAAGATACATAAGGCATGACTACATGCTACACCTTATTAGGCTGACCTAATATGAATATTTTGATTGTTGCGGATATATATATGATTGAATTTGGTGTTTGAGTGAGGTGATGTGGATGTGAATGTATATTTGATAAGGAAAGAGCAGTGCAGGCGACAAGAGCAAAAGAAGAGAAATCTTGCTTAATGTAAAGGCAGAGCAGTGAAATAGAGTAGTCAAGATGAAGAGTTTTGAGACAGTATTTTGAGCTTCATTGGAACTGTTACCATGCATGTGTAGATGCAATCTGAGCAGTTCAATTTGGTAGTGAGCCATTCTTCTTTCTTCTTTCTTTCTCTAGGTAGTGAGCCTGTTCTGGGAATGAGCCATTCTTGCAAAGAGCATTTCTTTGGACAGTAAGCCCTGGGTAGTGAGCCCTAAGGCAATGAGCCTTCTTGTAATTTGGTATTGTTCCTACATAATATATTGTGTGCTAACACTCACCATGGTTTTTCCCAGTTTTGGGTTTTCCACATAAAAATCCTAGCGTTCATGTGTGATGGATTATGGTTGTCTCTGTTATGTTTAATTTGTTGGTTATTGCATGTGGTAAATGGATTATTAGTTTAACAAGTAAAATTTTTAATAGGATATTGATTCACCCCCTCCCCCTCTCAGTATCTTAGGTGTTCAAGAATTGGTATCAAAGCCTAGTTCCTTGGAAGAAGCCTAATAGCTTGAGGAAGATCTTGGAGATTGAATGCATGGTAGGTAAAAATGTCCTACTCCTCCTAAAGAAATTAATTCAACTAAAACTAAAGAAGAATGCACGCTTGTCAATGAAGAAGAACTCAAGCTTGCACTTGAAGATCTTGAAAGGGTTGAATTAGAAAACATGGATCTAAAAGATAATGTCAAGGAAGTAGATGAGTGCATCAAAAAATTGAGGGAGAAAGTCAAGAAGTTCAAAGAAAAATATAAGGAGGTTAGTGAACAATTGATATCTACAAATGACACCTTAAGTAATCTAAAAGTGGAAGTTGTAAAAAGAGCAAAAGCAGAAGAAGACCTAAATCAGTTGGTGAAAAGCAAAACTGAAGATTGCATAAAGCTTGAACAAGAAGTTGTGGATCTGAAATCTGATTTGAAATAGGCATGGATTCAAGAAGATAAATTTAGAGTGAGTGCTACCCAACTTGATAGAATACTTCCTAGTAAGAAGAGTCCTGATGATAAAGAAGGTTTGGGATTTGAGAAAGGTGAAAGTTCTAAAACAAGTCAAGAAAAGAATATTGAGATCAAGAAGGACAAAGGCAAATAGATTCAGAATCAAAGGAATAGACCTAGAAGACCACCAGTCAGGGAACCAAATGCTCAAAGGTACCTTTCTTTCAATGATTATTGTAATGCATGCAATAAGTTTGGTCATAAGGCTACTCAATGTAGGAGCAGAGTGAATCAAAATGTTCCATCATTTTCTGGTTAGTGTTTCACTTGCAATAAAGTAGGTCATAAAGCTAATGAATGCAAAAATTAGATAAGGAATGGTTACAACAATGGAAGGAATGTTTAAACTTTCAAAGGTAACTACCTTATATGCAAGAGGTTTGGTCATAGAGCTAGTGAATGTAGAAGTTAGATAAGGAACAACTATAATAATGGAAGGAATGCTCAATCTTTCAATGGGAATTGTTTTGCATGTAATAGATTTGGATACAAGGCTGACCAATGCAGATCAAGAATGAATGAAAGGAACAATGGATAGAGGAATGTTCTATGCTTCAATTACAATAGGCCTAAACATATTGCAAGATTCTACAGAAGCAAGAATATGAAGAAGGATAATCAAGCAGAGATGAAGAAATTGGTACAAAAGACTGATCTAGTAGAGATCAAGAAGGAGATGAATCAAATTTGGGTCAAGAAGGAAGTGCAGGAAGTCAAGGATGAGTCTGTTGGATCTAGGGCATACAACTGAGAGGGGGGGTGAATCAATTGTATAAAAACTTGCTCTTACTTCAAACACTTGATTCTTCTTTAGTTAACAGCATATCAATTAACCATCCATGAAAGCATAATGCATAAACACAAGAGCAGATAAGCATCAACACATTGAACACCAAGATTTTAACGTGGAAAACCCAGTTAAGGGAAAAACCACGGGGTGATTAACCCAAGGATTATTCTCTGTTAGAAGAATAAGGAAAAATGAATGGCACATGCCAATTAGGGCTCACTGCCTGAGCACACTGCTCACAAAGAGGCACACTGCCTACAAGGAGACACACTATCTACAAAGTGATAAGAATCACAATCTTGAACTGGAGAATGACATCTCTACCATGTCCGGATCAGTTCCATTTAGGCCCAAAAATCCTTGCTCTGCCTTTCGCACTTCTCTTCGCTATGCCACACTCATCCACTCAATCCACACATCAAAATGAATTCTCAAACACTTATTTATACAAGACATCAACTTAGGAACAATCATCTAAGTCAGCAAACATCACAATAACATTTGCAAGGCGTGTAGAACATCCGGTCGGCCTGTTACAGGAAGAACACCAACAACTAGTAGCCATAACATCAAATCCAACTCTAACTTCAATACGGACCACCAACACAAACTAGATATGATCCAATGATCAACATAACCTTCCCTGAATCATCAAAAACATCCGCACTTCATCAGCTTACCAAAATTCTTCTATTCATCATCTGGTACTTCAAGAATACAGTCTGTTGCCACTATCATAATGCAAAAGGTACTTCCAAACCTCAAAATCATACACAAATTGAGATGAAACATCACAAGGACATCCCAAACACTCCTTCCAATCCACAGATTAGGATAATATAATTCCAGACCTCACCAGACCTTTCTGTGATCCTCTGTCACCTCTTAACACTTGCTAGAACCGGTTCCACATAGACAGCCACAACTTCTTCAGATCTTCAAGCGGACCTCTAAAATCTTAGCTGAAGCATCTCAAGACTCATATCTACAAACCCTTTAATTGATATCCTCTGGTTTGTAATCTATATAGTATATTTGCCTTCTTCTTATCACTGTTCTTCACTATTCCGGATGGAGACTGATTTCCTCAATAACAACAGCACACAACTCATCCAAACCTTCTTACCAATGCAATATGAGTAAGTTGACATCAATGACAACACTGGTTCACCTCATACTTGCAACAATCTCCCCCTTTGTCATTGATGGCAACATATGATGTGAAAAACCATCAAGACAAGAACTTCTCTTTTCTGTCATAGCTCCCCCTATCAACAATAACTTTTCACATGTCTTCTCTTCCTTTACTGCTCCCCCTTTGATCATCAACCACTTGTTTTTCACATGTCTTCTCTCCCCCTTTGACATCAATGGCAAAGGGCTCATACTTGCAATTCTAATACATCAGAATCATACCAGCTGCTCCCCCTTAGTGGCAACTCCCCATCATCAATCCGGATCACAAGATATGACTGTGATATCCACCAGACTGATGCACATCAGTGTATCCTAGTTCATCACCGGAGGGGCCATGACCCCTAACTTCTCCTAGAGATATTCGAAAGAGTCTTTGGGAAGAGGTTTAGTAAAGATATTTGCAATCTGATCCTTGGAGGGAACATACTCCAATCTGACTTCTTCCTTGTTCACTTGTTCTCTCAAAAAGTGAAACTTGATAGATATGTGCTTAGTCTTAGAATGCAATACCGGATTCTTAGAAATATTAATTGCACTTGAATTATCACAGAAAATTGTGATAGGCTCCTCATATTCAACTTTAATGTCTCTTAGCATTTGCTTCATCCATAAGATTTGAGTGCAACTACCTGCTGCTGTAATGTATTCTACTTCAGTTGTAGACAGAGATATTGCATCTTGTTTCTTGCTTAGCCAAGAAACCAATCTCTTCCCCAAAAAGAATGCTCCACCACTGGTGCTCTTCCGGTCATCCATATCTCTTGCCCAATCTGCATCTGTACATGCATGAAGAGAGAAATCTAGATCTCTAGGGTGCCATAGCCCATATTCAACTGTTCCTTTCAAGTACCTAAAAATTCTTTTGATTGCCATAACATGAGATTCTCTAGAATCAGCCTGGAATCTTGCCACAAGACCAACAGCCTGCATTATATCTGGTCTAGTCTGAGTGAGATACAACAATCCACCAATCATTGATCTATACTTTGTCTGATCTACCTTTGGAGAGTCATCATCTTTGCTCAACTTACATCTGGTTGCCATAGGAGTGTTCATTGGCTTTGAATCTTCCATACCAAATTTCCTCAACAATTCTTTCACATATTTGGTCTGAGAAATGAAGATCCCTTTCTTTGTTTGAGTAATTTGTAGACCCAAGAAGAAATTCATTTCACCAAGCATAGACATTTCAAACTCACTTTTCATCTAATTTGCAAAAGTTTTGCACATACTATCTCTTCCTCCAAAAATGATATCATCCACAAACACTTCAACAATCAAAATGTTTTCATGATCAATTTTGAAATATAAGTTACTATCAGCAGTACCTTTGTTGAATCCAATCTGCATAAGATGCTTATCCAACATTTCATACCATGCTCTTGGGGCTTGCTTCAATCCATACAATGCTTTCTTCAACTTGCAGACCATATCATCATTATCAGACAATTGAAATCCATCCGGTTGTTCAATGTAAACTTCTTCTTCTAGATCACCATTTAGGAAGGCAGACTTGACATCCATCTGATATACCTTGAAGTCTTTGAAGGTAGCAAATGCAAGAAATAATCTGACTGCTTCAATTCTTGCCACAGGAGCAAAGGTCTCTTCAAAATCAATTCCTTCTATTTGAGAGTAGCCTTTGCAGACCAATCTAGCTTTGTTTCTGATTACTTCACCAGCTTCATTCAGTTTGTTTCGGAAGACCCATTTGGTTCCAATCACATTCCTGTCTCTAGGTCTGGGAACAAGATCCCAAGTATGATTTTTCTAAATTTGCATCAATTCTTCCTTCATTACTTTGGTCCAGTTTTCATCATTGCAAGCTTCATTTATTGTCTTAGGTTCAATCTTTGAAATCAGATAGTATTCATTTGAATCTTGAGCAATTCTTCTTCTTGTTTGTACCCCTTTACTTTTGTCACCTATGATTTGATCTTTAGAGTGATTTAGAGTTACATACCTTGGAACTTTGGGAGTTTCTTGCACTACTAATTCTTGATCAAGCTCATTCAGACAAACTTCTTCTTCCTGATTTACCGGATAAGTCTGGATCTAAATTTCAGAGGAGGAAGGAGCTTCTTGCATCAGAGGATCATTCTGATCATCTTCATCACATTCATAGAACCTTGAGGGCTACTCAATTCCTTCATCAACTTTCACATTAGTACTTTCTATCATCTTCCTCAGTCTCTTATTGTAACATCAGTATGCTTTTCTTTGAGTGGAGTAACCCAAGAAAATTCCTTCATCACTTCTAGCATCAAACTTTCCTAGATCTTCATCTCTTTTAATATAACACTTGCTACCAAATACTCTAAAATATCTCATAGTAGGAGTGATGCCAAACCAAAGTTCATAGGGGGTCTTACCGGTATTGTTTCTGATTTGAACTCGATTGAGAGTGTAGACTGCAATGCTGATAGCTTCTTTCCAAAACATCTGAGGAACATTTGCTTCCAACATCATTGTCCTGGCAGCTTCTTGAATGGTCTGGTTCTTTCTCTCAACTACTCCATTCTGCTATGGAGTCCTAGGAGCAGACAACTGTCTCATTATACCCTGCTTCTCACAAAAGTTAATGAACTCACTGAATGTAAATTCACCACCTCTATCAGACCTTAGACATTTCAGTTTCAATCCAGTTTGATTCTCTACCATAGATTTGAAGATTTTGAACTTCTCAAGGGCTTCTGATTTCTCTTTTAGGAAGGTAACCCACATCATCCGGGAATGGTCATCAATTAGCAACATGAAATATCTATCACCTTGCAGACTCTTGATTCTTGTCAGACCACAGAGATCAGTATGTACTAATTCCAACAATCCGGTAGAGGACTGATCTTTGCTTTTGAAAGAGACTCTGCTCTGTTTACCTAGCTGACATTCTTTGCACAAACTATTTGTAGGTTTCACTAATTTTGGAAGATCTCTTACAGCCTGAATATTGCTTATCTTGATGATGTCATCAAAATTTACATGACACATTCTTCTATACCATAACCAACTCTGATCAACTTGAACAAACAGACAACTTTTATTTGAACCAACCAGATGAAAGATATTACCTTTTGTTTGAGCACCAGATGCAATTTCAGTTCCGGAGCTTGTAAAGATTCTGCATTTTCCATTCTTGAACCGGAGATCATAGCCTTTGTCCACTAACTGACCAACACTAAGAAGATTGTGCTTCAATCCTTCAACATATAGTACATTACCTGTTTTGCTCTTTCCATCAAAGGAAATAGTCCCCCTACCTCTGATTCTGCCAGCAGAATTGTCACCAAACTTTACCATCCCTCCTTCATACCTTTCCAAATCTAAGAACTTATTCTTGTCACCAGTCATATGGTGAGAGCATCCACTGTCAATAACTCAATCATCTTTTTCTTCCACTTGAGCAGCCAAAGCTCTTTCCACAACCTTGTGATTGACAGATTCAGAGGATATTGAATCTTCTTCCTTGATGGCAATAAATACCCATTCATTTCCAGATTTGCTTCCTAGTTCTGATTCATCATATGTTACTCCTTCATTGTCATCTTCTTCATGAACATAATAGCAGTTCTTTTGAAACCTTTGTTTGTTAGTATTAGACCTTGCAGATCTTTCCGGACATCTTGAGGCAAAATGACCAATCTTATTGCAGTTGAAACACTTAAAGGGTAGTTTTCCTTCATACTTATCGGATCCTCTTGGCAGTCTCTTTGCAATGAGGGCTTCAAGCTGAGCTATTTCTGCTTCAACTTCTTCCATGTCTCTTCTTGCTTGATCATACCATGACATCTTCCTTGAAGAGTTTTCTCCCGAATCAAATCTCTGTTTGCCTTTCACATAGGTACTGGCTTTGAAAGTAGATTCAGTCTTGGGAGGATCATCTCCAAACTCGGTCATTTCAAATGCAGCTAGTTTGCCAGCCAATTGTTCTCTTGTGATAGTTGTGTGGGCTCTGAATTCATCAATGGCAGCAACCTTGATTTTGTAAGCAGTAGGAAGGGATCTGAGAATTTTGCAAACAATCTCATTTTCATCCAGAGTTCCACCAGCATTTCTAATTCCACATACCAACTCATTCACTCTTGGCATAAAGGTAGTGATGTTTTCATCTTCTCTCATCTTCAATCTTTCAAATTTCCCTTTTAGACTTTGCAACCTTGCACCCTTGACAAACTCATCTCCTTCATACAGAAGTTCTAGTTTAGTCAAGATCTCATATGCAGTTGGTAGGTTGATAACATTTGAGAGATCTGAGTCATTCAATGCACTTAGAAGAGCTTCCTTGGTCCACAGATTGTTTTCAGCATCTGTGATTTCATTCAGAGTTGTCAGACCACCCTGTGGAGGTACATATGGTTTTGAGACCATGGCCAAGTATGCTTTTCCCATACACTCCAAGTGACATTTCATGTGACCTTTCCAGAGAGTGAAGTTGGCTCCATCAAACTTTGGACTATCCTTCTTGTATGACGACATCCTGGATCTCCTCAAGCGGTTAAGCTCCTTTCAGAGGAACTTGGCTCTGATACCAATTGTTGGATCTAGGGCATACAACTGAGAGGGGGGGTGAATCAGTTGTACAAAAACTTGCTCTTACTTCAAACACTTGATTCTTCTTTAGTTAATAGCATATCAATTAACCAACCATGAAAGCATAATGCATAAACACAAGAGCAGATAAGCATCAACACATTGAACACCAAGATTTTGACGTGGAAAACCTGGTTAAGGGAAAAACCACGGGGTGATTAACCCAAGGATTATTCTCTGTTAGAAGAATAAGGAAAAATGAATGGCACATGCCAATTAGGGCTCACTACCCGAGCACACTGCTCACAAAGAGGCACACTGCCTACAAGGAGACACACTGTCTACAAAGTGATAAGAATCACAATCTTGAACTGGAGAATGACATCTCTACCATGTCCGGATCAGTTCCATTTAGGCCCAAAAACCCTTGCTCTGCCTTTCGCACTTCTCTTCGCTATGCCACACTCATCCACTCGATCCACACATCAAAATGAATTCTCAAACACTTATTTATACAAGACATCGACTTAGGAACAATTATCTAAGTCAGCAAACATCACAATAACATTCGCAAGGCGTGTAGAACATCTGGTCGGCCTGTTATAGGAAGAACACCAACAACTGGTAGCCATAACATAAAATCCAACTCTAACTTCAATGCGGACTGCCAACACAAACTAGATATGATCCAATGATCAACATAACCTTCCCTGAATCATCAAAAACATTTGCACTTCATCAGCTTACCGAAATTCTTCTATTCATCATCCGGTACTTCAAGAACACAGTCTGTCGCCACTGTCATAATGCAAAAGGTACTTTCAGACCTCAAAATCATACACAAATTGAGATGACACATCACAAGGACATCACAAACACTCCTTCCAGTCCGCAGATTAGGATAATACAATTCCGGACCTCACCGGACCTTTCTGTGATCCTCTGTCACCTCTGAACACTTGTTGGAACTGGTTCCACACAGACAGCCACAACTTCTTCAGATCTTCATGCGGACCTCTAAAATCTTAGCTGAAGCATCTCAAGACTCATATCTACAAACCCTTTAATCCACATCCTCTGGTTTGTAACCTATATAGTACATTTGCCTTCTTCTTATCACTGTTCTTCACTATTCTAAATGGAGACTGATTTCCTCAATAACAACAGCACACAACTCATCCAAACCTTCTTACCAATGCAATATGAGTAGGTTGACATCAATGACAACACTGGTTCACCTCATACTTGCAACAGAGTCCGCACTAGAATCTGGTGCTGGTACTTTCTCTAGGAAGTGAATTGAGAGCTCTGGCTCAGGGGGAGTTTAAATGAAAAATCCTATTCCCTCAGCTAGAAGTGTGGTGCTAATATCCAGCATGAAGATGTGAGTTGTAAGATAGAATGATAGATCTTTTGGAGAAGATTCTGATAGAAAAGAATCTAATGCGGTGGATTGTGGAGCAATTTAGATCGATTGTGGGTGGTAGAGTAAGGGTTTGACAGCATTTTGTGATAAGCATTTATGACGATTGAATATTAATGAAAAGACAATATAAGGTATTCATTTGAATGAAAAATCACTTTGCATTCAAACTCACAAGTGACTAAAGAGATCTGAGAAGTGAGCTAAAGTGAATTCAAGTGTTCAGCAACTGGTGTGAAGAAACCCTAATGACAGGTATTTACATCTATCTCTTTCTTGGAAATTTATGTGTTAAGATGTCTTCCCCTCAAGTAGTTGAGATAAAAGAGAGGCCCCACCCTAAATTCAAAAAGCATCCCTTTAAATCATTAGAGACTGATCTGGATGACACATTTTCTGAGATTCTGCATGGTGTTATGCATATGGAAGATGTTAGGGCATATATACATGTAAACCTAGATGAATATGATCATGGAAAATTAGGGGATATTTATCTAAAGGAACTGAATGATGACAAATTTGAGTTAAAAGAAGAATATAGTATCCTAGTGGAGAAGAAATTGAATACCTAGTTGGAATTTCTTATGGTCTCGGATGATGCCTGGGTTATAAGGTATGTCTTGAGCAAGATTCATGATGAGTTCTTTTGGCTTGATGTGCCTTATATGATAACAAAAGATGCCATCATCACACTTACTGGCATGTGTTCCACTGGAAAGGTTTCAGAATTGAAGTCTATGAAGAACAACATAGTAATGCAATTGACAGGTGCAAAATTTGATAAAAGAGCATTAACTATAAATGATATTATAGATCCGGTTGTGAGATTTGCATCAAAGGTCATTGGTGACAAGATCTATTTCTCCAACAGGGAGAACTCAGTCTCTGCAACAACCATATATACAGCATATGATATGGTTAAGAACAACACAGATTATGACCTATGTGAGTTGCTTTGGCAACAACTAATGGATAATATTGGTTGGCTTGGTCATTCACCAGTAGCTGCACAAATTAGAAACCATTTGCAGAGTTTGGGAAATGCTGACAAACAAAATGTAGCCTTATGGGGATATTTTAAGAATTTCCAAAAGAAAATGCAAGCTAGGGCTAGGATCCCTGAGAAGATAGTGAAGAAATATGAAAAAGACATTGTATTCATGGTGGACAAGGACAAATGCCTCATGGAGGCTGTAGAACCTAGAACTGTATGGGTCCCAACCATAGGATATGAAGTCACAGAGGAAGTTTTGATTGGATTGGCTGATTTGATGTTAAGAAAACCTAAAGACCCCAAGCAGGGAAGATTTGGGACATTTGAAGAATTATCACTCAAAGTCCATTTGGAAAAAAAACAACCAGAAATTAAGAAGAATGCAAGGAAAATGGCAGATGAGTTTGTCAAAATCCAAAGGTTTACAGATGAACAAATAAGTGAAGCAAGAGCCAAGGTAGGGGCATCAAAAGCTGCAATTGCTCCAAAAGGGAAAACATCAAAGACTTCAGAGAAGAAAGAGGAGAAATCTGAGAAAGAAAAGCCTACATCTAGCTCTAGGAGAAGAACAAGAGCCTCATCCTCAGCAGCAGCTACCATTGAGGTTGAGAAAGAAAAGACATAGTCTACAGAGAAAGTGCAAAAGAAGAAGCTGGAAGAGAAGAAAATAAAGAATGCAAAGGCTACAAAAAGAGTGTATGTGATCCTTGGTGAAGGAGAAGAAGAAGAGGAAACAAAAATAGATGAGGAAGTTAAAGCAAAAAGGGAAAAAATATATAAAGCTACTATTGAGAAGCCCTCTGGAAAGGCCAAGGATAAGAAGAAGAAAGATGAAAAGATTGAGAACAGAGAAGAAGAAAAAACTATATATTTGGAAGCCATTATCAATGCATTTGCTTAGCATGGAACCCTAAAACCCATAGCTGATATGTATGATGAAAGATCTGATGCTGACAAGGTAATAGATGAGATAGCTATTGTAAGATATTTAGATATGTTTAGCAAAACATTGATTAAAGTTATAGATCAGTTACCAGATAGTTTAGCCAGTATAATGACAGCAAGAAAACAAGGGGCCATGGCCAAAGATTCTAAGATAAAGGAATATGTCTTGCTAAAACTTTGTCCAAACATCACTAGAGAAGAAAAGGCTAAAGTCACAAGAAGCTCAGTAATGAATTTAGAACCATGAAGAGAGGCAATGCTTTGATGTTTGGTGACATTGAGAAATCGGTAAAGGAGACTAAAGAGATAACACTAAGGGTGTTACATGAGCTACAAATTTCAACTATTGTTGACACTGATGAAGAGAACAAAATACTGGTGCAGATAATGCAGTTCTGGAGATAAATGTGGAACAGAACATGGAACAAAGCATAGTTACTCCTCCGGTCGACACAAGAAATGAAGAAGAAATGAATACAAAATAGAATGTTGATAATGTTGCTTTGGAAGTGAATATTGGGCAAAGCTTGGACCAAGGTACAATCACTCCTCTGGAAAGTTTTGGAAAGGATGAAGAGATGAGAGATTCTAAGAAAGAGAAGAGCTTTAAAGAAGCTAGGACAACACCAAAAGAGAATATCTCTAAGAGACAAGAAGAGCAGAGAGAAGAAGCAAATGAATAAGTAATGGATAATCATGTTATAAAACCAGAAGGAAATGAATAATAAAACATTCAAGATCAACCTCTGGGGAGACAAAAAGCTGAGGCATCTCAAGTTGAAGAAAATAGAGACACTGTTGACTCTTTGAGAGAGTTTTTGGAGAAGCAGAAGGAAGCTCAGATTTTGAATGCACCTGAGCTATTGCAAGGACCTATTAACCTTGCTACAATGTCCCCATTGTAGAAGCTAAGACTTGGAACAATCTTTCAAGCTACTACACAAGAAGAGATGTTGAAATTCCATTTAGATGATAGTGAGCTGATAGAAGATGCGTCAACAATTTTTGAAAAGTTAATGCCCAGAATAAAGAGAGATACATCATTGGCCCCTGCTGCACAAATGAAGAAGTTAATGCAATCAATCAATTCTCATTTTGAGTCCTTGGAACAAGCCACAGAAAAGAAAGTTAGGGTAGAGATTGATGACAAAAGGTTAGTTGAGCTAACTGACAAATTTGCTCAAGATAAAATTTTGTTAGATAAAAGTGTAGAGTATGCATAGTTGGCCCTTAAAGAAGCCAGTGAACTGTATCAATTTTGTCTTACATGGCCGAATAAGACTAAGGACATAAAAGATAAAATAGATAGTGTTTAGGGTGAAAAAGTAGGTTTCACTTAAACAAGGTTAAGTCCTATTCTTTCACCTAACTAAACATTGGGAGGACAAGGACCGAGCTTAGGACCAAGCTACAAATCACTTGTATGTTTCCTAATGCTAATTAGGTCTAATTTAGGTGTTGAGAGGAACCTCCTACAACAATTTAATGAAAAATGTATAAAATAACATAAATATATAAATAGCATAAACACAGAAGGAATTTATTGATCGCAAGCCACTTTGAGGGGGCAAGCTCCTTTGAACAAGCTCAATACAATAAATTCATGGATGCCTTTGTTGGCCTCATGACATACTTATATACTAAGTCTAATCTAAACAACTATTACTTCCCATGAATGTGGGATAATACAATATACTCACGGGATGACTTACAAAGCATATGCGTCCAAAAGTAATATACAAACAAAGTAAAGAGAAGGGTTAAACACAGCTTCCTAACATCCCCTCCCTCTTAGAAAAGCTTTGTCCTCAAAGCTTAAGATGTGGAAATTGTTGCTCAATCTAAAGGAGTGGTTCCCATGTAGCATCCTCTAGTTGCATTCTGTGCCACTGAATTAATACCTCTGTGATGGATTGGGAGTGAAGCTGACGAGTGCGCCTATTGAGGATTGCCTCCAGCTCCAAAATGATGGATCCTTCATTATCTAGTTCTGGTAAAATAGTTTGTGCTCTGATATTGGTGCTAAGAACTTTCTTTAGACAAGAGATATGAAATACTAGATGAACGCAGGAAGAAGGAGGAAGCTCCAATTTATAAGCAACTGACCCAATCTTCTGAAGAACCTTATATGGCCCATAGAACTTTGGAGCTAGCTTATGATGCCCTTTAAGTTTTAGGGATGATTGCTTGTATGGCTATAGACAAAGAAAAACCATATCACCTACTTGAAAAGTGCACTCAGAACAATGTTGATCAGCTTGTTGTTTCATTCAATTTATTGCCATGTGGAGATTGCCCTGCAAGATGTGAAGAATATATCCCAGTTTCAGAGAATCATGTCAACTGCCTAAATTGGTGAACTACTGGGGGTGTATGGAAGGAGCATTGGTGGTGCCTGACCATAGATTGCTTCATATGGAGTCATTTTAGATGTAGTGTGGTAGGAGGTATTGTACCACCATTCAGCAAGAGGAAGCCACTTTGCCCACTAATGCTGTTGTTCTAAGGTGAAGCAACGAAGATAAGTTTCCAAACATTTGTTGATAATTTCAGTCTGACCATCTATTTGTGGGTGATACCTAGAACTCATCTTCAGTTTGGTGCCAGTGTGTCGAAATAGTTCTATTCAAAAATGACTAGTAAAAGTTGCATCATGATCTAAGACAATGGAAGAAGGGATGCCATGAAGGCAAAAGATCTGGTCCATGAAAATTTATGCAACTAAGGAGGTGATATACTGAGGGCACAAAAATGACTATATTTGGAGAGGCAATCAACCACAACCAAGATCATTGTCTGCCCTCCAGATTTAGGGAGCCCCTCAATGAAATCCATAGAAATATATGTCCAAATCCATGTAGGGATGGGCAAGGGTTCGAGAAATATAGGAAGGAGTTTCATTTCACCCTTGTTGCATTGGCAGGTATCACATTCAGTCACCATCTATTGAATTGCCCTTTTCATTCCCTTCCAAAAGAAGTTACGTCATGCCTTCTCATAAGTTTTGAGGAACCCAGAGTGTCCTGTTGATGGAGAAGCATGGACTTCATAGAATACAGCCTGTTGAAGATCTATGCTCTGGGGAAGCACTAGACAACCCTTGTATCACAGAGAAGCACCATGAAGCTCATCAAGAAGCTCATTAACAATAGGAATTAGAAACTTATCCTTGATTGTGATGTGATTGAGTGCTCAGAAGTCAATGCAGAGGCGCCATGACCCATCTTTTTTCTGGACAAGAAGAGCTAGTGAAGAAAAGGAACTGGTACTAGGCTGAATAATGCCTTGCTTCAGTAAGTCTCAAACAAGCATCTCAATCTCTGTCTTTTGGTGAAATGGGTAGTAGTAGGGCCTGATGTTGGGAGGAACGCTTCCAGGAAGGATCTGAATATGGTGGTCCTCTAGTCATGAAGGTGGCAATCCCACTGGTTTGGCAAAGACACATGCATACCTATCCAAACTTTGTTGTAGATCTGAAGGAGTAGTGGAGACCGCTGATGGTTGCATCTAAATGGAATGGACCTGAGTGATGACACCATGTGAATTATTCTTAAGAAGCTTTTCCATGTGATGTGAACTTATGATGTGATGAAGGGGGTAAATCATAAAACACACAATAATAGAAATGGCACACAGAAAATAGAATATTTCTTTATTGATTTGGAAAACTTATTACATTACAGAAGCTCAATTACAATCAGAGGAATCAATCCTCCATAGGCTGCAACACACTACAACTACACCTCACCAGGCTTTGGAATCTTCTGCCTTTTGTAACCCCAAATCAGCTAGGGTTTCTATTTTCCCACCTATTCTTGACTCTACACTTTCCCCCCTTAACTCTACTACTGTCTAGGGTTCCCCAAATAGTCATAAATAGCACTTTTTGGCGGCCTCTAGCTAAATTTCAAAATTTGTAACTCCCTCCAAAAGTAGGTCAACTTCCAGGAAGCATAGCGTTTGATTCAGGTGTCTGATTGACGAATTGTTTTAAGTGCCAAAAAGCTCACGATGTGAACTATTATGCAAAAATTTGTAAATGGATTTCCATCAACTTTTCAAGATGTTATGGGATGTTTTAGTACCTCATATCCTGTTTCAAAAAATTTTAGGGGCTTTTTGGAAAACAAAAACTTTAATATCTTTTAACTCACAAATGATATTTACCTGATTCCTTTGCAAAAGGTAAACTTTCTAAAATTGGCAGTTTGCTATTTTTAGCAGTTTTGGAAAAACTAAAAGTCCTACATCATTATTCAGGAGATTATGGAATTAGAAATACTAATTATGGAAAGAAATGAAAACAATTGTAATGATTTTGAAGCAACATCTTTTTGGGTGATGCAAGATTGCCCGTACAACACTGGATGCTCCTGCATCAGACACCTAGGGTAATTTGAGAAGTGACCTTGTCATGTCTCAGGTGTTTGTTTGAGGAAAACCCAAATGGTCAACCTCTGCCTTCGATAGCCAAGAAGAATCTTCAACAGGCCTTCCTTTCCATTTCACTAGATATTCTTCATATTGCCTGTTCCGAGCACTCCTTTCCACATGGCTATCCAAGATCTCTTCTATCTCTTTCATTGAAGTAGATGCTGGAATACTCCATTGTTCTTCTGTTGGTCCATCATCTGTGCCACTCTCATGATATTCTATTAAATCAGCAATGTTAAACATAGGGGAAATATTGATCCCACTCAGTAGCTCTACCTCATATGCATTTCCTGAATCATGCTTCTTCATGATTCTGTATGGTCCAAATTTCTTCATTTTCAACTTATTGTATGTTCCAATTGGAAACCTTTCTTTTCTCAAGTGAACCATGACTTCATTTCCTACATGGAACCCCTTATATCTCCTCTTTTGATCTGCCTTAGCCTTGTACTAAATATTCATCTTATTAATGTGCTTCCTCACCTCTTCATGCAAATTCTTCAGATGTTCTACAAAGTCTTTGGCTTCAGCACTTGTCTTTTCTCCTTTGTCTAGCTTCCTTAACTCAGAAGCATTTCTTGGACTATTGCCACATACAATCTGGAATGGTGATTTACCAGTACTCCTATTGACAGAATTGTTGTAAGCAAATTCTACTTGTAGTAAAATCAAATCCCATCCCTTGGGCTTATCTCCTACTCAACATCGTAGCAGGTTACCCAAACTCCTATTCACCACTTCTATCTACCCATTAGTCTATGGATGGTGTGCAGAACTGAACTTCAAATCTATCTTCACTTCTTCCACAATGTCCTCCAGAAATAAATAAAAAAATTGGTATCTCGATCTAAAACTATGCTCTTTGGTAGACCGTATAATCTCACCACCTCCCTGAAAAATAATTCAACAATATGAATAGCATCATTAGTCTTCTTGCAAGGAATGAAATGTGTCATCTTCAAGAATCTATCCACCACCACAAAAATGGAATCATGTCCTCTATGTGTCCTTGGTAAACCAAGAACAAAATCCATACTGATATCATCCCATGGCTTCTCTGGTATAGGTAATGGCTGATATAGCCCTATATTCTGACTTGTTCCTTTTGCCATCTGACACACTTTGCAACTCTGCACAAATTTCCTCACATCCTACTGCAACTCTGGCCAATAATAATTTTCACCAACAATAGCAATGGCGACCAAAGTGTCCAGCCAATCCTCCACTATACTTCTCCTTAATTAGGTTCTCTCTCATGGAACTCCTTGGAATGCACAACTAGCTTCCTCTAAACAACATGCCATCTTGGATTATGAAATCCAACCATTTTATCATGTCCAAAGTAACAGGTTCCAAACAAGCTTTCCAAGTCTCTGAAAAATCTAGATCTTCAGGATACAAACTTTTGAGCTCATCGAAACCAACAACCTCTATCTTCATTTCTATCAACAAATTTTGCCTTCTACTCAAGGCATCTACAACTCTATTGGACTTCCCACTCCTGTGCTTCAAAACAAAGGTATAACTCTATAAAAACTCAACCCATTTTAAGTGCCTTTGATTCAACTTTCCTTGACTATTAAGATACTGTAAAGCCTGATGATCAGTATATAAAAAACTCTTTAGGCAATAGATAATGTCTCCATTTCTTCAAAGCCTAATACTATAGCATAAAACTCCTGATCATAAACATAATACTTTTTCTTGGCATCATTAAGCTTCTCATTAAAATAGGCAATGGGCTTACCTTCTTGGCTCAAAATAGCTCCTATAGCACTGCCACTAGCATCACAATCTACCTGAAATACCTTATTGAAATCTGGAAGTGCCAAAATAGGTTGTTCTGTGACTTTCTGCTTCAATGTATCAAAGCTTTTGTCTACTCCTTTAGTCCATTTAAACTCTTTTCTATCCCCTCTCATTATCTCTATTAGGGTGCACAAATGCTACTAAAATTTCTGATAAACTTTCTGTAAAAACTAGCCAAACCATAAAAAGATCGTACCTCTGTGGCACTCCTTGGCGTAGGCCATTTGATGATAGCCCTCACCTTCTCTGGGTCCATCTTAAGACCTTCTTCTAAGACAACAAATCCTAGGTATACCAACTCCTTCTTTGCAAAACTACATTTCTTCAGATTAATCAACAACTTCTCCTCCCTCAACTTCTCCAAAACTCTTCTGATATGCATCATATGCTCATCCCAAGTCTTACTGAAAATCAAAATATCATCTAAATAAACAATAACAAAAATTCCCAAAAATTCTTTCAGTACCTCATTCAACCGCATGAATGTGCTTGGTGCATTGGTTAGCCCAAATGGCATGACTAACCACTCATACAAACCCTCCTTTGTCTTGAAGGCTGTCTTCCATTCATCTCCTTCTCAAATTCGAATCTGGTTATACCCACTCTTTAGATCAATCTTCGTGAAGTACTTGGCTCCACTCAAGCAATCCATTATGTCATCCATTCTTAGCGATGGAAACCTGTACTTGATCGTGATCTTATTTATGGCTCAAAAATCTGTACACATTCTCCACTCTCCATCTTTCTTTGGTGCTAGTACTGTAGGTACCACACATGGACTCATGCTCTCCCTTATCAGTCCCTTCCTCAACAACTCATGAACTTGTTTGTTCAACTCTTCATTCTCTGCTAGAGTCATTCTGTGGGCTGCCTTATTTGGCAAACTAGCTCCTGGTATTAAATCCATTTGGTGACTTATCTTCCTCATCGGTGGTAAACCTTCTGGTACATTATCAAAGATAATATCCTAAAATTCTTCCAACATATCTGAGACTTCCACTGGTACATCTTCACATTTATCTTGACTAATCTTAGGAATCAATGCAAAGCAATGACGCTTATGCTTCATACCCTCCAAAAATTTTCTACCATCTACCAAGCAAATTCTGGCAGTACTACATACCTTTTCTTCCACCTCCTTCAAGGGCTTCAATTTATGACAAACTCCATCTATTGTTAGGGAATATGTGTTTGCACAACCATCATGGACAACACTCCTATCATACTTCCACGGCCTCCCCAACAACATATGACATACGTCCATTGGTATGATATCACACAGCACCTCATCATGGTAGTCTCCAATCTTGAACTTCACTAAACACTGGTTATTGACAAAAGCTTTGTGGTGCTTCTACAACCATACAATCCAATATGGATGTGGATGCTTTCTTCTTGTCAACTTCAACTTTTCAACCATCTCCTCTGAAACAAGATTGTCAGTGCTTCCACTGTCAATAATAATATCACAACACTTACCTTTACATTTGTACCTTGTGCAGAATAAACTTTTCCTCTGATTTGGTTCTTTCTCCTCATTCAGCAAAGTTCTTCTGACAACTAGGGTTTCTCCCCTTTCAGCATCTTCAGAATGCTCAGACTGTGCCGCTTCATCTACATGTGCAACTGGTGCATTACCCTTAGGTATTATGTTTGTCCTTCCTTGATGTTGTGGACACTCGATGTCCTTCTTCTCCACATTGGAAATAGGTTCCTTTGAAACCTCCTCTTCCAGGTCCTTGCCCAGGTCTGCCTCTTCCTCTTCCCCTTTGCTCACCATTGTTCCAGTCACAAGGGCGATAGGTATTATCTCCTCTCTAATTTCAACTGGTGCCGGCTTCTTCACTTTTATTTGAATCTTCATTTCAGCCCCCATAGGGTCTTCCACTAGTCCTTCTGCCTTGACCTCTTCCCCTTTGCTTGCTGTCAAATCTTTTATTCAGCTTCTCTTCCACCTTCAGGGAAAACTGGTATACATCTTCTATGGTGGTCATTCCGACCAGGCTGAGCTCCTCTTGAATACTTGGCCTCAACCCATTAATGTAATGGGCTACCTTCTCCTTGTTGGCCTATGCATGACCGGTTCTGATAGTAATCTTATAAAACTCTTCTATATACTCCTTAACAGACTTGTTGCCTTGCTTCAATCCTTGCAGCTTCTTCAGCAACTCCATCTCATAGTCCACAGGAATGAACTACTTCTTCAATTTCTCCACCATCGGATCCCATCTGGTGATCTTTCCTTTTCCTCTTCTATTCCTCTCTAACTGGACCTCCTTCCACCAAATACTGGCATGGCCCTTCAATTTTGTTTTTGCAAACTTGACCCGATCTGGGTCCTCCACATCTTCATACTCAAAATACTCCTCCATGTCATTGATCCAATCAATAAGCTGTTCTGGATTCAAATCTCTAGAATATGTAGAAACTTCAATCCTGGGCCTCTTTCCAATCTTTGAAATGGCTCTCAATAACCTAACTTCTGCAGGATCTCCTATAGCTTCTTGTTCTTCCTCAGATAGCTCTTCTTCAGCTTCATCTTCACTTTCTTCTCTTGTTCTCGACTCAAAACCTCTTCATAGCTCCTCTTACAATGCATCGATTTGCCTTTGCAGAGCTCTAAAACCCTCTTCCATCCAAGCATTCCTCCCAATATGATTTCTTCATGGAGGCATCTTGATCTCCGCAGTCAATCCACAACCTTAGGTCCTAGTGCAAACTGCCTCACGGTCGGCGATCTGTCTACACACTTAGGAACCCTTGCTTTGATACCACATGATGAAGGGGGTAAATCATAAAACACACAACAATAGAAATGGCACACAAAAAATAGAATATTTCTTTATTGATTTGGACAACTTATTACATTATAGAAGCTCAATTACAATCAGAGGAATCAATCCTCCATAGGCTGCAACACACTACAACTACACCTCACCAGGCTCTGGAATATTTTACCTTCTGTAACCCCAAATCAGCTAGGGTTTCTATTTTCCCACCTATTCTTGAATCTACACTTTTCCCCCCTTAACTCTACTACTATCCAGGGTTCCCAAAATAGTCATAAATAGCACTTTTTGGTGGCCTCCAGCTAAATTTTGAAATTTGTAACTCCCTCCAAAAGTAGGTCAACTTCCGGAAAGCATAACTTTTGATCCGGGTGTCCGATTGACAAACTGTTTAAGTTTCGGAAAGCTCGTAATGTGAACTATCACGCTGGAAATCTATAAATAGATTTCTATCAACTTTTTTAGACATTACGGGATGTTTTAGTGCCTCATATCTCGTTTCAGAAATTTTTAGGGGCTTTTCAGAAAACAAAAAAATTAATATCTTTCAGTTCACAAATGATCTTTGCCTGATTCCTTCGCCAAAGGTCTTATATTTCCATTATGAAGCTTTCTGCAAGTTTTTGCTTCAATCTGTGGCCAAATGTATACTTTCCTAAAATGGCAGGTAAACTTTCCAAAACTGGCAATTTGCTATTTTTAGTAGTTTTGGAAAAACTAAAAGTCCTACATCATTATTCAAGAGATTATGGAACTAGAAATACTAATTATGGAAAGAAATGAAAACAACTGTAATGATTTTGAAGTAACATATTTTTGGGTGATGCAAGATTGCCCTTACACCACTGGATTCTCCTGCATCATGATGCTGAGAGACCATAGTTGTAAGCCCTTCAATGTGTGTTTTTGCCCATTGTCTGAAAACTGCATCCAAAGTTCAGTAAAATCTCATAAGATGGGTCCAAGTGTGTGTAACCATTGGGTGCTTAAAACCACATCACAGATCTGCCTAAGGGCAAGGAAAACATGTCAGAGTGCAGGTTATAATCTCCAATAGAGATACACACATTGCGACACTTCCCTTTGCAAGGTAATGTGCCCCCATTGGCAATCATGATTCAAAGCTGGAGCAAGGATGGACATAAAAATTAGCCTGTTTGGTGATCCAAGGGTCAATGAAGTTATGAGTGCTACTAGAATCAATGAGTATTGTAAGAGGGAGCTTCTTGAAGTAAACCTTGACCCTCATGGTTATTGGAGTGGTGACTCCTGCTAAAGCATGGAGAGAGATCTCTGGGTGGGCTTTCTAAGAAGTAGGGTCAATAAGAGGCTGCTAGGTTTTGACTTGATCATCTACTATATCTTGAGCATCTACATAAACTTTAGTTTCAAGTGGAGAATCCGCATCCAAGAGATAGAGCTTTTGCTCAACACATCTATGTCCCCGAGTAAATTTCTCATCACAATTATAACAAATCCCTTTTTCTCTACATGTCTGCATCTCTGCTTCAGTCAAATGCTTGATAGGAGTTGTTCTAGGATCTAGCATGATTTGAGGTCTTTGGGAAACTGTATCTTTGAATGGAACAAAATTGGATTTGGATCATTGTAGAGCTGTGGTCTTGTCCTCTGCCAACTTAGCCAACCCTAGGGCTTCCATCATTGTGCTAGGACGAATCATTTTAACCTCAAATTGGATTGCATCTTTTAGACCACTGACAAACCAACTCCTAAAGAATTCATCAAACAATCCCTCTATGTGATTGGCTAGTTTTTTAAATTTTGTCTGATATTCTCTCACAGTGCCTATTTTTTGAAGTTTAGTGAGTGGTCCTATGAAGTCATCAAAAGCACTAGGGCCAAATTGTTGCAAAATGAGTTTGCAAAAATCTATCCATTTTGGCTCTTCAGGAGCCTTGATGTACCAACAGAACCATTGAAGAGCTTTATGTTCCAAATGAAAGGATGTAAGTGGGACTTTGTTGACATTAAAAGTATTATGCAGATTGAAATATTGTTCTACCTGGTATATCCATCCAGTTGGATCATCACCATTGAAGCGAGGAATATCAAGCTTCAGCCCATGAAAATTGTTGGAAGAAGAGAACTCAGTGTCTGTAGAAGACTCTAGCTGCCGTCTATTGTTCATGGCTGAATGCTAAAGTTTGAGGCTGAGAACTTTTTCATCTAGATCTTGGAGTGTGGTCTTAAGGGCTACAAGTTCATCCTCCATGTTTTTTTCTCCTGTGTGGGTGACAGCCATAGGCAGGAGATTTTTTTTGGGGAATGGGTAGAAAAACAAAAACAAAAACTTTTGGGATTTGGGAAAAACTCCAATGGGTAATTGAGGTTTGACTAGGTTTTGGACACTTTCTGAGGGAAAGGGAAGCAAAAAAGAGGGATTTCAGAAGCAAGGTGAAAGAATGGGAAAATTTGTCCAAGAGGGACAAAGGAGCAGAAATATGAAATGAACACTATGGTAAAATTTGAAAGCTATTGGGTGATATTCGAAGAAGTTATGGCAAACCCTAAAAATAGACAAATGTGGGATTTCTGGCTTCAATAAGTGGAATTTGGGATAGGGTCATCAAAGAAGGAAATATGCAGAATGAAATTTCAGGGGTTCTAGTGAATTTTGAGAGGAAACGAAGCAAAGCAAGGAAGATATGGTGAAAAAATAGAAATTTTTTAACTTTTTTTTTTCTGGAAACAATCTGCTAACTGCTCTAGATAGATTCAATCTGTAATTTACTGGCTGTCAATAGATATGGTTCCCAAGTATGTTTGGCTTCCTAAAGGTTTAGGGGAGTCACTCAGCCACCAATCCTGTCTAACGACTTGCATATTGGGGTAGTACCTCTCACTCCACGGATTAGGTAAAACTGATAACCGCTTTGCCACAAACGAAAGCTCTTGGTTTACCCCATGGATGGGAACTAGTCAGTCAAGTAGGGGCTGTTGCCCTTTTCGCTAGCAAGTCCTCTCAATGGGCCAGCTACTTCACGGTTCCTATGGTACTCCTCACAATGAGTTTTAGGGCTATATGCCCAGGCCCTTCCCACAGTTAAGCGGATAGGGATATTCCCTGATCTGAACTTGCAATTGAAATGAACAATATATATACGAAAAAAGAAAGAACTACTACAATAATCATAGCGCCTGGAGGCCACTGCGCAAAAAAATTTGGTAGAAATTCCACCCAACAAGCCCAAGAAAGCACTCCTGATACCAGATGAGAGGAACCTTCTGCAACAATATAATGAAAAATGCATGAAATAACATAAATATATAAATAGTAGAAACATAGAAGGAATTTATTGATTGCAGGCCACTTTGAGGGGGCAAACTCCTTTGAGCAAGCTCAATACAATAAATTCATGGATCCCTTCATTGGCCTCAACATGTATTTATATACTAAGTCTAATCTAAACAACTATTACTTCCCATTAATGTGGAATAATACAATATACTCATAGGACAACTTACAAAGCATATGCATCCAAAAGTAATATACTAACAAAGTAAAGAGAAGGGTTAAACACGAGTTCCTAATAGGTGTCTAACTAAGGTTTTATCAAGTGCCTCAATTAACTAATCAAATAAACCCTAATTACACCTTGTAATAGAAAACGATGGAATTTAGAGATAAAATAGGTAAAACAGATTACAGAAATGTAGAGAACAAGGTTTAGAGATCATGCACCTAGAAATTAAGGGCCAACTAGACTAGGACGCTCGCTCATTAGTCTCGCAAAATTTCATCTCTGAAAATCTTCTGTACCAACTGCCAAATGACCTCCAAGAGCTCCTAGATCTTAGAGATTTCCCCCAGTTGGACTAGGGCGCTCTCTCATTAGTCCCTAAAGTGTCAGGATCCAAAATTTTGAAAGTCTGTACTGACTATATCTGCAATATCCTTCTTTCTACCACTTCTTTTCACCGTATCCTGTAAAACATGATCTACACCTACAAAAGAAGGAGAACAATGTTGCAGCTATATAGGAGCTTGCCTCAGTCAAGCCCCATTTTCAGTATTCCTACCTTAATAATAGCTAGAGGATAAAGATTTACAGAAGTGTGTACAAGCCTAAACAAGTGTATGTAGAAATATCAAACCCTAGATGTCTCAATCAAGGGAAGATCAATAACTTGCTTCAATTCAATAAACACATACAACTTCACCTCAAGGAGATGAAAACAAATGAAGACTTGCATGAACAAGAAGGTGAATCAACAATGTCCACGGAGGATCTCCAAGCTCGATGTTGGAGGCTTCAACCCTTCTCTTGATCATACAAAGGTTGTACAAACCCTAGGAAGAGTAAGATAGTCTCAAGATCTTGATTCCTAATCTCCATCCATTATCTCCATGATAGCAAATTCAAATAACTTTCAAGAGCTTCAACAAGTCACTGATCTTCAATGGCAATTTCAGAAAAGTTTTGGCATTAAGATTGCATAAGAATTGTGTGTGATAAAATGATTTTCAAATGTCTTTTTATATCTAGCTTTAGGGAAATTCAAATTTTGAAATCACGTTTAGATATCGCGTGAAAACTGAGAATTTGAAAATGGAATCCTGAGGTGCACGGCAGGAGCTGACACCTTGCCAAAGTTCAAAATATCAAAAATTGGGGTAGGACTAGGGCACAGGCGCCTGAGTCTAGGCCCCCATTTTCTAACTAGATCTGTATCTTTGGGGTCCCAAGGACCCATAATCCAAATCCTCTTTCTAGGTTCTATCAAAAGTTACATCAGAAAATGAATATTTTGCAACTAGGTACTAGCTAATCAGGGTTTCAGGAAGGCCAAAAACAAAGAGGTTGAGAGGTCACCAAAGGCGAGGAGCTAAATTATGGGAAATTGTACCATTCCATATAGGAGGACAATTTCTGACGTAACATTTAGCCCCCACTTTAGTGGCCATATGACACTACGTGCATATGCAACTAAATGAAAGCAAATGCATCAATCATGAAAAGGATACCCAAAAGGATATTGTAGAGGAAGCCGAGGTGTTGTCACTGAGAAGGAAGAAGCCCCCAAGTCCACAATCCTACAAGACCACTAAGTCAGGAACTGCAACCTGTAGAGGAAGACTTGTCAGAAAACCAAAATCAAACCAACCTGCAACCACTACCAATGAATCAATACATAAACACTAAGGGGATTGAGTGATGAGACATGATGAGGGAGGAAATTGAGGGAGATATATGCTCCCCTTGTTTCTTCTTTCTTAGTTTGAAAAGCAGAAACAAGGAGATATCCATGTGCGTCAATTTTGAGGGGAACTTGATGAGAAATGTGTTATGAGGGTCGTTTGGAGAAACAACGCTCAAGCACAATACATTGGGTGAGATAGAGAGCAGAACTAGGATCCCAACACAACAAACAACACATAAATTTGAGTTCGACGGCTCAAGATAGAGGCTCAAGAGTGAAATAGATCAATATTGCACCTAGTTAGGGATAGGAATTCTCATCCACTTACTTTATGTAAAGGGAGTTTTCACTTATCACTTACTCATTCTTATTGTTTGTCTTTGTAGAAAAGGTAGAGGAGAAAGAGAAGGACATGAGGAGGACAGCCATGCTGAGTTGATGCCCATATCAGCCCCCACGACTAGAGATGCTCCGAGCTTGAGTAATAGAAAGGCATTTCGAGGTCAAGGTAGGGTCCTAATCTTATGCATCTATCATCTTTATGTTTTCTTTCAGTTGTTTTTATTGTTTATCATGTCGAGGGAGGTTTTATGGATAGAGTCCCTATTAGGGGCGCCCAGGTCCACCTAGGGCACTAAAGTCTCACTGGGGCGCCCTAGTCCCTCAGGGGCGCCAGTGTCCCTCTAGGGTGCCCAAGTCTTCCTGGGCCACCCAAGTCTATAGAGGACATGGGCCTTAGGTACAGGAACTTATTGCTATTGCAGATAGTATTTTGCTTGTTATATGATGAAAAACTGATACCACTACTTGTTTTTCAACCTGCGGGATGTTCCGGAGACACGAGAGCACATAAGCGGTCCCTTGATGTCACTGCTTTGAGAGTGTGCTAGCACCATGTCTAACGCAGAGAGAGAGAGCACTTGCAGGTAGTGGGCTTATGGTGGGTGTTTGATATGCCCACAATCAGATTTCATTGCAACATGTTGATGGCATTGATGGAGAGGTGGAATGTAGATACATCCACATTTCACTTACCCACAAGTGAGATGACTATCACACTGGAGGATGTGTACAGGATCCTGTGACTACCTATCCGAGGAGAGACAGTGAAGGTCATGGGACATCACATAGTGGAGTATACTCATGAGAGTTAGTTGTATTGTCTGGGTCACGTAATTTCATGGGCAGAGCGAGGACATATTCAGCTCTGACTTCTAGAGTAGGGATGTGGTGACATTCCCTTGGTTTAGAGGATCATGATAGTCACAGTCGCACTAGCGGTCGCACTAGACAGACGAAGCATTCACCTTCATGGGGGCCTCGTTCACACTATTAGAGAGATGGAGGAGCATTAGACTGTGTACACATGGGGGCGCAGTATGCTTGCACACCTTTACCATGACTTGGGACGGTATGCCCATTACAAGGTGTACACTCTAATGATCTACACTTTACCACAGGTTTGGGCTTTTGAACATATCAGGTACACAATGACTGATAGGATTTCCTATAGAGGCAACATTCACCCATCGATAGGTTCATGCTTATCCACTAGTCAGATGTTGGAGACATGGTGATCTGCTATACTGGAGAGTTGTCTTTGATAGATTACAGCCTAGCGATATTATCTGGAGACCATATCGTGGCTATATCTTATGCCCTGGCTAGCAGAGACAGTTAGTGAGGATGTAGAAGGATCAACTGATGGTCAGTCACCTCGATCACATTGTGGTTTGGTTCTACTTTGATAGGGTGACACGATAATTCATTTAGGTACAGGATGTTCCTACAGTCCGTCTGAGCTATGGACGCACCATGCGTAGTGCAGTTAGGACGAAGAGCACCCAATGGTTGATAGTAGTAGATGTACCTATTAGTGATGATGAGGGTCCAGAGGATGCAGTGCCAGTTTCAGATGTAGATGATGTCAGTTGTACCTAAGCATATCAAACCTAGTGGCATATAGCATGGCTTGCTCCTATCTTTCCTCTCAGTCACCCTACAGGTGACGCTCAGCCTTGGGCCAGTCACTCTAGTGACACAGGGGTAGATGATGACATGAGTGACTTTGCAAGATACTACGATCTCAAGGAGGATGTAAAGGTGATGCAGGAGCATCCAATGGTGTAAGGGCAATCTTGCATCACCCAAAAAGATGTTGCTTCAAAATCATTACAGTTGTTTTCATTTATTTCCATAATTAGTATTTCTAGTTCCATAATCTCTTGAATAATGATGTAGGACTTTCAGTTTTTCCAAACCTACTAAAAATAGCAAACTGCCAGTTTTGGAAAGTTTACCTGCCATTTTAGGAAAGTTTGCATTTGGGCATGGATTGAAGCAAAAACTTACAAAAAGCTTCATAATGGAAATATAACACCTTTGGCAAAGGAATCAGATAAAGATCATTTGTGAGCTGAAAGATATTAAAGTTTTTGTTTTCTGAAAAGCCCCTGAAAATTTTTGAAATGAGATATGAGGCACTAAAACATCCCATAATGTACTAAAAAGTTGATAGAAATCCATTTATGGATTTCTAGCATGATAGTTCACATCGTGAGATTTCCAACGCTTAAAATGGTTCGTCAATCGGACACCGGATCAAAAGTTATGCTTCCCAAAAGTTGACCTACTTTTGGAGGGAGTTACAAATTTCAAAATTTAGTTGGAGGCCACCAAAAAGTGCTATTTATGACTATTTTGGGAACCCTGGGCAGTGGTGGAGTTAAGGGGGCAAGTGTGGAGTCAAGAATAGGTAGGAAAATAGAAACCCTAGCTAATTTGGGATTACAGAAGGCAGATGATTCCAGAGTCTTGTGATAGGAAGCTGTAATGTGTTGCACCCTGTGGAGGGTTGATTCCTCTGATTGTATTTAAGCTTCTGTAATGTAATAAGTTGTCCAAATCAATCAAAGAAAGTGCTATTTTCTATGTGCAATTTCTGTTGTTGCATGTTTTATGATTTACCCCCTTCATCAAGTGGTATCAGAGCAAGGGTTCTGAGTGTGTAGACAGATTGCCGACTGTAAGGTAGTTTACACTAGGACCTAAGGTTGTGGGTTTGCTGCAGAGATCAAGATGCCTCCATAAAGAAATCATATTGGAAGGAATGCTTTGATGGAAGAAGGTTTTAGAGCCTTGCAAAGGAAAATCAATGCATTGCAAGAGGAGCTACGAAGAGGGTTTGAGCCGAGAACAAGAGAAGAAAGCGAAGATGAAGCTGAAGAAGAGCTATCTGAGGAAGAACAAGAAGCTGCAGGAGATCCTGCAGAAGTTAGGTTGTTGAGGGCCATTTTGAAGATTAGAAAGAGACCTAGGATTGAAGTTTCTACATATTCTAGAGATTTGAATCCCAAACAGCTTATTGATTGGATCAATGACATGGAGGACTATTTTGAGTATGAAGATGTGGAGGACCTAGATCGGGTCAAGTTTGCAAAAATAAAGTTGAAGGGCCACACCAGTATTTGGTGGAAGGAGGTCCAATTAGAGAGGAACAGAAGAGGAAAATGAAAGATCACCAAATGGGATCAGATTGTGGAGAAACTGAAGAAGTAGTTCATTCCTGTGGACTATGAGATGGAGTTGCTAAAGAAGCTGCAAGGACTGAAGCAAGGTAACAAGTCTGTTAAGGAGTATATAGAAGAGTTTTATAAAATTACTATCAGGACAGGCCATGCAGATCCCAACAAGGAGAAGGTAACCCATTACATTAATGGGTTGAGGCCGAGTATTCAAGAGGAGCTGTGCTTGGTCAAAATGACCACAATAGAAGATGCATACCAGTTTTCCCTAAAGGTGGAAGAGAAGCTAAATGAAAGATTCGATAGCAAGCAAAGGGGAAGATGTCAAGGTGGAAGGACTAGTGGAAGACCCTATGGAGGTTGTAATGAAGATCAAAAGAAAATTGAAGAAGTTGGCACCAGCCGAAATCAGAGAGGGGCTAATACCAACTGCCCTCGTGACCAAAACAATGGTGAGAAAAGAGGAAGAGGCAGACCTAGGCAAGGACTCGGAAGAGGAGGTTTCAGAGGAATATGTTTGTAATGTGGAGAAGAAGGGCATCGAGCATACGAGTGTCTGCAACATCAAGGAAGAACAAATAGAAGACCTAAAGGTAATGCATGAGTTGCACATGTAGATGAAGATGTTGAAAGAGGAGAAACCCTAGTTGTCAGAAGAACTTTGCTGAATGAGAAAAAAGAACCCAATCAAAGGAGGAGTTTATTCTGCACAAGGTGCAAATGTGAAGGTAAGTGTTGTGATATTATTATTGACAGTGGAAGTACTGACAATCTTGTTTTAGAGGAGATGGTTGACAAGAAAAAATCATCCACATGCATATCAGATTGCATGGTTGCAGAAGGACCTCAGAGCTTTGGTCAATGAGCAGTGTTTAATGAAGTTCAAGATTGGGGACTACCATGATGAGGTGCTATGTGATATCATACCAATGGATGCATGTCATATGTTGTTGAGGAGGCAGTGGCAGTATGATAGGAGCATTGTCCATGATGTTCGTGCAAACACATATTCCCTAACAAAGGATGGAGTTCGTCATAAGTTGAAGCCCTTGAAGGAGGTGGAAGAAAAGGTATGTAGTACTACCAGAATTTGCTTGGTAGATGGTAGAAAATTTTTGGAGGGAATGAAGCATGAGCGTCATTGCTTTGCATTGATTCCTAAAGATTAGTCAAAAGAAATGTGAAGATGTACCAGTAGAAGTCTAAGAAATGTTGGAAGAATTTTAGGATATTATGTCTGATAATGTACCTGAAGGTTTACCACTACTAAGGAAGATAAGTCATCAAATGGATTTGATACTAGGAGCCAGTTTGCCACATAAGGTAGCCCATTGAATGACTCTAGCTGAGAGTGAAGAGTTGAACAGATAAGTTCAGGAGTTGTTGACGAAGGGATTGATAAGAGAGAGCCTAAGTCCCTATGCGGTACCTACAGTACTAGCACCAAAGAAAGATGGAGAGTGGAGAATGTGTACAGACTCTCGATCCATCAATAAGATCATGATCAAGTACAGATTTCCATTGTCCAGAATGGATGACATAATGGACTATTTGAGTGGAGCAAAATACTTCACGAAGATTGACCTAAAGAGTGGGTATCACTAGATCCGTATCTGAGAAGGAGACGAGTGGAAGACAGCCTTCAAAACGAAAGAAGGTTTGTATGAGTTGTTAGTCATGCCATTTGGGCTAACCAATGCACCAAGCACATTCATGTGGCTCATGAATGAGGTATTGAAAGAATTTTTGGGAAGTTTTGTTATTACTTATTTGGATGATATTTTGATTTTTAGTAAGACTTGGGTTGAGCATCTGATGCATTTTAGAAGAGTTTTAGAGAAGCTAAGAGAAGAGAAGTTGTTGATTAATCTGAAGAAATGTAGTTTTACAAAGAAAGAGTTGGTATACCTGGGATTTGTTGTCTCAGAGGAAGGTCTTAAGTTGGACCCAAAGAAGGTGAGGGCTATCATTGAATGGCCTACACCAAGGAGTGCTTCCGAGGTAAGATCTTTTCATGGTTTGGCAAGTTTTTATAGAAAGTTTATCAGGAATTTTAGTAGCATTTGTGCACCCCTAACTGAGACAATGAGAGGGGATAGAAAAGAGTTTAGATGGACTAAAGGAGCAAATAAAAGCTTTGATACATTGAAGCAGAAAGTCACAGGGCAACCTATTTTGGCACTTCCAGATTTCAATAAGGTATTTCAGGTAGATTATGAGGCTAGTGGCAGTGCTATAGGAGCTATTTTGAGCCAAGAAGGTAAGCCCATTGCCTATTTAGTGAGAAGCTTAATGATGCCAAGAAAAAATATTATGTTTATGATTAGGAGTTTTATGTAATAGTTCAGGCTTTGAAGAAATAGACATTATTTATTGCCAAAGGAGTTTGTTTTATATAATGATCATCAAGCTTTGCAGTATCTTAATAGTCAAGGAAAGTTAGATCAAAGGCACTTAAAATGGGTTGAGTTTTTGCAGAGCTATACTTTTCGTTTGAAGCATAGGAGTGGGAAGTCCAACAGAGTTGCAGATGCCTTAAGCAAAAGGAAAAATTTGTTGACAGAAATGAAGATAGCAGTTGTTGGGTTCGATGAGCTCAAAAGTTTGTATCCTAAAGATCCAGATTTTACAGAGGTCTAGAAAGGTTGTTTGGAACCTGTTACTTTGGACATGACAAAATGGTTGGATTTCATAATCCAAGATGGCATGCTGTTTAGAAGAAGCCAGTTGTGCATTCCAAGGAGTTCCATGAGAGAGAACCTAATTAAGGAGAAGCATAGTGGAGGATTGGATGGACATTTTGGTCGAGATAAGACCATTGCTATTGTTGGTGAAAATTATTATTGGCCACAGTTGCAGTAAGATGTGATGAAATTTGTGCAGAGTTGCAGAGTGTGTCAGATGGAAAAAGGAACAAGTCAGAATACAGGGCTATATCAGCCATTACCTATATTGGAGAAGCCATGGGATGATATTAGTATGGATTTTGTTCTTGGTTTACCAAGGACACAGAGAGAGCATGATTCCATTTTTGTGGTGGTGGACAGATTCTCGAACATGGTACATTTTATTCCTTGCAAGAAGACTAATGATGCTGTTCATTTTACAGAGTTATTTTTCAGGGAGGTGGTGAGATTACATGGTCTACCAAAGAGCATAGTTTCCAATCGAGATACCAAGTTTGTTGGTTATTTCTGGAGGACATTATGGAATAAGTTGAAGATAGATTTGAAGTTCAGTTCTGCACACCATCCACAGACGGAAGTGGTGAATAGGAGTTTGGGTAACCTACTACGATGCTTGGTAGGAGATAAGCCCAAGGGATGGGATTTGATTTTACCACAGGTAGCATTTGCTTACAACAATTCTATCAATAGGACTACTAGTAAATCACCTTTCTAGATTTTATATGGCAATAGTCCAAGAAATGCTTCAGAGTTAAGGAAGCTGGATAAAGGAGAAAAGACAAGTGTCGAGGCTGAAGACTTTGTAGAACACCTGAAGAATTTGCATGAAGAGGTGAGAAAGCGTATTAATAAGATGAATATTCAATACAAGGCTAAGGTAGATCAGAAGAGGAGACATAAGGAGTTCCAAGTGGGGGATGAAGTCATGGTTCATTTGAGAAAAGAAAGGTTCCCAATTGGAACATACAATAAGCTAAAAATGAAGAAATTTGGACCGTGCAGAATCTTGAAGAAGCATGATTCAAGAAATGCATATGAGGTAGAGCTGCCAAGTGGGATCAATATTTCCCCTGTGTTCAACATTGTTGATTTAATAGAATATCATGAGGGGGCATAGAGGATGGACCAACAGAAGAACAGTGGAGTATTCTGGCATCCACTTCAATGGAGGAGGTAGAAGAGATCTTGGATAGCCGTGTGGGAAGAAGTACTTGGAACAGACAATATGAAGAATATCTGGTGAAATGGAAAGGAAGGACTATTAAATATTCTTCTTGGTTGTCTAAGGTAGAGGTTGACCATTTGGGTTTTCCTCAAACAAACACCTGAGACATGACAGGGTCACTTCTCAAATTACCTTAGGTGTCTAATGCAAGAGCATCCAGTGGTGTAAGGGCAATCTTGCATCACCCAAAAAGGTGTTGCTTCAAAATCATTACAATTTTTTTTATTTCTTTCCATAATTAGTATTTCTAGTTCCATAATCTTTTGAATAATGATGTAGAACTTTCAGTTTTTCCAAAACTACTAAAAATAGCAAACTACCAGTTTTGGAAAGTTTACCTGCCATTTTAGGAAAGTTTGTATTTGGGCATGGATTGAAACGAAAACTTACAGAAAGCTTCATAATAGAAATATAAGATCTTTGGCAAAGGAATCAGAAAAAGATCATTTGTGAGCTGAAAGATATTAAAGTTTTTATTTTTTGAAAAGCTCTTGAAAATTTTTGAAACGAGATATGAGGCACTAAAACATCCCATAACATCCCAAAAAGTTGACAGAAATTTACATATTTCCGGTGTGATAGTTCACATCACAAGATTTTCAGCGCTTAAAATGGTTCATCAATCAGACACCCAGATCAAAAGTTATGCTTCCCGGAAGTTGACCTACTTTTGGAGGGAGTTACAAATTTTAAAATTTAGCTGGAGGCTGCCAAAAAGTGTTGTTTATATCTATTTTGGGAACCTTGGGCGGTGGTGGAGTTAAGGGGGTTAGTGTGAAGTCAAGAATAGGTAGGAAAATAGAAACCCTAGCTGATTTGGGATTATAGAAGGCAGATGATTCTAGAGTCTTGTGATAGGAAGCTATAATGTGTTGCAGCCTGTGGAGGGTTGATTCCTTTGATTGTATTTGAGCTTTTGTAATGTAATAAGTTGCCCAAATCAATAAAAGAAAGTTCTATTTTCTGTGTGCAATTTTTGTTGTTACGTGCTTTATGATTTACCCCCTTCATCAAAAGGATGATGATGATGAGTCAAAGGAGGTGCCGTTGCAGTATGCCTTTAGGGCAAGACCATGACAAGACAAGCAAGAGGTAGACACCGACGAGGAGACTGAGTCGAGACCACAGTCTAGAGCTCGTGGTCTAGTTCTTGCATGTTTTGAGACACCGAGTCAGAATGAGAGGGGGGATTGTAGTAGGTCTATGCCCCCATCTACAGATTAGACTGCAGATCTCTTGACACCTTCAGCAATTTGAGATCCATCCTGGCGAGATGTAGATCCAGGTTAGACTTGTTTCATTAGTTTGATGTTTTTTATGTTTATTGTTTATGATGTTTATGTGAGAGTCTAATATCTATCTTATTTTTTATTTTTGCAGTCAGGACCGACACTTGGTGAGACTTTGTGAGTTGCCTCATAGCAGACATAGTACCTTCAGATGTATCAGAGCAGTGGGTGTGGGCGGGGTATTCACTACAGCCATCTGTTGGGCAACATGCGGAGATATTTATTCCTTTTGTCAGGTACAGGATGGCTATAGAAGCTATTCTAGAGTAGTCTACATGGGAGAGAGAGGAGTTACTTCAGAGAGCTGAGTGTACCGAGGTGGAGCTTCAAGCACAACGAGATCAGACGATAGCGGTACCTACATCAGAGAGAGAGCTAGTCGTTGGTGAGTTCTTACTGCTTGAGTTTCATCAGGTGAGAGCTGTTAGAGACAGGGCTCAGGCTGAGAGAGACCAGTAACATTAGATGTACCAGGAGGCAGATGAGTAGGTGATAGGGCTAAGAGGAGAGATCAAGGGGTTATGATTATGAAGTGTCTCTAGGAGTCATTTGCAGTCTGTAGCCACACATGGTCACGCCTTTGTGACGCATAGACCACAAGGGCCCGAGGGTATAGGTGACCGAGGTTCAGCTATATGGTGTGTATATATTATGTACTACAACATCCCATTTTGTTGTGAGGGATAGTCGAATTGGATGTATACTTGAAACTGATGATATATATGTATGATGCTTTTATTTTTCTTTCTATGTGCAATAATCTATCACATGTAATTTTATAAAATGCAACTAGTGATGACTGTTTCCAAGTTAATATGGAAATATAATTAATGCTAATGTGACATACTAACAATTCTTTGTAGATTATATAGTAACAAACACAATGATTAACTATTTCACATACAACCCCAAATTTCTATGCTACACTCAGTTAATACAAGAGTGATCCTAACAAAGAATATATATAACGAAGATATAACAATGATTAACTGAACAAAGAGGCAATGTTAAATGAATTAAGACAACATGCTAACATTTTGTCAAAATTGAAGCTAATCTATCTAATAGATTTGCTTTATAACATTCAACATTCAAGTCTTTAAGCATGAAATTTCTTGAGGTGCGCAACATTAATAGGTTCCTTAAGCAGCATACCTTGTTCATCAGCTAGTCTATACGCTCCCGATCCAAAGGTTTTAGTTACTATGTATAGTCCAAGCCAATTAGGGCTGAACTTACCTTTTTCTCCAGGAGGTGCATTTATATTGTGTTAATTTTTGTAAAGTACCAAATCCCCAAAAATGAATGAACGTTGTATAACATGTTCATTGTACGATCGTTGTATGCTTTTCTGATGAGCCTTGAGGTGCTCAAGAGCATTTATATGTATTTCATCAAGCATCTCAAGTTCTTATAATCTTTTATCACATTCAATATCATCATCAATGATGTCCCTTAGGGAGATCCTTAATGAAGAGATTTCTAACTCCAAGGGCATTATTGCATTTGCGCCATAGATGAGGTTATATGGTGTATTTCCAGTAGCCGTATGCATACTTGTTCTATAGGTCCATAATGTGTAAGATAACTGAATGCGCCAATCCTTTTGATGTTTATTAACAGCCTTTCGTAGAATCTATCCAATAATTTTGTTTGAAGCTTCTGCTTGGCCGTTTGATTGAGGATAATAAGGCATAGAGAAGCAATGTTGAATATGGTATTTTTCAAGAAATTTCTTCACAACCTTGTTCTTAAATGGTGTACCATTGTCCAAAATGAGGGAGGAAGGTATTCCAAATCAAGAAATAATATTATCTTGTATAAACTAACAAATTACGTCAACAGTCATGGATCACAAGGGGACAACTTCAACCTACTTTGTGAAGTAATCCGTGGTAGTATTGATAAATGTATGCCCTTGAGAGGAGTGTGGGGAAATTTTACTGATTAGATTCAAGCCCCAAATAGAAAATGGCCAAGGTGAAACTTGGGCATGAAGTTCTTGAGCGAGAGCTCAGATTAGGTGTTTATGATGTTGACATTGTGGGCATCTCTTGACATAAGCAAAGGAATCTTGTTCCATATGCTGCCAATAATAACCCATTCGTAACAGTGTTTGTACCAATGATTTTCCCCCAAAATGCCCTCCACAGGCACTGGAGTCAACTTCTTCTAAAGCTATTGGAATCTATGCATTACTTAAACATCGAAGTAAGACACCATTATAACTTTGTCTATATAACACATTCAACAAAATGATATATCATGCTACTAGTTTACGCAGATGGATTCAGGCATTCTTAGATGTTGAATTAGGAATAGTTCCATCATGCAAATAATTGAATATATAGGAGAACCATTCATCGGTATATGTATTACCACAGAGTTCTGAATTCACAATTACAGGATCTTCAATTGTTGGTGTTTTAAGATTATGAATAATGAAGGTAAATTCCTTAGGAGAATCATTGTGGGATATAAGGTAAGTTGTGCTTGCCATTGCATCCACATGTTGATTGTCTTTCCTGGGAATAGTATTTATTGAAAATGATGTGAATTGTTTTAAGAGAGATAAAGCCAATGTAAGATTTTGAGATAATTTGTCATGCTTAGTTTGATATGATCCAATTATTTGTTGTACAATTAGCTATGAATCACCATATATTGTAATATTTTTGATATTAAGAGACAAGGCGGCATGAAGTCCTGCGAGAAGAGATTCATATTCGGCAATGTTGTTTGTGCATGGGAAATCTAGGTGGTAAGACATAGGAATCAGCTTACCTGCAGGTGGTATTAGTATAACACCAGCACCAGAGCTAGTTCAATATCTTGATCCATCGAAGTACAATTCCCATTTATCATCCTCCATAATCATTAAAATTTGGTCATTAGGAAATATGTCCAATTGTTGTGTAGTAAAAGGTGAAGGAGCTTCAGCTAACTGATCAGCCAACACTTGCCCTTTTATTGCCTTTTGAGGAATTAATTCAAGATTGAACTCAGTTAACAACATAACCCATTTAGCGAGATGACCCGACAAATCTATTTTTGCAAAAAGATGTTTTAAAGGGTCGAATTTTACCATCACATGTATTTCAACATTCAAAAGATAATGTCTAAGTTTTTGTGTTGCAAACACTAAAGCTAAGTAGTGCTTCTCAATAATAGTGTACCGCACTTCATAATCGAGCAAAATTTGACTAATATAGTATACATCACATTCTTTGCCTTCAGCATTATGTTGTGCTAACAAAGCTACCAGAGCATTATTAGATGCTGAGATATACAACAAAAAGGGTTTATCAGGGATGGTGGGTTGTAGAACATGTGGATGAACTAAATAAGCCTTTAATTCTTCAAAAAAAATTTGACATTCAGAATTCCATTGAAACTTTGAATCCTTCTTCAATAATTGCGTAAAAGGGTGAGTCTTATCCGCGAGTTGTGAAACAAATCAGCAAATGGCCTATATCTTCCCTTGTAAACTACGAAGTTGGGATATGTTCTTAGGAGTTGGCAAATTAAGAATTGCATCTATCTTCTCTGTATCCACTTCAATTCCACAATTTGAAATAATAAACCCCAACAGTTTTCCATTGTCTACACCAAAAACACACTTACGAGGGTTTAATCGCATGTTATATTTCCTTATGCACTCAAAGATTTGTAACATGATCTTGGTGACAAACGGACTTCGCCAAGATGTCATCAACATAATCTTCTAAAATATTGTGCATATAATCATGAAATATAAGGGTCATTGCGCGTTGGTAAGTAGCTCCTACATTTTTAAGTCCAAGCAGCACGACTACCCAACAAAATGTACCCCAAGTTGTTCTAAAAACTATTTTATACTGATCTTGAGGGTTAATTAATATTTGATTATATCCTGAAAAACCATCCATGAAATAAAGTAATTCATGGCCAGTTATAGAATCGATAATCATATCAATGTTAGGAAGTAGAAAATTATCTTTCAAAGATGCAAGGTTTAAATCTTGAAAGTCTATACACATTCTTATATGATCATCGGGTTTAGCGATGGCAACAATGTTTGAAATCCAAGGTGAATAGTCAATAGGGAAGATAAAGCCAACTTGTAGAAGGTTTTTCTATCTCCACTTTGACAAGTAATGCAATCTTGGGATTCATCTTACGAATCTTATGTTTAAATGGCTTAGCATCCGGTTGCAAGACAATATTATGCATTACAATCTGAGGATCAATACCAGGCATGTCTAAATAATTTCAAGCAAACAGTTCAGAACATTCATGTAGTAACTTAGTTATTTCTTCCTTTTCTTCTGCATGTAAACAATCACCAATAGGGATAACCTTTTCAGTATTATCTTTATCCATGAGAACATTAACAATCTTTCCATTGAGCAAAGTACTGTGGTCTAGGAAATCAAGTGATTGTGGTAGGTCTTCAAATTTTTCATCAAACTTTATAGTGGCATTTATTGGACTAGTAGTTTTTCCAAAATATGCATTATTGTTTAAACAATAAGGTAGGCCACATTTATGATGATAACGAGGAATATTGTCATAAGCAACTAAGAATTTGATTATTGCTTCATCAGTTAAAAAGACATCCAAAGTAATCACTCCTGGAGGACAATTAGTGTCGATCATCTCAGGAAATATCAATTTAAGTGTTGATATTGTATTCACATTAAGAGTAGGACGTCTGCAGGCTTTAGATTCCTTGAAAGGATTATATCCAATGCCACTTGAATAATGTCGCGAAGCGAATTCTATAGGGACTTTGATTCCTTGTTGATTAATTCCCTAACCATTACCTACATAATCACAGTTCTTATAAAGGATCTGGAATCCTTGACCATAAAGAGAAGCCATTTCTTTAGAAGAAGGTGGGGCTTCATAAGTTTCATAATCTGTAGTGTAAGTAAAAGTATTATCTGAATTCGTCAACAAAGAAGCTTTATGGTTGTCTTTCAAAGCATGAGATGATATCGATGCAATATTTGATGTCTTGGGGATAAGGTTTTTAACTTTATATTCTCCCATGGAGGAAGGTGCAAAATCTAATGAACCCCAATCATCACCAAGAAGTGCATTCGATTGTTTAGACTCTTGCATAAAATTATCTACGGCAAAAGGAGTTGATGAATTAACTTTCAAATTGTTTAAAAGTTTAGAACAAATAACTTGTTTTTGTCATTCAATTTGCAAACAATTGTCAGGTTCATGATCAACATGAATAGTGTGCATCTATCCTTGAATATGAATTTAATTGAATGATGTAAAGTAGAAGGAACTGCCCCCAATGCATGGATCCAAGGTCTGCCAAGAATCATGTTGTAAGATAGAGAACAAGGCATGACATGAATCAGGCTAGGCACAATCACAGGTCCTACTTGTACATGTAGAGTTATAGTGCCCATGGATTGTCATCCAACATTGTCAAAGCCATGGATACTTATTGTTTCTGGCTTAATCAAGGATGTATCAACTTTAATCTTGTGCAGTAAATTAATGCCATAGACATCAAGAGTTGATCCATTATCAATCATTACCCTCTGAACTAGTGTTTTGTTTATTGTCATGAAGATTATCAACGGATCATACTGATTCTGAACTTCAAGAGATGGCAACTCATGTTGTTGAAACAAAATGTCCATTTTTGTTGCATATATACAATCTAATAGAGCTGCTACATCATTTGGATTGACAGCGGGTTGAACAATCACCTTCTGTAAAGCTTCTTGGAGCATTCCATGGTAAGTAGGTGAAGTTTGTATAAGCTCCCAAAGAGATATTTTTGTAGGAGTAGCACGAAGCTGTTGTACAAGATCATAGTCGTGACTAACTTTTTGTGTTAAACGAGGTACTTGAGGAAGCATAGGTTGAGAAGCTGGTAAAGATATCAGAATGCTCTATTGTTGTTTTCTTTGTTTATTGTTCTGAGTGTTATATGCATGAGCAACCACATTATGACTAGGTTGTTGTAAATTTGGATGTGCTATTTGTTTAGCATAGTTGTAAATGTGATCTGAAGGTCAAGAAGAAGGTGGAAGACCCCTAATAGTAAGCACCAGTTTAGAAGGTGGTTTAACCGCATCCAAACATAAGGTGACCACTATTTTTAGTTTCCCAGAATCTTCCTTAGCTTTAGGAACATAAATTACATTTACAACCCTTTGAAACAACGATGGTTCAAGAGTCGTAGTGGAATGTTCAATTGAGATAAAGTCCTCAAGGGCTTCATCTAACATATTGAAGTCATCACAACTAAATAGCTCATCATATACATGAAAATCTTGCAAAAAAAATATGACATTTTCACATGCTCTAATTATCCCAAGATTTAAATGTAAAATGATGGTTTAAGAACTTTTATGAAAATGCATCACTATGCAAAACACCAAATGATAATTTCTGTCATGTCCCCTTTATAGTAAAATTAAATTGGTGAAATTATTAGTCTGTTCCTATTTTCCCATGGGCTAATGTAAATCAGAAGGGAAAATATTTTATTTAATATTTTAATTGTAATCCCGTAAATTAAGGATTTATTATTTTCGGGAGCAATTAAATATTAAATATTTCAATTTATTTTCACAAGTGGGGAATATGAGGTATAATTATAACTTCCAAGAGTGATTTTAGGAGATCTTATGATAGGTTCCTAAAAAATAGCTGATTTTATGACAACTTGTAAGAGGGGAGTTATTTCTTATTTTTGGCCAAGAATCTTGCATGGATTATGACACATAAGCACCCTTTGAGGGAATTTGTTGGAAATTAAATTATTTTAATTTATTTTCCAAGAGAGAGGTATTTGGATTTGGAGCTATTATTAATATGCAAGTATTTTCTTTCAGAGGGACTTCTTGATAATTTTTACAACCTAATTTTCTTGTTTGAGCACTTGTGCTTGGATTTTCTTCAGTGGACAGAAACCCATTGGAGTTGTAGGCTTGTGAACAAAAACCCATCAGTCTCAAGTGATTAGAGGATGAAAATCCTTTGGTTACAAAGACTAATTCCATACAGGGATTGCATTGGGCTTCAAAGGATTGTGCAGTTTCAACAGTTTTGCAGTATTATGTTTGCAGGTTGTTCTGTTGCAGTTTTGGTGATTTCCAGTGTGTTGTGTAGTGTTTCTATTGTGTTGTAGAGTGTGTTTTTGTTCCATGGTCATTTGGAATCCATTCCAAGCATCTAGGAGCGATTCTTTTTAGTTGGGGTTTGATTTAGCATTGTTTTCGACAGTTTTCAACAGTGTAGTTTTACATAGTTTGTGTAGTTTGCAGTGGGTTTTAGGAGATTTGTGTTGCAGATATTTTTTCTGTTGTAATAAATGTTTCAGACCTAATCATATGTTATTTACATCAGAAAAATCAATAAAAATCAGTTTGTAGTGTTTCCAGCATATTTGGTGTAATTTCTTTTTTGACTAGTTAACTAGTCTTGATGTTTTTGTTGCAATTTTTAGTGGAGCTTATCAAAATTTAATTTTAGATCTCATTTTATGTTAAATTATTAGTTTGTCACATTACAATTTCCAACTCTTTTAGTGAAAAGATAAAGAATATAATTCAAATTCAATATATGCACTTTCACAAAAGAGGGTTTGCATAAATGTGTTTTTGGACAACAAACTAATTTCAAATGTAATGTTTAAAGGATGCAAATTCTTTAGAGCGCAGGTTCACCAAAATGTTTAGGGTGAAAAAGTAGGTTTCTCTTAAACAAGGTTAAGTCCTATTCTTTCACCTAACCAATCATTGGGAGGACAAGGACTGAGCTCGGGACCAAGCTACAAATCACTTGTATGTTCCCTAATGCTAATTAGGTCTAATTCAGGTGTCTAACTAAGGCTTTATCAAGTGCCTCAATTCACTAATCAAATAAACCCTAATTACACCTTGTAACAGAAAATGATAAAATTTAGAGATAAAGTAGGTAAAACAAATTACAAAAATGCGGAGAACAAGGTTCAGAGATCATGCACCCAAAAATTGAGGGCCAACTTGTTGTTCCTCGCACACACTCCCCATTTCACAAAATGGGGACCCCCTCTTCCAAAATTATGGTTTAGAGTATTAGTCCAGTTCATTTGATTCCTAAGATTCGAAGAGTGATCAAGTTGCATTTCTTTGCCATGCTAGAAAGATTGAATGTCATTAAGTCATTTCCAAATCACTAGTTCTTAGTGTTTGCCTTCATTGAAATCAAGTCTGAACTCCTTTTGTGCTAAAAGCCTTTGCAACAACCTTTTGCGCTAAATCCCTGTCCAACTAATTTTTGTGTTAAATTCTTATCCATCCCACTTAGCACTATTTTCATTGCCAACCAACCTCTGCGCTAAAATCAAATGCAACTGACATAGCACTAAAACTTTAGTCATCTAACCTAGTGCTACAAAACCAATCATCTGACTAAGTTAGACCATGAAAAAATCTGTGCTTAGTCTGACAACTTTGAAACCAACGCAAAGCACTAAAAGAACTGATGCGTGACTCGATGTTGAAATCGATTGCATCCAACTAAGTCAGTAACCTTCAAAATTCACGCAAGGTCAATCATCTCATTTTATTGCACGAACTCCAAATTAATTTTGCAGTGCACCAAGACGTCACACTGTAATCCCTGCATTTATGGCGATTAGTGGGGAAGGATAAAATGTATTTTTTCCCCATTTTGAGCTCATTTTACATTTTGAAATCAATTGGAGAGCTCTTCGAATGAATTTGAATCTAATTCACTACAAGTGGCCTGTGGATTCAACCAAAAGCATTATCACCTGCGTAATTCCATCAGATTTCAACTTAGCTAATCAGGTGAGTGCTCCATTTCTTGGCCTAGGGTTTTACTTATGAGCTAAGGTTTGCAATTGATAAAACGGGGGTTTTCTGTGCTAAATCAAATTTCAATTTCTTTAAGAATGGATTTGCAGACGTATTTAATAATGGATGATTAGTATTGTAAAGGAAAAATAGGGTTTCTCCGTGATTTTTGAAAGTATCTTTAGAAAACCCTAGTTAAAAACCAAGTTGATTATCAGAATGCAACTATTTCAAAAACTCCCATTTGTGTTGAAACCAAAAGCAATGACCATGAAATCATGTCAAAACTCTCATTAGATCCTTGGCAATAAATTTTCAAGTAAACCCAAGATTTATCAATTCGTATGGTTGTTTGCGCTAGAAACAAAACCTACCGACTTAGCATCAAAAAACATATCCGACTGACCTATAAAACTTTGTAATCCCTTTAAGTTAGTTGACACATTCAAAAAACTCTGCAAAACCCTAAACGCATCTTGCACCTAAAACACCATCGTCTGACTTGGCACTAAATTTTGCCTTCTCTGACTCAGGTCAAACATCTCCCAAAAGCCCGCTGAGTCAATGAGCTTCGAAGTCCTCGCAAAACACGATAGGAGGTCTAGCACTAAATTTATCTTCTCTGACCATGCACTAAAATTTGCCCCAACTGACTTAGGTCGGACACTTCCAAAAAACCCACTAAGTCAATCAACCTTAAAACCTACGCTAAGCATGACAAATGATCAAGCGCCGAAAATTGTTTCCTTCGACTTGCGTCGAAAATCCAACTAACCAACCTCCAAGACTCATTTGAGTCGATCACACCTAAATCCTGCGCAAGGTCAGATACCTTTAAAATTTACACCAAACATTTTAACAATCAAGTGACCAAGCAACAGTGTACCTTTAGATCGGATGAACTCAAATCTTGTGCAAGGTCGGATGACGTCTCATCCAGTGCTTTGTTCCTTAGAGGTTGGATGACCTCCAAATCAGTGCAAATCAAGCAACATGAATGTTTCTGATGAAATTTTCAAGGGTAAAGGATCTGTTTGAATGAAATAAAAATTGCATTAGTAAAATCATGATGTTTTACATATTTTAATTCAAATTTTGTAGTATTTAAGTGTTCATTGCATGAATTATCATGGAATGTGATGTTGTTTATCATTTTATCATGTAGTGAATGCAGTAAATTAGTGAGTTCCTAGACTTGTGCATTTCCTAGATAAGCATTTATGACTTGGTTAGATAGATATTGATCTCATAGAACATAACATGACATAAAGACAAGACAAGTTAACTTATTAATCATGCATTCAAAACTTAGGAATTAGGAAGACTGCTCAAAAGGATCAAGACTTATGAGGTCCAGTCATACAGGTTAAATGACTACAAGAGGCCAAGCCATGAAGTACGAATTCAAGAGCATTCCTCTTGAAACCAATATCACCTTTGGATGGAAAAGCATAGGAGACACTAATCTAGGTCACATCAAATTGGATGACTTCAGAACTTGAATGTTTGGACCCAATGCAACTCTAAGGGCCAAGAAGGTAAAAGATAGTGGGATTGCAGAGGCTGTTGCCTTCCCTACTTCAGCTCAATGTGCAAAATTGATAGTTGCTTGTGCGGACAGATATGACCCAATGACTAGGACTATACAAACTCCCAATGAAGATGTACTAGCAAACTTAAGTCCACCATCATTAGCAGAAATCTTTGGAATCCCATGGTACCCAAAAATTACTATGCCAGATAAAACAAGTGCAGAGGCCACATATAAGAAGGATACAGACAGATGCAAGAAGCATATCAATGAACAATGGATGACGAAAAAAAGGTCTACTATCATTAAAATCCCTCAAACCTTGTACAGAAGTGACTTCGATGATGAAATAGGAGATTTGATGACCCTACTCAGTAGGATATATGGATTGCCTACTGCATCAACCTTTGAAGGGTGGATGTTCTTGGTGATTGAAGAGATAATTACTAAAGGAACCAAATTCCACTGGGCCCAAGTATTAAGTGATAACATACATGAGGCCTTCGGCAATTTCAGAGATAAATGAGTATTTAGATGGACTTCTTATGCAGTATACTCATTGGCAAGAAGAAATGAATATGCTGGGTTGTCAAAAGTAGAAGTTGGAAATGATGAACATCATCAAATTAAAGTTTACGAATGCTACACTCAGTTAGCACTGTCCCAATCTCTCATCCATTACAAAAGAGTGAATGATGCCTTTATAATGTAAATTACCAGATTGCTGCAAGGAACTACAGCCCTTAGGATATCCACTAAAGCTATGAATGAAGTCATGAAGTATGGGAGATGGTATATACAATTCTAGAAATTTACTTATTTAAGGATTCAAGGCTTCACTAGAATATCGTATAGACTGCCCCATTATCCCACAGACAAGGTAGTTCTCTTGGAGCTATCCAGGCAATTGATTACTTATGTAGAGAAATTGAAAAGCCTTCATAGAACAAATGTCAAATTTCCTATCTTGTTAGGTAGAGGCAACTATGCCTGTGTCTCCCTAGGGGCAGCAGAACATTCAAATAAATAATTTCAGTTGCTTAACCTTCATTTTTACATGAAGAGAAACCATTTTGATCCACAAAGGATGATGGAGAGATATGTAAGAAAGAAGTTATTCCACAAAATGCACTTGGAAGATTTTTGGGCCAACTGTGTAGATGATTATGAGGTGTTAAAGAGGGCCCACTCAAGGTTGTCCTTGGGGTTTATAAGGAAGTTCCATATCATAGATGTCCCTAACCAACTTGTTGACGATGATAATGTAGTACAAAGAGGATCTTGGGAGGCCCAGTATCACCAGCCAGTCCCACTGCCAAATTGGGCCAATGCAGAGGAAAGCTCCTTAGATGAAGTAATGAAAGAACTAATAAGATTGAGCAAGTCATGGGTAAGAAGTCAAGTTGTTGTATTGGAGAGACAAGGGGTGCAACTTACATACACAGCACTTGAAGATGAAAAGGAATCTGGGGATGAGGAAGATGTACCAATAGAAGTGCTAGATGAAGCAGATCCAACCCAAGAGCCTGCTGGTAAATCAAATAGTGAAGAACATATCCCTTTGGCAGAGGAAGGTAAAGGAAAGAAGGTTGTACCAAAGGCTCAAAATAAAGATATGCCTCCTGCAACAAGAACAAGGGCATCCAATAAAAGGGACATGCCTAGTGGACCAGGGGAAGGTTCCAAAACAAAGAAGACTAAAGTGAAAACCACTGGTGTAACCATAGAAACCTCTACTATTGTAACACTTGATAACACAACCCTACCAGTAACCTCTTCACCCCCTGTTACTCCAGTTGTAAATGCTGCCACACTTTCCTCTACTGTTACAACTGCTGCACCTGCTACCACTACTGTAATTGTCCAAGAAGATACTTCTACCTCCTCTTCACCAGTGGTTAGTATTTATACTGGGCCTCATGTTCATTAATGATAGACTCAAGTACCCCAAGTTGACCCACTATTTCCATTACTGTTTCTTCATTTCCTGACATTTCCACCATGGCTTTGCCTTCCATATCTTTTGTTTCACTCTCCACCTCCTTTTCCTTACCACCTATTTCTTCCATCCTTTCATCCTCCTCCTTACCTTCTCCCTCCATCACCACACCTATTGTCATTTCCTCTATCCTACCAACCTCTCCCATTCCACCTTCCTTGGGGTTCACTTCATTTGCAAACTTGGCACAGGTTAGCATGTCTTCATTTGTATCAATCCCATTATCTTCTGTTTCTAGTTCCCAAGCTACAACAACACAAGATTTAGCTCCTTTGGTCGTACCACTATTGCCAGGGATAGAGAAAGTATGTGTAGAATTGGGTCTTCAAGAGCCAAAAATTGAAAAAGATGTATTTGAAGAGCCCCTTTCCGAAGCAGTAAATGTTGAAATAATAGAAGTATCTGACAGTCCCGTAGAGGAGAACATAACAGAAATAGTCTTGGGGACAGCTCAAGGAGAAATCTTAGAAAATTTGAAGAGTATCAGAGATGAAGTAGATTGGTTAAAGTTCAAAGTTATGTCACACTTTGGGCCAACTTATCAGCATAAATGAATTTAAGTATTTCCAACTAAAAGTCAATTTTGGTGAAACTTATGTTCTCTCTAGAATCATTCTAGCTAAATTAGATCTAGGCCACAACTTTTCCAATTGGAACCATCCACTAAAAACATATGTAACATCACTTTGGGTCTCATTTACCAAAAAAATATTTTTTTTTTAAAAACTTGATGCTCTAACAACTTCTACTCATGAAAATAATCATTTTGAAAGAATTTTAAAATACCCTTTTGTAGATCAATCGATTTACTTTGTAAAAAATATAATTTTTTAAACATTTCAATTAGTGTTTATATTTTTTTAATTTCTTCTAAAAGTAGGTCATCAGCAGCAAAATATGGTGTTGATTGTCCTCTCAAGAGAAAATAGTAAAGTTTAAAAAAAAAAATTGAAATAAATATGATACACTAGAGGAGAGATTCCTTGTCAAGATGACAAATTTTTTTTCTTATTTTGGATAAATAATGAAGACAAAAGTTGACGTCCCATCCAAACAATTGTGTTTTCATTACACGCAACTTCCAAGATTTATTTAAAAATATATATTTATCAAATTGGGGAAGAAAATATCCATGCACTAAAGTTTTGAGCTATGAATACACAAAAAAATATAGAAGGAAAATAAATAAAATTTACTATATAAAGTGTGGCGTCCCATTCAACCTTATTTTTCAACATTTTATTAGCAACTAAATTATTGTGTCAATTTTATAAAATACTACATTTAAATAATTTTTTAATTTTTTTTTAAAAATAGAAACATAAAATACACTAAAAAATCTACATTTTATTAGTTTACATCATTTTAAAATTTAGAACATATACATCACTTTGTAGTGATTCAGGTTAAAAAGTTCGACCAGTGTTGGTTGTTTCCTTTATAAAAGTGTGACACATGTTTGTGCTTTCACTATGTAGATAAAGAACCCGAGCAAGAACTAAAGTTGCTTGAGGGACCGTCAAATACAGATAATGAAAATATAGATATTCCTCAAGATTCTATCTCTACAGCACCTGATTGGTTGCACAGTAGATTGGCTTATCAGGAGCCTCAGGTTGAAATTATGAGGTTGGATCTTGATGCCATTTTAGCCAAGGTGGAGAAACCTAAAAATAGAAAAAGGCTAAAGTTCAATCAAGAATTTACAAAGATGCCACAGGATTCAGGATAGCTAAAGTAGTTGTCCCACTAGCTGACATGGATAAAAGACAAGTAAGGGTTGAAGACTATACCATAACAACTATTGACTTGGGACCTGCCACCAGGGGTCAAAAGATTGATGAATTCAAAGGCTCAGTTTCTTCTATTCTAGAATAATTAAACAAAGATGTGCTTACTAAGAAGGAATTGAAACAACAGGATGAAGAACTCAGAGCATGTCTGCAGTTCCTAATGAGACCTCTAGATTTTGAAGGTGAGCCAAGATCAGTCCCAGCTCTGTTATCAAAGGATGAACTAACAAAGTTTGATGACATCAAGACAATGGCTGCTAGAACTCAGAAGTGGTTTGACAAGTATATCAAGAAGGATGTGATGCAATCACCTTTGCAACAACACTCCATAAAGACTTCTGTAACTTGCGGGACCAATGGGAGGAATTGCACGAAGAATGCGCCCCTTTTGATGAATACTATTCTCACATGTTTCCATGGGTGCAAGCAATAAGGGATCTACCAACTCAAACACTATTATCAGAAAATATCTTAACAGCTGATAAATTATACAAAGCAGTAGAATGGTACCAGTAATTGAAGTTAAGAAAAGAAGTCTTCGATAATGTCAGAGAAGCCTATAAGGTGGCTGATGAACACATACTATCTTTAATTTATGAAATAAATGACTCTTTGAGGGACTGTTTAGTGATCAATTTTGATGATCTAGATCCATATGATGTGCAATCTTGTAAAGATAAGCTACATCAAATAATTTTTGGGCAAACTACACTAAATATTGTGGACAAATTAGATTAAGTCAGCAATCTTCGGGCTGCTTTCATCACATTACAGAAAAGTAGAAAATCAGTAGAGAAAATGTATATTCAATATAGTGAAGAGTTGGAAGTTTTCATCTATAGAGCAAATCACACCAAGGATCCAGAACCCACCGACATCAATCTAGCATTATCAGCTTGGGTCAACTACAGCAACAAGAAGGCACAAGAAGACAAATTAGATTTGGATAAAGAACAATAAATATTTTTGAATATTTTGAAATGTAATCCCGTCATAAATATGTATTGCTATATTTGGAAGGTCATGTGACACTATTTTGTCCTTATTATGTCTTGAAAATTGTCTTTTCAATATATATAGTCAAATTCGTATTCAATTTGTCCAGGTTCAATGTATTTGGAGGTCATTTTTTGTTCTTTTCCCAAGAGACAAATTGTAATCTGGGAATGCAATACGCTCTTGCAAATGTATTTAATGTTGCTAAATCTGGGCCGTCGGTGTTGAGATATTCTCCACCATTCATTCAAAAACTTAGTATGGTGCCTCTCCTATATGAAGAGCCATTATTCTTTCATTTGTAAGACTCTTGATGCCGAATTGTTGATGCTCTACCATTTGAGATTAATACAAAGCAAGTTTCTGCAGTGATTCTAAGAATTTGTTCACTTGTATTATCTATCTGGTTTCATGGTTTGCTTCATGATCTGCAATTAGTTAGTTGTGCTTTGCAATGTTAGTGGTTTGTTGAAGGTATTTGATAAATGTTCTAAGTCCATACTTTTAGTTGCTTGTTGACTGTAAGTGGCTATGTAAAGTTAGTCTGGACTAGTTATTTTGTGCCGAGTTCAATTGTATTACATTAGTTAAATCACACCAAATTTGGGTATTTAATGAGTGCATGCAATCTGAAAGTCTTAAGAATCCATAGAAGATAGCATCATTTTCTGTGGTGCTGTAGCAATCGGTTATCTTGGTTACTCAGGAAATTGGTTTAAAATTCAAAAAAATTGTCTACTATAAACAAACTGTGCATTGTGAATGTCACTTAGGAACTTTCTAAACCTTACTCCTTTTGCACTTTCTTTTAAATCAACTATTAGTTTAGGTTTTCAGCAGCATTTTACATTTTCATACCAACTGAAAGTATAACGGTTTGCATGAACTATTGTTCTAGTTTGTCAAATTTGTCACGTTGCATGTGAGACCCCTTGTAGGAACAACTAGTACATTCCAACTGAGAAATTCCAAGCAAGCTAAGACCTAGTTGTATTATCCTTGGAGTAGTCTTACCTAGGGTAGGATACTTTTCAAGAGAGGTGTGATACCAACAATCATACATGCATTGTTGTGTGCTAAAAACACCATCAACAGAATTGACGCTAGAAGGAGGTCCACCAAGTTGAAATCCCCTCCACAAAATTAGCAAGTCTAGGGACTAGAAAGAGAAATACCAGGTCTAGCTCAGCTGGAGAGGCGCTGCTGTCTTTGACAGAGTTCAAGAGAACAAGAAGAGATCAGGGAATACCTAGATCACCAAGAGCTCAATCAGTTCCAAAAAACCTAGCTGTAGCCCCAATCAATCCTCCAGTCATGGCCTTTTTCACTGGCAACAACCAATCCCCATTTTAGTTCAACGATTACCATGACATGCCCAAGAACCCTGACAAGTTCTGCTCCAAGTTCTACACAAATGATCCAGATAGGACTGCTGACGAACACATTAAAATCTTCGAAGGCAATATGTTCATGCACCAGATACCACATGAGGATGTGGTCTATAGGTTGTTCCCCTATTCATTGCAAGATGAGGCTTATTATTGGTTTGCTAACCATCCTACTACATCCATAAACTCGTGCCCGAATTTGAAAGATGCATTTCTCGATCGGTTATGAATGCCTACTACTCCAGTAGACCTTTATAGATCTTTTGTAGAGATCCACAGAGCTGAAGGAGAGTTGATAAGTTCCTTTAATAATCAGTTCCAAAAAGCTTTTAGTTGTTTGCAAGCACTTTATGCCATAGGTCAGGCTACATCTCTGCCAATCTATTATGCAGCCTTGGATAGGCTTACATCTATGTTTGTACAAAGGGCTAACCCACCCCCAACTAGCCTCGCTCAAGCCTACACTAAAGTTGTTACTGTAAATACCCATCTAGGGCAGACAACAACAGGCCCTCTAAATCACATGGGTCCCGCATCAATGCCAAATCAAATTCCCATGACCAACCAAGCTTTAGCTAATCATACTCCTATAATGAACCTGATTCCAACTCTTGCTGCAACACAGGCCTTAGTAGTTCACCTAAGACATCCTATAGCTGAATCACCTCTAGCTCAAATGCCCTTTCTTCAGTCTACCAAAACAACTAAGATGAGGGATGATAGAGACAACATTAGAGAGTTGGTTGAGCAAATGAAAAATCTCACTACATAAGTTACCCATCTAAGAAATCAAAATGCATACTTGCAGTAGAGGAATCAGAACTAGAATCAGTACCAGAACCAAAATTAGTATCAGAATTAGAATTTCTAGTGATCTAATTGAAACTGGAACACTAGGCCCAACAACGAAGGAATACCATCCCCTTAGAAAATCAAAATACTGATAATCATCCACCTAGTCGGGTGATGTTGGTTGAAGCAATGCTATCCTCATGGTGTAGACTGCATAATACAAATGCTCATTCTGAGCTGGATTGTCCCGAGTTCCAGATAGCATCCAGCATCTTTCAAATGGAAATCTAGAATGCAGAAGCACAAGAAATTCCTCCAATGGGATATGAACTAGTCCCATCCCAAAGGTATGATACTGCCCTGGTACTTAATAGTTATACATTTCCTTTTCAAGAAGATAATCAACCTGAGGAAGAGGAGTGTGAAGAGCTACATGCTTATCAACAATATAACAAAACTCCATACAACCTGAGAAGTAGCAATCCCAAAGGCCCTTACACTACCTTAATCCCTCTGAATAACTATCAAATCCCACCTGATCCAAAGGCCTTCAACAATCCTAAACCGCCAAAGGCCACACCTCAGACAATACATCAGGGAGTTACTGCTGAAAGTTGCCAAAGGTCTGATGTAGCGAAAATGGGATAATATGTTGTAGATGTGCTTAAGAAAATGAAAGTCAGTTTGTCTGTCTATGAGTTATTAAAAGTGCCAAAAACTAGGACAACTTTCTTTCAAGATATGGGAGCAAGTGTTAAGCCAGACTCTTCCCAAAAGAAGATTCCATCAAAAGATAGTACAGATAAGGGTAAAGAGAGAGTTCATGTGATAGATGTTGAATAGAAGGTCACATTGTACAAGGATAAAAGAGAAAGTCCTCCTTTCCTATTAACGCTTAGAATATTTGGAAAAAACCTTCACAACTGTTTGGTGGACTCAGGAGCTTCTACCAATGTGATTCCTTTATCAGTCTGCAAAGCTCTAGGTCTCACACCAGCCAAGTCTTCTAGGAAAGTTACGCAGTTGGACAAAACTGAAATAAATGTGATGGGTGAATTGAATAGAATACATATGCAGCTAGCTTCTAATCCTAGAGTGCAGCAATACATAGACATTCAAGTGGTTGATATCCCAGATCAGTATGGCATGTTGGTAAGCAGAGACTGGTCTAGGACTTTGAATGGTTACATGGTGACAAAGTTCTCTCATATGTGGCTACCATGGAAAGGGTTAGCAAATCAGATTCGAATTGAAAGAGAACCCAAAATGAAGCACATGATCACAGAGTATAATCAGACCAATGAAATCATGTTTTCAGAGGTGGATTTGGGAGTCTATCTTCCTCCTGTCGATTAGGCAGAAGAGATAATTATGCCAAATTGTAGCCAATTCTCTGATCCTCTGCTTATAGAATGTTAAGAAAGTACTTAAGCATATGTGCAATCAGATCAAAGAAACTCCTCTAAAGATGAAGAACCAAGAATATTCAAAGGATTCATAAGTTTTGTAGCTAAGTTCATGAATGATCAATTGGTTGTTGGAAGGAAAGTCCAATTGGATGAACTATTGCTACCAAATTGGTGTCGCCTCCATGATGCATCTCATTCAAAATTTACATGTTCACTCTGTTAGGAGGTGGTCAAACAAGTACAGAGGTGTTTGAAGATTCCCATAAGCCCAAAGGAAGGTCTGACCATTACAAAGAAGATTGATCAAGGAACCCAATCAGATGAAAAGCTACAGGCAAAGCAGGATGACAGCAGTAAGGACTTCTACCTCTGGACTCTGAGATTTGATGGATCTAGGTGCAAACAAGGATCTGGAGTGGGCTTGGAACTAATTAGCCCCATAAGAAGTTCATATTTGGTATCGCATAGGTTACAGTTCCCTTGCACAAATAACGTGATAGAATATGAAGCTTTAGTGCAAGGATTGTTGATGGCCCTCCAAAAGAAGGTCCAGGTTATTCAGGTGTTTGGTGACTCAGAACTAGTTTTCAAACAAGTGAGAAAGAAATACTCTTACAATGACAAGAGGTTAAACCAATATAGGAACCAAGTATGGGATCTGATTGAGTGCTTTGACAAATTCAACATTCAGCTAATCCCACGAAGACAAAATCATGTTGCTGATGCTTTAGCACAGACAACAAGCTCGTTGGAACCAACATCTATAGGCTTAAAAAAGTTTACTGTATAATTTATCTCAACTCCATCAGTACCGGATAACATCACCAATTTTTAGGTCTTTGAGGATGACAAACACATAATTGATTTTCTCACATCATCAGATGTTTTTCCTATACAAATAATAGATGAAGAAGAGATGGAACTTGCTAAAATGGACTTGGAAGGAGTTCTTAATTTGAAAACAAATAATATTCCCCAAGGAATGGTAGAATTGGAACAATTGTTTGACTCAGACAAGCTTGGAACCCAGAGGAAAGAAGGAGAATCCCCTGGTGGGCAATGCAATCCTTTCAATTTGGGGACATCTGAGGAAGGTTAAAATGTGTTCATTGGGAAAACCAGCATAGAGGAAGAGAAAGCAGGTATTATCCATGCACTAAGAGATTATCATGAAGTTATAGCATGGAGTTATGAAGACCTCAAGATGTATGATACTTTGATCATTACTCACACGATACTGCTCAAACCAGGCATAAAGCTGTTTAGGCAGAGACAGCGGCCGATAAATGCTTTGCTGGAACCATTAATTTTCAAATAAGTGCAGAAATTGTTGTCTGCCAGAATTATATTCCCGATCAAACATTCAGCCTAGGTGGCAAATTTAGTACCAGTCTGAAAGAAAAATGGAGAGATCAGACTTTGTGTAGACTTTTGGAATCTGAACCAAGCTTCTGAGAAGGATAACTATCCACTGCCATCATTGGACGAAGTACTGTAGATTGTCAATGGCTCTCAAATGATGTCTTTTCTAGATGGATATTCAGGTTACAACCAAGTGATGGTAGATTATGAAGATAGATTGAAGACATCTTTCACATGCAAATGAGGAATCTATGCATATCGTAGGATGCCATTTGGGCTGATCAACACTGGTGCCACATTCCAACATGCAATGGATGTAGCCTTCAAAGGACTGGTCGAGAAATACATTATAATCTATATGGACGACCTTACTGTGTTTTCAAAGAAACGAGAAGATCATGTGGCTGACCTAAGGAAAGTTTTACAATGGTGTAAAGATTATGGGATCTCATTCAATCCTAAAAAGTGCATCTTTGGAGTGACTGAAGGAAAATTGCTAGGACATGTAATCTCTGAGAAAGGGCTATCTATTGATCTTGACTGAGTCCAAGCAATCCTCAAGATACTGCCCCTAGCTAGCAAAAGGAACTTAATTCATACTTTGGTAAGATTAATTTTGTCCACAAATTTATCATTGGGTTTGCCAAAATCATCCATCCACTAAATGCAATGTTGAAGCAAGATGCCAAGATAAAGTGGACTCAGGAAGCCAAGGCTGCATTCACAGAAATCAAACAAGCAATAGCCAATGCTCTAGTAGTAGTGATTTCAGACTACACACTACCATTTTGTATCTATTCTTTCACTTCTGAGCATACTTGTGCAGCCATGCTAACGCAAAAAAGAGTTGTCGATGACAAAAGACCCATTGCTTTTATGAGCACCCCGTTAAAGAATGCAGAGCTGAGGTATCCAAATGTGGAGAAGCAAGCATATGCCCTAGTAAAGATAGTTAAAAAGTTTCATCATTACATCTTGAGAAGCCAAGTGATTGCCATAGTGCCAGATGCAGTAGTTAAAGCATTGTTGATGCAAAGTGAACTGGGCAAATGAAGAGGAAAATGGGACACCATTCTGCAAGAATTTGACATAGAGATACAACCTATGAAACTAGTATGAGGATAGGCATTGACAAAGACAATGGCAAAAGTTGGTTCAGGCTTAGTCTCCTAGCAGTATATGTTAGAAGACATCTCAAAGATGAATGGTATGGAGACATTGTGTTCTATCTTCTCAATCAGTTCTGTCTGCCCTAGTTGAATTTAGTTCAGAGAAGAGCGCTCAGATTAAAAAGTAACAACTACATGATAAAGTGGTTAGTGTTATACAAGAAAAATCATGAGGGAATCTATCTAAGGTGCTTGGAAAAAATAGAAGCAGCACAGGTTCTGACAAGTTTTCACGAGAAGTTTGGAATAGGTCACAGATTGGCTCATTCCACCGCCAATCAAATTCTCCAGGTAGGGTATTACTGGCCCACCTTGTTTAAAGATGAACATTCACACGTAAGGACCTATCACATATGTCAGACGGCAGCCACAAGAGAATGAAACACTGCTATGCCACTACAACCAGTCTTGGAGGTATGACCATTCGTATAGTGGGGGCTTGACTTTATTGGTATGATCAACCCACCTTCCTTTGTGGGCCATAGGTATATTCTGACTACTACTGATTATTGTACTTGATGGTATGAAGATATAGCATGCAAACAATGTACCACATAAGTAGTCATTGAATTTGTTAAAAAGAATATCATTAACAGGTTTGGATGTCCTTTTTCCTTGGTATGTGATAATGGCCCTACCTTTTCTTCATTATGTTTTTCTAACTGGGCATTTGATTATGGGATCATTCTGAAATTTTTATCTAACCACTATCCTCAAGAGAATGGGGTAGCTGAATCAACAAGCAAAAACTTGCTTGAGGTAATTAAGAAACTACTGGACAAGAACCCAGAGACTGGCATACTCAGCTCAGGTTCGCCTTGTGGGTTGACAGAATTAGACACAAAGCTGCATTAGGGACATCACCCTATCACTTAGTTTACGGTACATAACCTATCTTTCCCATCCATTTGAGAATCCCTATGCTGCAATTTATGCAAGATTGTCTTGAACCAGATGACCAGTTGTCTTCCCGACTAGCCCAATTACTGCACCTCGAAGAGAAACGTGACGCTGCTATAGAAAACTTTTCCAAACACCGAGGGGTAGTGAATCGATGGTTCGACAAGAAAGCCAAAATCAAGGCCTTTTGCATTTCTGACTTAGTACTGTACTAGGACAAAGCCCATGAGAAGAAAGGTGAACATGGTAAGTTCGACAAACTTTGGTTAGGTCCATATCAAATTTATGAGATTCTTGGTGACAACATGTATCAACTGAAGACCCTTACTGGTGAGGATCTTCCATTTCCCATTAAGGGATAGTTCCTAAAGCACTACTTCCAAGCTTAGGAGGTAGCCTTGCCTTCTGATTAGTGTACATAGTTAGGTTGCTATTTAGTTTAGTCTTTTCTTTCCCTGCTTTGTTTTCCATAGCTGTTAGGTGTCTACTTTCACTTAGTTTAGATGTCTATCTCACTTTGCTTTTGCTCACTACACTTGCTTTGCAAGGGATCTTTTGTTTCCCAAATGTGGTGGCAGTTATGCAGCCCTGCAAGTACTTATTTGTTGGGTAAGTAGCTTGGAATATTTCTTTGAGAAGCCAAGGTTTCTTCTTAGGTCTTATTGTGGGTTTTTCTATTACACCAGGGGGTATGATGTCTGTTCATTGGAAAAGGGTCATTAGTCAGTGCACCTGAAGTATTTTCTAAACATATATCTTTCACGCTCTTAAATAATCCTGAAGTTCCTAAGTGATTCTTCGTGAGATTGCATTAAGTGAAAAATCTAAGGTCCACCTTCACCACCATTAGGAGTCCACACCCAGCTAGTTGAGTTATCAACGTAACTAATGCTGTCAAAAGCATGTGTTGCAAGGGTAGTGGTATTGCATTGTACTCTACCAAATCTAAAGCTTAATGAAATATCAATCAAATCAAAGAAAGAAATACAAAAAAAATGACACTTACACACACCATAACTCAGTTAGATGGATGATCAAGTAAACTCTACTGAGGCTATGGATGCCTAACTAGCAGTGGGGCTTTGCTTGAGTGGAATTTTGAGACAAACCTGTCGAGGCTATAGACGCTTGCTGGTAGCGGGGCAATATCCAGGTAGTTCAGAAGGTGTGTACTAATCACGTAGCTTAATGTAAAAGATCTGAGATGAGTTTAGTCACTAAGGGATGGGAATTAATGCATCTGCACACACTCAGGTTTTCAGGATATGGATGGATGCACTTGGTTATTGAGCCCTACTTCTTTGATAAGATATCATGCCTTCTTGTCTAGCATGTGGGAAATACAAAAGTTCCGAGTTCAAACTGAAAGTTTATCTTTGAAATGCTCTGGAGCATTTCCCCAATAGAGTCTCCATTTGTTGTGCCTCGCACACACGCCCCATTTTGTGAAATGGGGTCCCCCTCTTCCAAAATTTTGGTTTAGAGTATCAGTCTAGTTCATTTGATTCCTAAGATTTGAAGAGTGATCAAGTTGCATTTCTTTGCCATGCTCGAAAGATTGAATGTCATTAAGTCATTTCAAAATCACTAGGTCTTAGTGTTTGCCTACATTGAAATCAAGTCTAAACTCCTTTTACGCTAAAAACCTTTGTAACAACCTTTTGCGTTGAATCCTTGTCTAACTAACTTTTGCCCTAAATTCTTATCCATCCAACGTAGTGTTGTTTTCAATGCCAACCGGCCTCTGTGCTAAAATCAAATGCAACTGACATAGCGCTAAAACTTCAGTCATCTGACTCAGCACTACAAAACCAATCATCCAACTAAGTCAGACCATGACCAAATCCACACTTAGTTTGACAACTTCAAAACCAACGCAAAATGCTAAAGGAAACGATGCCCGACTTGGCGCTGAAATTGATTGCGTTCGACTAAGTTGGTAACCTTCAAAAGTCATGCAAGGTCAATCATCTCATTTTCTTGCATGAACTCTGAGTTAATTCTGCAGTACACCAAGACGTCACACTGTACTCCCTACATTTATGGTGATTAGTGGGGAAGGATAAAATGTGTTTTTGCCCCGTTTTGAGCTCATTTTACATTTCGAAATCAACTCGAGAGCTCTTTGAACGAATTTGAAGGTAATTCACTACAAGTGGCCTACGGATTCAACCAAAAGCATTATCACCTACACAATTCCATTGCATTTCAACTCAGCTAATCAGGTGAGTGCTCCATTTCCTGGCCTAGGGTTTTACTTATGAGCTAGGGTTTGCAATTGATAAAACAGAGGTTTTCTATGCTAAATCAAATTTCAATTTCGTTAAGAATAGATTTACAGATGTATTTAATAATGGATGATTAGTATTGTAAATAAAAAATAGGGTTTCTCCGTGATTTTTGAAAGTATCTTTAGAAAACCCTAGTTAAAAACCAAGTTGACTGTCGAAATGCAACAGTTTCAAAAACTCCCATTTGTGTTGAAACCAAATGCAATGACCATGAAATCATGTCAAAACTCTCATTAGATCCTTTGCGATAAATTTTCAAGTAAACCCAAGATTTATCAATTTGTACAGTTGTTTCCGCTAGAAACAAAACCTACCAACTTAGCATCAAAAAACCTATCCAACTGACCTGTAAAACTTTGTAATCACTTTAAGTCGGTCGACACCTTCAAAAAACCCCGCAAAACCCCAAACTCATCTTGTGCCTAAAATACCGTCATCTGACTTGGCACTAAATTTTTCCTTCTTCAACTCAGGTCGGACATCTCCCAAAAGCTCGCTAGGTCAATGAGCTTCAAAGTCCATGCAAAACATGATAGGAGGTCTAGCGCCAAATTTGTTTCTCTGACCATGCACTAAAATTTGCCCCAACCGAATTAGATTGGACACTTCCAAAAAACTTGCTAAGTCAATCAACTGTAAAACCCGCACTAAGCATGACAAATGATCAAGCGCTGAAAATCATTTCCTCTGACATGCACCAAAAATCCAACTGACCGACCTTCGAGACTCATTTGAGTCGGTCACACCTAAATCCTGCGCAAGGTCAGATACCCCTAAAATTTGTGCCAAACATTTTAACGATCAAGTGACCAAGCAACAGTGTGCCTTTAGATTGGATGACCTCAAATCTTGGGCAAGGTCAGATGACCTCTGATCTAGTGCTCTATTCCTAAGAGGTCAGATGACATCCAAATCAGTGCAAATCAAGCAAAATGATTGTTTCTGATGAAAATTTCAAGGGTAAAGGATTTGTTTGAATGAAATAAAAGTTGCATTAGTAGAATCATGATGTTTTGCATATTTTAATTCAAATTTTGTAGTATTTAAGTGTTCATTGCATGAATTAGCATAGAATGTGATGTTGTTTATCATTCTATCATGTAGTGAATGCAGTAAATTAGTGAGTTCCTAGATTTGTGCATTTCATAGATAAGCATTTATGACTTGGTTGGATAGATATTAATCTCATAGAATATAACATGACTTAAGGACAAGACAAGTTAACTTATTAATCATGCATTCAAAACTTAGGAATTAGGAAGACCACTCAAAAGCATCAAGAATTGTTAGGTCCAGTCATGTAGGTTATGTTGGTTCCCAAAAATGCAGGTTGCTAAACCTAAGAGGATGCCAGACTCTATGTTTGGATTTGCAATGTTTTTGGACCAACTGACAGAGCTATTAGCTCCCTACACTTTAGGTCCTGCAAACCTAGGTGGGTGTACCTTTGTAACTAAAGCATATTTAACACTATATGACTTGATTGGATTAGTAAATCTATCACAATGGCATAAAATGTAATAGATGCAAGCTTCTAAACTACTCCTAATACTAAGATCTGAGATGTAATTGTTTGAATGAGATTTTATGGAATCCTAAAATGGAATTGGTATGACCAGTGCCTATTTCTGTTGGGCTAATGGAGTCAAGGTGTATATGATATATGATTTACTTATAGGTTACATTCCTAATTGTTTGGCACATGTGTTTGTTTATAGCTTGTATAAACGTGCAAGAATGTGACTGACAAACTCTACTTAGTGATCCACTCGAATCTTACCAGGTTACTGTGACTTATTGAAAGGATTTTTTTAATCCTTGCTTGAAGGAACCGATCAAAAGAATCACACAATGACAGCAAATGTGTATTGACAAATGGAGTTGATGCTCAATTTGAATAACAAGACAATATCGAGTTGGAGACAGTATGGCAATCTTGACAATTATAGGGCTGCTCTTACCTATCCAAATGCTACCTCCATGTTACTGTAATCAATCAAAAGGATTTTATATCTGTAATGGAAACCAATTAATTTGATTACACGAAAACAACAAGTGTGTCTCGATGAAACTGAAATATCAACTTGGAAACTCAGGTTCAAATAACAAAGAAATAATAGTATGGAGACAACCAAATAATTGCTCAGCTCAACAAACAATAGACACCAATATTAAATCATTTATTCATACATTTTCTCCACTATACAGTTTCGAAAGATTTTACAATGTACAACATAATATTTTGTTTTGGCAACTGGTCAATCCATCCAGTTATCTAACTGATGTTTTTCCTAATCTACTCTTGATCCTAATCTACTGATGTCCTTCCTAATCTCTGTTTGCATCTCCATATATATCTTGTATTTTTAGGGTTGCAACCCTTCACATACCGGTGCATCCTTTGGTATGATTCTTCATTAAATTGTTTTAGGCAAAATAAAATATTTAATTAGTTGCCATTGGCAAATTAAATATTTTGATTAAACTTCAAGCTCAATTTTACTCGTACATATGTTTACCATACTTAATCACCCATTTTAACTCCTCGAGTAAAAATATTTCGTATTACATTTACTTTGTGTGTCTTCACTTTGTTTTGCTAAAAATATTAATTTGGGTAAAAATATTACCCCGTTCTCTCTTCCTCGGTGAAAATACTTTTGCTGCAAATCATTCTTTAGGTTTGATGTCTTCTTAAACCTCAGAAAAATATTTCATTTCTTGCACCACTAAATATTTATTTATTTATATTTTTTATTACTTTTCCTTTGCAGGGTCCATCGGTGTAACATAAGTTTATCGGGAGCTTTAAAATACTACATACCGATATGCTATTTCTTGCCGATAAAACCTCCATTTTTTACAAAGTTTGCTCACCGATAACTTTGAAATATCATCTATTTTCTTGTATAATTTTATATTTTTTACACAATGTTTCCCAAACGTATTTTTGGTGGCCCACCCCATCGGTGTAATGCACATCATCGGAGAGATCTAAAAAGTTTGCTCCGATCTATTTGGTCTTACCGATGAGTTATATTAGGGTTTCTTTTTCAAATTTTCAACTGTGTATTTACCGGCGAGAATGCAGGGAGGATTCTGGCAATGATTTGGCTTTACACCCGTAATCGTAGTATTCTGTGAGATCACAAATAGCTTATGCGCTTTGCTTAGATTTTCACATTCTACAGGCATGTCCATCAGAGTATTTCAACTATAATATATGTCAAAAATTCTTGTTTCACTTAATAATGGTATATGAGGATAAAGAGTGTTCTTCATGCCCTCGCCATTTTAATATTCAACCATTTACATCCCTTCCAGCAACAATTGTATCAGATGGATGAAAAGCTTGTGTAGAACACATTTGTATATGATGCAGCCAGATCTTCTTCACCTCTTTTTCATTTGTAATTTTCTTCATCTGGAGTCTTCAAAATATGAATTACCATTCTATCTGTTACTCCAATATATTTTTATCGGTGGGACATAACTGTATCGGGAGCTTTAAAATATCTCCTATCGATATGTCGTCTCCTGCCGATGAAACCTCCATCTCTGTGAGGGATAACAATTTTTATTAATGCAAAATATAAAACATTAGCCTTCAGTCCTTTAAAATTTAATTATTTCCCTTCATGTGATGAATAATATTAATCTCTTGTGGTCATGCTCACTCAATCTTCGGAGTAGAAATATTTCACTCGTTAGGGTAACATTATGACATATTAAAATAATACCCTTGTTAGGGTTTGCCTTCATTCCACATGTATTTTGATTATTTACTTAATTAATTGTATCCTTTCTCTTTGATGGCAATCTTCACGTATTCACTCTTTGCTGGAATTATTTCACCTTTAATAAAATGTCATCAAGGTGAAATAACCTTCACTCTATAATCCTTGGTTTCACATCTTGATAAAAATATGTTATAATTTCATTGTCAAGAGGTGAAAAAATATTTACCTCTCCTTGTTTTAATTAGAGGATACTAGATATACTTTCACTTGAAAATAAAGTATTTCATAATACTTTATTTTAATCTTTGTGTTGAATTTTTGGATTCTATTTTCCATTGTGTATTTTTACCTTTACTTGGCAAATATTTGATTTGGGTAAAAACAATTACCGCCCACTTGTTTCACTCGTTGCCTTATGCATTTTCACATAAAAATTTATTTAGGTAAAATAATTACCTATTTGATTAACTTCTCTAGAAAAGTATTTTTCTTCTGAGTAGAAAATATTTTGAATAAATTCTCACCTTATAACTCCTTCCATAAAAATAGGATATTTATTTGCACCTTTTGTAAATATTTATTCTCCTTTGAATAAACCTTTCATCTCACGGGACTCCATCGGCAAGACTTGTTAGATCGGTGTGACTTGAGATTTTCACTTCGATGGTATATCTCTTGCCGATGAGTTTTCCATCGGTGAGACCTATATGATGTCTTGCCGATGAAAATTTTTTTTATAGCTTTTGTTCATCAGTGAGACTTTTGCTGAAACTGTGTCCATTGTAGCAAATTGTTATATCACGAAAAAGGATAAAAAGTATTCCCAGTTCTTTTAATTCCATTTCACACACCTTGCATGGTGATCAAAACAGGCCAACTAGCCTTCGGAATTAGCTTGAAAAACTAATCAAAACTTTTCCTGGAGCCACAAAAATACACCAACATGTTGAATTGTGATAGGGGAGTATGGTCGTCAGACGGATTGGCATGAAGTTATTGGGATTAAAAGCTGCTCGCAATCAAAGTAGCTCACTCAGTGTGTTTTGCACCTGTTTTAAACTCAACTGAAACCTATTATTTTGCCTCTTTGGAAAAATATCAAATTTGATATTGAGAAGTTGCCGTCCTGGGGATTAGTTCATTTAGGTCACATGAACATGTGTGCAAAAGGATTTTTCATTATTCCTCTTCCTTCATAAGATATCAGATGTCAAAGTTGACCTTTCTGAAGCTGCCTGGGAATGCAGTCACAGAACTGTGTAAAATCCATTTGGATTCGATTTTGAAAAAATATTAAACGAAGTGTCGGGACCTTGAGAATTGGCATGTAGGCACATTAACATGGGAAGAATTTGAGACATCAATTGGTTTTTTATGAACACGACCCGATTGCTAGATATTACCTTCCAAATTAACCTCCTTGAAAACTGCCCCTTCAAAACCTGATTCAAGCTCACCAACTTGCAATTTTAAAAACCCATTAAATCTCTTCCTGGGAAGTTGTAACTGGAAAGTTGAGTTTATTTAGGCTTGATGAGTGCGTGTGTAAGAGGATTCTTCACCATCCATCTGCTGTTATGAAATGGTAAGGGCCAAAGTTGAGCCCTCCGCAACTTTCTGGAAATGCATATGGCAACTGAACTTTTTACATTTGCTTTTGATTTTGAAAAAATAGCAAACGAGATGTTGGGGTCCCAAAAATTGGCATGAAAGTACATTATCATGAGAAAAATATGGAACACTAATTAGTTTGTCAGGATCATCATTTAGCTGCTAGATATCAACCTCCAAAGTTGGCCTCTCGGGCTGATTTCACATTGTGCAAGTAACAAACCTTATCAAAACCCTCCAACTTGTTTCTTCAAAACCTAGTCAAAATTGATCATATGAAGCTGAAATCAGGAGTGCTCACTTACATATGGCAGACAAACATGTTTGTGAAATAATTTTGTATGAAGACGAACTGGCTCTGAATTATAATGCTTCAAAGTAGGCCATTTGAGCATATTGTGCAGGTGTATCTATGAGTGTTGAAATTGAATTTTTCATATGGGAACCTAAAATCTTGCAAAAATTGGTATGAAATTTTAGGTCCCAATAGGTTAAATGATGCAAGAGCCCAAGCCATGAAGTATGAATTCAAGGAAATTCCTCCTAAAACCAAGATCACCTCTAGATGGAAAAATGTAGGAGACACTGATCTAGGTCACATCGACTTGGATGACTTCAAAAATTGGATATTTGGACCCAATGCAACTCTGAGGGCCAAGAAAGTAAAAGATAGTGGGATTGCAGAGGCTGCTGCCTTCCCTACTTCAGCTCAATGTGCAGAATTAATAGTTGCTTGTGCTGATAGATATGACCCAATGACTAGGACCATACAAACTCCCAATGGAGATGTACTAGCAGACTTAAGTCCACCATCATTAGCAGAAATCTTTGGAATCCCATGGTACCCAATAATGACTATGCCAGATAAAATAGGTACAGAGGCCACATATAAGAAGGATACAGACACATGCAAGAAGCATATCAATAAACAATCGATGAAGAGCAAAAGGTCTGCTATCATCAAACTCCCTCAAACCTTGTACAAAAGTGACTTTCATGATGAAATAGGAGATTTGGTGACCCTACTCAATAGGATATATGGATTGCCTACTGCATCAACCTTTGAAGGGTGGATGTTCTTGGTGATTGAAGAGATAATTACTAAAGGAACCAAATTCCACTAGGCCCAAGTATTAAATGATAACATGCATGAGGACTTCAACAATTTTAGAGATAAACAAGTATTCAGATGGACTTCTTATGTGGTATACTCATTGGCAGGAAGAAATGAATATGTTGGGTTGTCAAAAGTAGGAGAAGTTGGAAATGATGAACATCAAATTAAAGTTTAGGAATGCTACACTCAGCTGGCACTATCCTAATCTCTCATCCATTACAAAAGGGTGAATGATGCCTTTACAATGTATATTACCAAATTTCTACAAGGAACTATAGCCCTTAGGATATCCACTGAAGCTATGAATGAAGTCATGAAGTATGGGAGATGGTACATACAATTCCAGAAATTTACTTATTTAAGGATTCAAGGCTTCACTGGAATGTCGTATAGACTGCCCCGTTATCCCATAGACAAGGTAGTTCTCTTGGAGTTGTCCAAGCAATTGATTACTTGTGTAGAGAAATTGAAAAGCCTTCATAGAACAAATGTCAAATTTCCTATCTTGTTAGGTAGAGGTAACTATGCATGTGTCTCCCTAGCGACAGCAGAACATTCAGATACAAAACTTCATTTGCTTAACCTCCATTTTTACATGAAGAGAAACCATTTTGATCCACAAAGGGTGATGGAGAGATATGTAAGAAAGAAGTTATTCCACAAAATGTACCTGTAAGATTTTTGGGCCAACTGTGTAGATGATTATGAGGTGTTGAAGGGGGCCCACTCAAGGTTGTCCTTGGGGTTTATAAGGAATTTCCATATCATAGATGTCCCTAACCAACTTGTTGACGATGATAATGTAGTACAAAGAGGATCTTGGGAGGTCCAATATCACCAACCAGTCCCACTGCCAAATTGGGCCAATGCAGAAGAAAGCTCCTTGGATGAAGTAATGAAAGAACCGATAAGATTGAGCAATTCATGGGTAAGAAGTCAAGTTGTTGTATTGGAGAGACAAGGGGTGCAACTTACATACACAACACTTGAAGATGAAAAGGAATCTGAGGATGAGGAAGATGTACCAATAGAATTGCCAGATGAAGCAAATCCAACCCAAGAGCCTACTGGTAAATCAAATAGTAAAGATCATATCCCTTTGGCAGAGAAAGGTAAAGGAAAGAAGGTAAAGAAGGTTGTCCCAAAGGCTTAAAAGAAAGATATGCCTCCTGCAACAAGAACAAGGGCATCCAAGAAAAGGGACATGCCTAGTGGACCAGGGGAAGGTTCCAAAACAAAGAAGACTAAATTGAAAACCACTGGTGTAACCATAGAAACCTCTACTATTGTAACACCTGATAACACAACCCTGCCAGTAACCTCTTCACCCCCTGTTGCTCCAATTGTAAATGCTGCCACACTTTCCCCTACTGTTACAATTGCTGCACCTGCTACCACTATTGTAATTGTCCAAGAAGATACTTCTGCCTCCTCTTCACCAGTGGTTACTATTTCTACTGGGCCTCATGTTCATTAATGATAGACTCAAGTACCCCAAGTTGCCCCACTGCTTCCATTACCATTTCTTCACTTCCTACCATTTCCACCATGGCTTTGCCTTCCATATCTCCTGTTTCACTCTCCACCTCCTTTTCCTTACCACCTATTTCTTCCATCCTCCTTCTCCTTACCTTCTCCCTCCATCACCACACCTATTATCATTCCACCTTCTTTGGGGTTCACTTCATTTGCAAACTTGGCATAGGTTAGCATGTCTTCATTTGTAGTAATTCCATTATCTTCTATTCCTAGTTCCCAAGCTACAACAACACAAGATTTAGCTCCTTTGGCCATACCACTATTGCCAATGATAGAGAAAGTATGTGCAGAATTGGGTCTTTAAGAGCCAGAAATTAAAAAAGATGTATTTTTAGAGCCCCTTTCCAAAGCTGTAATTGTTGAAATAATAGAAGTATCTGACAGTCGCGTAGAGGAGAACATAACAGAAACAGTCTTTGGGATAGCTCAAGGAGAAATCTTAGAAAATTTGAAGATTATCAGAGATGAAGAAGTAGATGTAGATGAAGAACCTGAGCAAGAACTAAAGTTGCTTGAGGGACCGTCAAATGCAGATAATGAAAATACAGATATTCCTCAAGATTCTACCTCTACAGCACCTAATTGGCTACATGGTAGACTGGCTTATCAGGAGCCTTGGGTTGAAATTATGAAGCTGGATCTTGATGCCATTTTAGACAAGGAAAAGAAACCTAAGAAATAGAAAAAGGCTAAAGTTTAATCAAGAATTTACAAAGATACCACAAGATCCAGGATAGCTGAAGTAGTTGTCCCACCAACTGACATGGATAAAAGACAAGTAAGGGTTGAAGACTATACCATAATAGCTGTTGACTTGCAACCTGCCACCAGGGGTCAAAAGATTGATGAATTCAAAGGCTCAGTTTCTTCTATTTTGGAAAAATTAAACAAAGATGAGCTTACTAAGAAGGAATTGAAACAGCAGAATGAAGAACTCAGAGCATGTCTGCAGTTCCTAATGAGACCTCTAGATTATGAGGGTGAGCCAAGATCAGTCCTAGCTCTATTATCAAAGGATGAACTAACAAAGTTTGATGACATCAAGATAGTGGCTGCTGGAACTCAGAAGTGGTTCAACAAAGTATATCAAGAAGGATGTGATGCAATCACCTTTGTAACAACACTCCATAAAGACTTCTGTAAATTACAGGACCAATGGGAGGAATTGCATGAAGAATGCGACCCTTTTGATGAATACTATTCTCACATGTTTCCACGAGTGCAAGCAATAAGGGATCTGCCAACTCAAACACTGTTATTAGGAAATATCTTAACAGCTAATAAATTATACAAAGCAATAGAATGGTACCAGGAATTGTAGTTAAGAAAAGAAGTCTTCGATAATGTCAGAGAAGCCTATAAGGTGGCTGATGAACACATACTATTTTTAATTTATGAAATAAATGACTCTCTGAGGGACTGTTTAGTGATCAATTTTGATTATTTGGCTCCATATGATGTGCAAGCTTGTAAAGATAAGCTACATCAAATAATTTTTGGGCAAACTACACTGAATGTTGTGGGCAAATTAGATAAAGTCAACGATCTTCAAGTTGCTTTCATCACATTCAAAAAAAGTAGAAAATCAGTACAGAAAATGTATATTTAGTATAGTGAAGAGCTGGAAGTTTTCAAATATCGAGCAAATCACATCAAGGATCTAGATGCCACTGACATCAATCCAGCATTATCAGCTTGGGTCAACTACAGCAACAAGAAGGCACAAGAAGACAAAATAGATTTGGATAAAGAACAATAAATATTTTTGAATATTTTGAAATGTAATCCCCTCACAAATATGTATTGCTATATTTGGAAGGTCATGTGACACTATTTTGTCTAGGTTTAATGTATTTGGAGGTCATTTTTCGTCCTTTTCCCAAGAGACAAATTGTAATCCGGGAATGCAATATGTTGTTGCAAATGTATTTAATGTTGCTAAATCTGGGTCATCAGTGTTGAGATAATCTCCACCGTTCATTCAAAAACTTAGTATGGCGCCTCTCCTTTATAAAGGGCCATTATTCTCTCATTTGTAAGACTCTTGATGCCAAATTGTTGATGCTCTGCCATTTGAGATTAATACAAAGCAAGTTTATGCAGTGATTCTGAGAATTTGTTCACTTGTATTATCTATCTAGTTTCATGGTTCACTTCATGATCTACAATTAGTTAGTCGTGCTTTGCAATGTTAGTGGTTTGTTGAAGGTATTTGATGAATGTTCTAAGTCCATACTTTTAGTTGCTTGCTGACTTTAGGTGGCTGTGTAAAGTTAGTTTGGACTAGTTATTTTGTGCTGAGTTCAATTGTATTACATTAGTTAATTCACTCCAAATTTGGGTATTTAATGAGTGCATGCAATCTGAAAATCTTAAGAATCCATAGAAGATAGTGTAATTGAGAAATTTGGATAAATGAAAATGATAAAACAATACAATGCATTACCTTGTCCAAATCCTTCAATACCTTGAATAGATGCAATGATCGCTTGATTGGTTGAATGAGTTTAATATGTTGGTTGCTCAATTCCGCAGCATAACAATAAGATAGGATGAAGATAGAAGATGATAGATGAAAGGATGATAATAGATGAGAAGATTGAAGAATGATTTTGACAGCATGAGGATACTTGAAGAATAGATGCTTCAAATGGCTTGGGAGAGGGTTGATTTATAGTCTTGGGATGATTTGGATGGATGGTTGAGATTGAAAGGCTAATTGAACGATGTGGACAACTAGGATTGATTCGATTATCCCACTCTTCAAGGGAGTTGGAGTCATGTGACAAGTGTCAAATGGTCTTCCACCTTACATGGAGATAGATGTGGAGATAGAGACAAATTGCTTCCACCTTACATGGAGACAAATTTGGAAATAGAGACAAATATGGAATTTTCCATTTTTGGAAAGGAATGATGTGGAATACATTAATTAAATAGATATTTAATTAATTTAGATGAGGGAAAAGTGGAAATTAATTAAATAAATATAATTTATTTAATTAATTGACTATGGAAGGATAAATGGGATTATGATGGGAAATTAATTAAATAAATAAGCTTTATTTAATTAATTGGCTAATGGATAAGTGGAACTTAGGATTGAGATTTAGGACAAAATGCTACATGATGTCTCTAATAGGGTTTTTGACTAGGTGATGCAAGACATAGACATTTTTGGGTGTCTACATTTTGCCCCTCTTTGAGATGATGTTCAAGATGATAAGATTTGTGTCAAGTAACATCATTCCAAAGAAGCTAAGGTATGGATAGAGGAAAATGATAGGATGAGGATGTGAAAATGGGATGATGATGAGGATTCTCCCTAGAGCAGATAGGCGGTTTAGACAAACACGGGTAGGCTCTCGAAATGAAAAGGATTGGCTAAGAAAAAAAGATAAGGAAATGGATAGAAGAAATGATGATGCATTATGCTACAATGAAAGTGAGCAATCATAATGTTTAATATAGCACTAGACATTATGCACCAGTTATAAGGACCAGGGTGATGATGTGTCTTGTGCCCCAACATAATATGACCTTGTCTAATGTATGAGGAAGAATACTTAGAGCATTGACATCCTAATGCACAAAATGTATGATGTGACCTTAGATGCAAAGGATAGTGCAAAAAGCTATTCCAACATACACAAGATATGAATATTAGCTGGAATGATACCAATGTAATATAAATGCAATATAAAAAGATAACACACACAAGCAAGCATGCACAAATGATACAAAAACAAATAAGGTATTGCCCCTATCAAGTTGTAAACCAATGATTGATTGATTGATGATGATAATAGTGTTGTCATTGTGGGGAATGATATATCCCTAGATCAACACAAGGATGTGGGTACGATATATTCCATTGATGATGATGATGATGATGATTGATTGTTTTGGTTTACGACAAGATTAGGATCAAGACCATTAATTGTGATTGGATAGTTTGGTAAGATTGATTGACTTGATTGGTATGGATTAAGGATGACTTGCATTTGGATCATTGCTTGGATTGACTTGATGATTGGATCGATTTGGTTTGATGAAGCAGGCAAGTGTGTACAAATGATTCAAAAACAAACAAGGTATTGTCCCTTTCAAGTGGCAAACCAATGATTGATTGATTGATTGACGATGATAGATAGTGTTGTCATTGTGGGGAATGATATTTCTCTAGATCAACACAAGGATGTGGGAATGATATATCCCATTGATGATGATGATGATTGATTGATTTGGTTTACAACAAGATTAGGATCAAGACCATTAATGTGATTGGATAATTTGACACAATTGATTAGCTTGATTGGTATGGATTAATGTTTGCCTTGCATTTGGATTATTGCTTTGATTCTTTGGATTGATTTAATTTGATGAATGGATGATTGGATTGATTTGGTTTGATGAATTGATTTGATGGTTGGATTGATGTGCTTTGATTTTGATGATGATGGATTGTTATAAATGGATTGATTGGATATGAGTTTGATGAAGTTGATTGATTGAATTGATTTGATTTTGATGATGTGATTGATTTTGATTGGATTAGATTGATTTGATTGATTGATTTGATGGATTGATTTGATTAATTTGATGGATTGATGCAATTTGATTGGATGAATGAGATTGATGGATTTATTTGATTAATGTGATTGGATTGGTGAAGGGATGATTTGATTGAAGGAATTGGATTGATTGTTTGGATTGATTCGATGAATTGATTTGAATGATTGAGTTTGATGAATTTGATGTGATTCGATTTATTTTATTGCTTGGATTTTCGATGGATATTTGAATTTTTGGATTTTTGAGAATATTTAATTTGTTTGGATTTTGAAATGTTTTAATTTTTTTTTTGTATTTTTGGGATTATTTGATTTTTTTTGGATTTTTGGGAATATTTGATTTTTTTTATTTTGACTATGTTTTGATTTTTTTTGGATTTTGATATGTTTTGATTTTTTTTTGGATTTTGAGATGTTTTGGATTTTTTTTTGAGATGTTTTTGATTTTTTTTTTATGGGATAGCATGACAATCACCCATGGTGCTTGTTTGCCAGGTTTTCACCATGGTAATGAATAGGATGGACTCAAGTGTCTAGCGCTATGAAGGTGATAGTCCCATTAGAGATGAATGTCATCGCATGGACCATGTCATTATGCTCATCAATGTTGGTAAGGGATTGCATGAAAATGAGATGGAATAGGTAGATAGGGGATTATGATATGGATTATGGAAGTCTTATGCTTGGAAGGATAGTGGATTATGATGTGGATTATGTAGGGCATATGGAAAAGGATGGATGAAAGGTTTATGCAAAAGCATGGACCATAGGAAGGTGATGGGGAAGATATGTAGGATAATGGATGAGGGATGGGGAGAAAGAGGTATGTGGAAATGTGGGATGGAAGGGAACCGTGACCAACGGTTGTACACACCATAATAAACATTGAAAATTTTGATGGGAAGGTGGTATAGGAAGCAATGGGGATGTTTGCTTAGGAGATGGGTGGTTGAGTGATTTAGGAACCCACATAAACTTAGTATTTTTTATGATTTTTTCTTTTCTTGTGGGATTTAGGAAGTTGGAACTTTTGGATGGAAGGGGATTTTTGGATGGAAGGGGATGATTGGGATTTTTGAGAGGTGGATAAGGATGCCTCATTTGACTTGCTTTCTCTTTGCTTAGGGACCCAAACCATTTTAATTTTGACCTTTTCTTGTGAAGACTTGGGCTTGGGTAGTGGTTTGGATAGCTTTGTAAATGTACTTTACTTTGACTTTTGGCATTGATGTCCCAAGGCATTTGGACCCTTAGGATTTTTGGTAGGATTTTTGGCTTTATGAAAGGAGGCATCCAAATTTTTATTTTGGAACCCCATGGGATGGATGGAATGAGTGGAAGCTTTATGTTTAGACAATATGTGCATTTGTTGGTCATGATTAGGATTGTAAGGGTGCTTATGGATAAATAGATAAGGGGATTGGAGGATAGAGATATTAGGTTTTGGGAGTAATGGTGGTAAAGTGGATGGAGGGACATTTGGAGTTGAAAGTAATGGAGGTAAATTGGATGGCGGAAGGTGTATGGTCACATGCTTTTGGGGTTTGTAGGATAATGGACGTGGAATGGCAACATATGTTTGGGGTATATGATCTGGTTTGTGATGGAAAGTGGACTTAGGAGGGATGGAGGAATTACCAACATCTTTAAAGTGTTTACTTTGGGGTGTATATCCAAGGCCATATGAGCATGGAGGAATCTTGACATGGTTTGACTGCAAAATACCTTGTTCATAAAGGCCTAGGACTTTACCTTGGTAGTTCATGTTTCAGAGGCTACGATGGACAATGGGACTAGGTGTGCTTTGGGAACTAGACTTGAGCTTATTATTGGATGGAGAAGGTGAAGTGGATAAAGGTTGTTGTTGTCCTAAAGAAGAACACTCATGTATAAGGGTGGTAAGGCTAAGTGGACATGATGGATTTGAAATGGGGTCGATGGTCGATATGGAAGGAGGATCATTAGGATCTTGATTAGCATTGTGTTCACTAAGATCCAAGTTATTTGTTTGATCTTCTATGCTTGCTTGGGGGACAAGTGTCTCATCATGACAAGTGGATGTTTACTAATTATGGATAGGTCTAGATGGCGGATGACTAGGAGCAATTTGGATATCTTGATCATGGATTATAGGATTATGGATAGGATCAAGGTGCTCATGGATAGCTTCTTCATAGGTATCATCTTGATCATAAAGAAGGTAAATGTTATGGATAGGTTGAATTTGGATAGCTTGCTCATGAATGGTTGTTGAAAGATGGATAGGATCAAGTGGCTCATGGATAGATTCATCATTATGGATATCATCTTGATCATGGAAAAGATAAATGTTATGGATGGGTTGCATAAAAGTGATGTGATCTTGAGTTGGACTAAGGGTTAATGTTTCTACATGCTTAAGATTAAACTCTTGACATACCTCTTGGGTTGCTTGAATGGAAGTGAATAACTCTTGGATAGGTTCTTGGTCAACAACATGAGAACATGATGACTCTTGACTTGGACTTATGGGAGGTCCTTGAATAGGCTTAATGGATTGTGGATCACATGAAGGGCTTGAAGGGCTAGGCATGTTAATTGAGGGCTCTTGAAGAGGCTCAAGGATATGTGGGATATGTAAAGGAGTTGTAGGATTGGACATGACATTTGGAAGTTCTTTGGTAGGCACGTGAATGGGTGTTTGACATGGGGGTGTTCTATTCCATGCTAGTAGCCAATGGATCACATCCTTTGCAAGTGTATGGGTATAAGGACAATATAATGTATGGATGATAATTATAGATGGTGTTGTAGGCTTAGGATCATGATTAGGTTGAGGGCTAATTGGATTGGATGGATTAGGATTAGGATTAGAGGGGGGTGACACATGGGATTTGGATGATGTGGCATGATTGCCCATTGTATGTTGATACACCTTGTAAACAATTGGGACAAATATTGGGCATTTATTTGTATTATGGCCTTTGGTCCTGTGGTATGCACAATAATCATGTTCATCATTCGGACTTTCTTCACATGGTTTGACTTCAGGAAGTTGAATGAGTTTTGTTGCAAGCATCCTTTGTAAAACTATCTCAGCCACATCCTTTGGTGAAGGATTAGAATGACATGGTGATGAAGGTAATGGAGGGCTTGGTGGTTTGGAAGGTAGATGGATTAATGGACTAGGAATGGGATCACATGGTGGTGTTGGGATACAACTTGTTGACTCATGTGTTGGCATGGGATTGGATGGTGGAGGCCACTCTAGATTGGTATATCCCTTCTCAAAGGTAATTAAGTCTTGCATAGGATAACTTGGACTCATTTGGTTTATGTACAAGGGGCCACTTGGACTTGCATGTGCTTCTTGTTGCAAAGGTGGATTTAGGTCTATCAATGATACTTGATTGTTTTTTGGATGGGTTTGGTGATATGTTGGAATGTTAGAATGAGGAATTGGATAATGTTGGGATGGAGGTTGATAGGTTGGTGTGGCATTGGTTGATGTGGATGGATTAGGTTGGATGAATGACACATAGGATTGATATGGGATTTGTTGAAGTTGGGATGGTGTTTGGACTTGTTGTTGTGATATGATTTGTTGTTGTTGGAATTATTGAATGGGTTGTTGTGATGGTTGGATTTTTTGAATTGGTTGGTGTTGTTGTAGTTGAATGTGTTGATGTGATGGTTGAAATTGTTGAAATGGTTGATGGTGTTGTAGTTGAATGTGTTGATGTGATGGTTGAAATTGTTGAATTGGTTGATGGTGTTGTGGTTGAATGTGTTGATGTGATGTTTGAAATTTTTGAATTGGTTGATGGTGTTGTGGTTGAATGTGTTGATATGATAGTTGAAATTGCTGAATTAGTTGATGGTGTTGTTGTGGAGGGATTGCATAGGGTAATGGTTTATGTGAAGTTGAGGGTGATGACATGTAAGGTTGAGGTGGCATTGGTTGATGTTGAATGGATAGAGGATGATGTGCTTGTTGGGTTTGTGATTGACAAGTGGCCATGAGGTGTTGGGCTTGTGCTATGAGTTGTTGCATTTGAGGTGATTGGCTTGTTTGTTGAAGTTGTTGGATCATGTCATTGGCCTCTTAAATAGTTTGTTGGCTTAGAGGTGATTGGCTTGTTTGAGCTTTGTGAAGTTGGAGCATGAGTTTTATTACTTGGTTTTCAAATGTTGGCATGGTGTCATACAAGTGTTTAAGTCTTAAGACCTTTTTGGCAAGTGCTTGATTATGATTCAATGATGATGTGGATTGTTTGGATGAAGTTGATTTAATTAGGATGAAGGTGACTAGGATGAAAGTTTAGATGGATTTGTTTATGTGTTTGGTGTCTATAGCTTGATTTGGCAATGTTCAAACAAATGATTATGCATATATACACACGAATCACTCACACAAGACACATAAGCAATTTTTGACTTTGAAAATGAAATGTGATGATTATTAAGCAAGCACTTGAAAACACATCACAAGCCTAATGTCTAGTCAAGTGGGTGTGGCCAATTAGGTCTTTGGCTAGATTGCACAAGGTTGACTAGGGAATTGAAAACGAAATCCTGCCACACAGCTGGGAAAAAGGGGTAACCCACCCTTCACCTTCACTTCCCAAAGGTATAAAGTTCTTTGGGGCTTAGCCAAGAGTGACAACATTTGAACTCCCAATGAGGGTGTATTTTGATTCAACCTTGATTGAGGTCATCCCTTGAAGTGGTGTGTCTCCAAGTAGGCCTCCTAGATAGGGTATGACAAAAGCAAACCAAGTGAGCTATCACTTGATTCAGACTCACACTTGTTAATTGACCCTTTAAAAATAAAATGTGTGGAAGACAATTCAAGCACTTGTTCTTTTTAGATCCAAATCAAAATGTGTGATTAAAGACACTTGTTCATTTTATGCTCAATTTCAATGATGTGATTGCAAGCAAGTTGTTTGTTTTAAATCCAAAATCTAAATGTGTGATCAAATAAGATTGACAGATGAAAGATTAGAATGAGTGCACCTAGTTATTTTCACTTTCCACCTGCTGTTGTGACTGATCCAAATGTAACTCCAGCTCCTTTGATGCCCCTATAAGCCACAAAATTGAAAAAGAAACAAGTAAACTTGCACAAAAAGCTGTTATGCAAAAAATGAAGAATCTAATAAAAACTGATGAAGATGATCTAATACAAATGAATAGATTGCAAAAAAAGAAAATTCAAGAAATTTCATGCACTTTTAAAAAATAAATCATTGAAAAAGGATAAAAAATGTGAAAGTTATGCTTGTTTGAAGTTTGCAATGAAAGAGTGTTAAAATTGAAAAATAAACCCTGTAAAAAATCAGCAAATAATGTCATCCCACAGTAAAATAGATATGGCCATGAGATCCCTTATGATTTTCTAATCAATATCAAAAAAAAATTTGCTCAAATTGGACTCCATATGCAAAAGTTATGTCATAAACTAGGGTTTGAAAAAGAAAAAAAAATTGACAAAAAATCCATTTGTACCATAAATCTGAAAAATAATGATATAAAAAAATAGATTGAAATATTTCTAACCACCTGCAAAAAATAGAATGTGATTTGATTAGCTAGATTAGAAGATATGATTTTTTTTTTCTAAAAGTCGCGTGTCAAAAAATTCTAAAAAATTAAAATCGCAAGGTCAACTTCAAATCATCATAACTCCTTCAATATTGAGCCAAATCTTTAATGTAACCACTTTTCGGAAAGCTCTCAAAGCCCTCTTTCCAATGAATCTAAGATCTCCTTTTTCTAGGACCTGTGTAAAACAAAAAAAAAACCCTCTACAACAGATCTAGTTTTAAACAAAGAAAATCGACAAATATAAAATATCTTCAACCTACAAATCAAAGTGCATAAACCTACAAAAATTAATGATTATATCCAATTGGGCATGTTCACGTCGAGTTCACCAAAAATGTAATCAAAAAATTTGGATAAATGAAAATGATAAAACAATACAATGCATTACCTTGTCCAAATCCTTCAATACCTCGAATAGATGCAATGATGGCTTGATTGGTTGAATGAGTTTGATATGTTGGTTGCTAAATTTCGCAGCATAACAATAAGATAGGATGAAGATAGAAGATTATAGATGAAAGGATGATAATAGATGAGAAGATTGAAGAATGATTTTGACAGCATGAGAATATTTGAAGAATAGATGCTTCAAATGGCTTGAGAGAGGGTTGATTTATAGGCTTGGGATGATTTGGATGGGTGGTTGAGATTGAAAGGCTAATTGAACGATGTGGACAGCTAGGATTGATTCAGTCATCCCACTCTTCAAAGGAGTTGTAGTCATGTGACAAGTGTCAAATGGTCTTCCACCTTACATGGAGACAAATGTGGAGATAGAGACTAATATGGAGATAGAGACAAATGGCTTCCACCTTACATGGAGACAAATGTGGAAATAGAGACAAATATGGAATTTTCCATTTTTGGAAAGGAATGATGTGGAATACATTAATTAAATAAATATTTAATTTATTTAATTAATTTAGATGAGGGAAAAGTGGAAATTAATTAAATAAATATAATTTATTTAATTAATTGACTATGGAAGGATAAATAGGATTATGATGGAAAATTAATTAAATAAATAAGATTTATTTAATTAATTGGCTAATGGATAAGTGGAATTTAGGAGTGAGATTTAGGACAAAATGCTACATGATGTCTCTAATAGGGTTTTTGACTAGGTGATGCAAGACATGGACATTTTTGGGTGTCTATAGATAGCATCATTTTCTGTAGTATTGTAGCAATCAGTTAGCTTGGTTACTCAGAAAATTGATTTAAAATTCAGAACATTTGTCTACTATAAACAAACTTTGCATTGTGAATGTCACTTAGGAACTTTCTAAACCTTACTCCTTTTGCACTTTCTTTTAAATCAACTATTAGTTTAGGTTTTCAACAACATTTAACATTGTCATGCCAGCTAAAAGTATAAGGATTTGAATGAACTATTGTTCTAGTCTGTCAAATTTGTCACGTTGCATGTAAGACCCCTTGTAGGAACAACTGTACATTCCAACTAAGAAATTCCAAGCAAGCTAATACCTAGTTGTATTATCCTTGTAGTCTTACCTAGTGTAGGATACTTTTCAAAAGAGGTGTGATACCAGCAATCATACCTGCATTGTTGTGTGCTAAAAACACCATCAACACAACTAGACTAGGGCGCCCGCTCATTAGTCTTGCAAACTTTTGTCTCTAAAAATCTTTTGTACCAGCTGCCAAATGACTTCCAAGAGCTCCCAGATCTTAGAGATTTCCCCCAGTTGAACTAGGGCACCCACTCATTAGTCCCGAAAGTGTCGGGATCTAAAATTCCAAAAGTCTGTGACGACTGTATCCGCAATATCCTTTCTACCACTTCTTTTCATTGTATCCTACAAAACACGATCTACACCTAAAAAGAAGGAGAAAGATGTTGCGGCTATATAGGAGCTTGCCTTAGTCAAGCCCCGTTTTCAGTATTCCTACCTCAACAATAGCCAAAGGATAAAGATTTACAGAAGTGTGTACAAACCTAAACAAGCGTATGTAGAAATATCAAACCCTAGATGTCTCAATCAAGGGAAGATCAATAACTTGCTTCAATTCAATAAACACATACAACTTCACCTCAAGGGGATGAAAACAAATAAAGACTTGCATGAACAAGAAGGCGAATCAGCAATGTCCACGAAGGATCTCCAAGCTCGATGTTGGAGGCTTCAACCCTTCTCCCGATCATGCAAAGGGTGTACAAGCCCTAGGAAGATCAAGATAGTCTCAAGATCTTGATTCCTAATCTCCATCCATTATCTCCACGATAGCAAATTCAAATAACTTTCAAGAGCTTCAACAAGTCACTGATCTTTAATGGCAATTTCAGCAGAGTTTTGGCATTAAGCTTGCATAAGAATTGTGTGTGATAAAATAATTTTCAAATGTCTTTTTATATCTATCTTTAGGGAAATTCAAATTTTGAAATAACATCTTGATATCGCGTGAAAACTGAGAATTTGAAAATGGAATCCTGACGTGCACGGTGGGAGCTGACACCCAGCCAAAATTCAAAATCCCAAAAAATGGGGCAAGACTAGGGCACGAGTTCCCAAGTCCAGGCCCCCATTTTCTAACCAGATCTATATCTTGGGGGTCCTAGGGATCCATAATCCAAATCCTCTTTCTAGGTTCTATCAAAAGTTACATCAGAAAATGAACATTTTGCAACTAGGCACTAGCCAATCAGGGTTTCGGGAAGGCCAAAAACAAAGAGGTTGAGAGGTCCCCAAAGGCAAGGAGCTAAACTGAGGGAAATTGTACCATTCCATATAGGAGGACAATTTCTGATGTAACATTTAGCCCCCACTTTAGTGGCCATATGACACTACGTGCATATGCAACTAACGGAAAGTAAATGCATCAATCATAAAAAGGATACCCAAAAGGATACTGTAGAGGAAGACAAGGTGTTGTTACTGAGAAGGAAGAAGCCCCCAAGTCTGCAATCTACAAGACCACCAAGTTAGGAACCGCAACCTATAGAGGAACACTTGTGAGAAAACTAAAATCAAATCAGCCTACAACCACCACCAATAAATTAGTACATAAACACTAAGGGGGTTGAGTGATGAGACATGATGAGGGAGAAAATCGAGGTAGGTATTGTTGCAAGTATGGGCCTAACTGATGTTGTCATTGATGTCAACATACTATTGTTGCATTGATGATAAGGATTGGATGAGCTGTGTGCTGAGGATATTAAGAAAATTAGTCCTAATCAGGAATAGAGAAGAATAGTGAAGATAGTGAGATAAAGATACCAGCTAAGATGAAGATCAAGGGATGCGCTTCAAAGGGTTTGTAGATATGTGTCTTAAGATGATCTAGGAAAGATTTCAGAGGTCCACATAAAGATCTAAAGAAGTTATGGCCACTTAAGTAAAACCAATTCTGGTAGATGTTCAGAGGTAACATAGTGACACAGATAGGTCTGGTAAGATCCAGAAATACAATATCTTGTTCTGCGGATTTGGTGGAGTGTTTAGGAAGTCAATGTGAATTGACAACTCAATTGGTTCATGGTCTGGAGGTCTGCAAGCATCTAATCCAATATGATAGTGATGATAGACTGTGTTCTTGAGGTTCCGGATGAAGGAGAGAATGATTTTGGTAAGCAGAAGTAGTGTGAATGTTCTTGGTGATTTAGAGAAGCTTGTGGAAGTCTTTGGATTGTGTCTAGTTCATGTTGGTGGTTTGCATTGAAGATTAAGCTCGTAATTGAAGAACTACATCCAAATGATGGTGTTCTTCCTAAGTCTGGCTGACTGGATGAGTTACACATTCTGCGGATGATCTTGAAGATGTTCTGTGAAGAAAGGCATGTTCCTAAAGGAAGATTGAAGTCTCAGATCTATGTGGCTGACAGTGTGTTGATCCGCGTGAAGTCTTTTTACAATAAGTCATGTTGTATTTATCCATTTGCTTTGTAATGTATGCCAACTTGGATAAGTATTCCTAAGTCGATGTCTTGTATAAATAAGGAGTTGTAAAGTTATTTCAAAAGTATTGCGGCGATGAGAATGTGGTAGAGAAGAGAAGAGCGAAAGGCAAAGCAGAAGTATTGGGCTTAAATGGAACTGACTCAAGCATGGTGAAGATGTTATTCTTCAGTTCAATTATGTAATACTTATTATTCTATAGACAGTGTGTCTCCTGTAGGAAGTGGGCCTCTTGTGAGCAGTGTGCTCGGGCAGTGAGCCCTAATTAGCATGTGTCATTTTGTTCTTTCTATTCTTTTAACAGAGAATACAATCTTGGGTTAGTCACCCCGTGGTTTTTCTATTAACCAGGTTTTCCACGTTAAAAATCTTAGTCTCATATGTGTGTTTCTACTCTTGAATTTTTGCATTATGTTTCCATGATTGATTTATTATTATGTTGCTGAATTAAGAAAATGTTTTAAGTGATTAATTGTAAGAAAGTGTTCGACAACTGATTCACCCCCCCTCTCAATTGTCTATCCTAAATCAAACAATTGGTATCAGAGCCTCATTCCTCTAAAAGGAGCTTAACCGCTTGAGGAGATCCAGGATGTCATCCTACAAGAAGGATAGTCCGAGGTTTGATGGAACTAATTTCACTCTTTGGAAAAGTCGCATGGAATGCCACTTGCAATGTATGGGAATGCAGTATTGGATCATGGCTTCAAAGAAGTATGTTCCTCCACAGAATGATCCGAGTACCATAGATGAAATTAGAGATGTTGAAAACAATTTACGAACTAAAGAAGCCCTTCTAAGTGCCTTATCTGATTTAGAGCTGACAAATGTTATTGATCTAAAAACTGCATATGAGATTTACCAAAAACTGGAACTTCTACATGAAGGAGACAAGTATGTTAAATGTGCCAAGCTACAGAGTCTGAAAGAAAAATTTGAAAACCTGAAGATGAGAGAAAATGAAAATATCACTACATTTATGCCAAGAGTAAATGAGCTTGTTTGTGGCATTAGATGTGCTGGTGGAATCTTGGATGAAGATGAGATTGTTGGCAAAGTTCTTAGATCCCTTCCTGATTCTTACAAATATAAGGTTGCTGCTATTGAAGAATTCAAATCCTTTTTAGGTATCACAAGAGATCAATTGGTTGGAAAACTGGCTGCATTTGAATTAACCAAGTTTGGAGATGCCCCCCCCAAAACTGAATCTGCATTCAAAGCTAGTGCCTCTATAAAAGGAAAACAAAAGTTTGATCCAGGAGAGAACTCTTCAAAGAAGCTATCATGGTATGAAAAAGCAAGAAAAGACCTGGAAGAAGATGAAGCAGAAGTTGCTCAACTTGAAGCCCTTATTGCAAAAAGATTGCCAAGAGGATCTGGTAAGTATGAAGGGAAATTACCTTTTAAATGTTTTAACTACAATAAGATTGGTCATTTTGCCTCAAGGTGTCTAGATAGATTTTCAAGGCCAAATCCTAATAGATCAAGGTTCCAAAAAAAATGTTACTATGTTCGTGAAGATGATGATGATGGAGTAACAGATGATGAATCAGAGACAGGAAACAAATCTGGAAGTGACTGGGTGTTTATTTCCATCAAGGAAGAAGATCCAATGCCCTTTGAATCTATCAATCATAAAATTGTAGAAAGAGCTCTGGTTGCCCAAGTTGAAGAAAATGATGATTGGGTCATTGGAAGTGGATGCTCACATCATATGACAGGTGACAAAATAAATTCATAGATTTGGAAAGGTATGAAGGAGGAGTGGTAAAATTTGGTGATAATTCTGCTGGCAGAATCAGAGGTAGAGGAACTATTTCTTTTGATGGAAAGAACAAAACTAGTAATGTACTATATGTTGAAGTCTTGAAGTACAATCTTCTGAGTGTTGGACAGTTGGTGGACAAAGGATATGATCTCCGATTCAAAAATGGAAAATGCAAGATCTTTGAAAGTTTCAGAATAGAGATTGCATCCGGTACTCAAACTAAAGGTAATATCTTCCACTTGGTTGGTACTAGTAAAAGTTGCTTATTTGTTCAAATTGATCAGAGTTGGTTGTGGCACAGGAGAATGTGTCATGTGAATTTTGATAATATCATCAAGATAAGCAACACTTAGGCTGTAAGAGATCTTCCAAGATTGGTGAAACCTACTAATAGTTTGTGCAAAGAATGTCAGTTGGGTAAGTAGAGAAGAGTCACATTCAAAAGTAAAGAATAGTCTTCTACCAGATTATTGGACTTAGTTCATACTGATATATGTGGTTCGGCAAGAATCAGGAGTGTGCAAGGTGATAGATACTTCATGTTATTAATTGATGATCACTCTCAGATGATGTGGGTAACATTTCTGAAAGAGAAATCTGAGGCCCTCGAGAAATTCAAAATATTCAAGGCTATGGTAGAAAATGAAACCAGATTGAACATAAAATGTCTAAGGTCTGACAGAGGTGGAGAATTCACATTCGGTGAGTTCATAGAATTATGTGAGAAACATGGGATAAAAAGACAGTTGTCTGCTCCAAGGACACCACAGCAAAATGGAGTAGTGGAGAGAAAGAACCGGACCATCCAAAGGCATCTAGAACCATGATGATGGAAGCAAATGTTCCTCAAATCTACTGGAGAGAATCTGTAAGCACTGCAGTCTACACTCTTAATTGAGTTCAAATCAGAAGCAATACTGGTAAGACTCCTTATGAACTCTAGTTTGGCATCACTCCCACTATGAAGTATTTCAGAGTCTTTGGTAGAAAATGTTACATTAAAAGAGATGAAGATGTAGGCAAATTTGATACTAGAAGTGATGAAGGAATATTCTTGGGTTATTCTACTCAAGGCAAAGCATGCCGGTGTTATAACAAAAGATTGAGAAAGATTATAGAAAGTACAAATGTGAAGGTTGATGAAGGTGTTGAAAAACCCTCAAGGTTTTATGAATATGGTGAAGATGATCAGAATGATGTTTTGATCCAAGGAGTCCAAGCCCCTTCTGAGATTCAGATTCAAACTGATCCAGTGAATCAGGAAGAAGAGATAGGTTTGAATGAACCTGTGCAAGAAATAGAAGTGTAACTAAGTCCCAAAATTCCCAGGTATATGAAACTAAATCACTCTGAAGACCAGATCATAGGTGATAAAAGCAAAGGTGTTCAAACAAGAAGAAGGATTGCTCAAGATTTAGAAGAGTATTGTCTAATTTCAAAGCTTAAACCTAAGATAGTGAATGAAGCATGCAATGATGAAAACTGGACTAAAGCAATGGAGGAAGAGCTGATGCAAATTGAGAAAAATCACACTTGGGATCTTTTCCCAGACCTAAAAACAAGAATGTGATTGGAACCACATGGGTCTTCCAGAATAAACTAAATGAAGATGGTGAAGTAGTTAGAAACAAATCCAGATTGGTCTGCAAGGGTTATTCCCAAGTAGAAGGAGTTAATTTTGAAGAAACTTTTGCTCTGGTAGCAAGAATTGAAGTAGTCAGATTATTTCTTGCTTTTGCTACCTTCAAGGATTTCAAAGTATATCAGATGGATGTCAAGTCTGCCTTCCTGAATGGTGACTTGGAAGAAGAAGTTTACATTGAGCAACCAAATGGATTTCAATTATCTGATCATGGTGATATGGTCTACAAGTTGAAGAAATCATTGTATGGACTCAAGCAAGCCCCAAGAGCTTGGTATGAAAGATTGGATAAACATATTTTGAAGACTGGTTTCAACAAAAGTACTGTTGACAGTAATTTGTCCTTCAAAATTGATCATGAAAATATCTTGATTATTGAAGTGTTTGTTGATGATATCACTTTTGGAGGAAGAGATAGTATGTGTAAAACTTTTGCAAATCAAATAAAAAATGAATTTGAGATGTCCATGTTTGGGGAAATAAATTTATTTTTGGGTCTGCAAACCTTTCAAACAAAGAAAGGAATCTTCATTTGTCAGACCAAATATGTGAAAGAATTATTGAAGAAATTTGGGATGGAAGATTCAAAACCAATAAGTACTCTCATGGAAACTGGATGTAAATTGAGCAAAGATGATGACTCTCCTAAGGCTGATCAGAAAAAGTACAGGTCAATGATTGGAGGATTGTTGTATCTCACTCAAACTAGACCTGACATTATGAATGTTGTTGGTCTTGTTTTTAGATTCCAAGCTGATCCTAGAGAATCTCATGTCATGGCAATCAAAAGGATTTTTAGATATCTAAAAGGGATAGTTGAGTATGGTTTGTGGTATCCTAGAGATCATGATTTCTCTCTTCATGCATATACAGATGTGGATTGGGTAGGAGATGTGGATGACCGAAAGAGTACCAGTGGTGGAGCATTCTTTTTGGGGAAGAGATTGGTTTTTTGGCTGAGCAAAAAACAAGAGGCAATATCTCTGTCTAGTGCAGAAGAAGAATATATTGCAGTAGCATGTAGTTGCACTCAAGTATTGTGGATGAAGCAAATGCTAAGAAATATCAGAGTGGAGTATGAAGAACCTATCACAATCTTTTGTGATAATTCAAGTGCAAATAACATATCAAAAAATCTGGTGTTGCATTCAAAGACTAAACATATATCCATCAAGTTTCACTTCTTGAGAGAACAAGTGAACAAGAATGAAGTCAGATTGGAGTTTGTGTCTTCCAAGGATCAGATTGCAGATATTTTTAATAAACCTCTACCTAAGGACTCTTTTGAGTATCTCAGGGAGAAGTTAGGGGTTATTACCCCTCCGGTTCTGAATTAAGGAGCACTTACATGCATCAATCCGGTAGGATCTCATAGTCATATCTTGTGGTCTAGATTGATGATGGGAAGCTACTACTCAGGGGGAGCAGCTGGTATGATTCTGAAGTGATGCAAGTATGTGCCCTTTGCCATTGATGTCAAAGGGGGAGAGAAGACATGTGAAAAACAAGTAATTGCTAATCAAAGGGGGAGAAGGAAAGGAAGAGAAGACATGTGAATGGTTGTTGTTGATAGGGGGAGTTGTGTCAGTGAAGAGAAGTTCTTGTCTTGATGATTAAAATAGTTTTTCACATCATATGTTGCCATCAATGACAAAGGGGGAGATTGTTGCAAGTATGGGCCTAACCGGTGTTGTCATTGATGTCAACATACTCCTGTTGTATTGATGATAAGGATTGGATGAGCTATGTGCTGAGGATATTAAGAAAATTAGTCCTAATCAGGAATAGAGAAGAATAGTGAAGACAATGAGATAAAGATCCAACTAAGATTAAGATCAAAGGATGCGCTTCAAAGGGTTTGTAGATATGTGTCTTTAGATGATCCAGGAAAGATTTCAGAGGTCCGCATAAAGATCTGAAGAAGTTATGGGCACTTAAGTAAAACTGGTTTTGGCAGATGTTCAGAGGTGACAGAGTGACACAGATAGATCTGGTAAGATCCAGAAATGCAATATCTTGTTCTACAGATTTGGTGGAGTGTTTAGGAAGTCAATGTGAATTAGTTCATGGTCTGGAGGTCTGCAAGCATCTATTCCAATATGACAGTGATGATAGACTATGTTTTTGAGGTTTCAGATGAAGGAGAGAATGATTTCAGTAAGTAGAAGTAGTGTGGATGTTCTTGGTGATTCAGAGAAGCTTGTGGAAGTCTTTGGATTGTGTCTAGTTCTTGTTGGTGGTCCACATTGAAGATTGAGCTCGTAATTGAATAATTACTTTTGGATGATGGTGTTCTTCCTAAGTCTGGCTGACTGGTTGAGTTACACATCCTGCAGATGATCTTGAAGATGTTTTGTGAAGAATGGCGTGTTCCTAAAGGAAGATTGAAGTCTCAGATCTATGTGGCCAATAGTGTGTTGATCCACATGAAGTCTTTTTGTAATAAGTCATGTTGTATTTATCCATTTGCTTTGTAATGTATGCTGACTTGGATAATTATTCCTAAGTCAATGTCTTGTATAAATAAGGAGTTGTAAAGTCATTTCAAAAGTATTGTGGCAATGGGAATGTGGTAGAGAAGAGAAGAGTGAAAGGTAGAGCAGAAGTATTGGGCTTAAATGGAACTGACTCAAGCATGGTGAAGATGCTATTCTTTAGTTCAAGTATGTAATACTTATTAGTCTATAGACAGTGTGTCTCCCATAGGCAGTGGGCCTCTTGTGAGAAGTGTGATCGGGTAGTGAGCCCGAATTGGTATGTGCCATTTTGTTCTTTCTATTCTTTTAATAGAGAATACAGTCTTGGGTTAGTCACCCCATGGTTTTTCCCTTAACCAGGTTTTCCACGTTAAAAATCTTGGTGTCATATATGTTTCTACTCTTGAATTGTTGCATTATGTTTCCATGATTGATTTATTATTATGCTGCTGAATTAAGAAAAGGTTTTAAGTGATTAATTGTAAGAAAGTGTTAGACAACTAATTCACCCCCCCTCTCAATCGTCTATCCTAAATCTAACAGACATATGCCCCCCTTGTTTCTACTTGCTTAGTCTGAAAAGGAGAAACAAGGAAATATCCATGCGTGTCAATTTCAAGGGGAACTTGATGAGAAATGTGTTATGAGGGTCATTGGGAGAAACAACGCTCAAGCACAACACATTGGGTGAGATAGAGAGCAGAACCAGGATCCCAACACAACAAACGACATGGAAATCTGAGTTCGACAACTCAAGATAGAGGCTCAAGAGTGAAATAGATCAATATTGCACCTAGTTAAGGATAGGAATTCTCATCCACTTAATTTATGTAAAGGGAGTTTTCACTGATCACTTACTCATTCTTATTGTTTTTCTTTATAGAAAAGGTAGAGGAGAAAGAGAAGGAGAGGAGGAGGATAGCCATGCCGAGCCGACGCCTGCATCAGCCCCCACAATTGGAGATGCTCCAAGCCTGAGTAGCAGAGAGGTGTTTCAAGGCTAAGGTAGGGTCCTAATCTTATGCATCTATCATCTTTTTGTTTTCTTTCAATTGTTTTTATCGTTTACCATGCTGAGGGAGGTTTTATGGACAGGGGCCCTGTTAGGGGTGCGCAAGTCCACCTAGGGTGCCAGAGTCTCACTAGGGTGCCCTAGTCCCTCAGGGGCACTAGTGTCCCTCTGGGGCATCCAGGTCTTCCTGGGGCGCCTGAGTCTACAGTGGACACGGGCCCTAGGCATAGGCACTTATTGCTGTTGTAGATAGTATTTTGCTTGTTAGATGATGAAAAACTGATACCACTACTTGTTTTTCAACCTGCGGGATGTTCTGGAGACACGAGAGCACACAGGCAGTCACCTAATGTCACTACTTTGAGAACATACTAGAACCATGTCTAATGTAGAGAGAGAGCACTTGCAGGCAATGGGCTTATGGTGGGTGTTTGATACGCCCACAATCAGATTTTATTGGAACATGTTGATGGCATTGATGGAGAGGTGGAATGTAGATACATCCACATTTCACTTACCCACAGGCGAGATAATTATAACACTAGAGGATGTGTATACGATCCTATGACTACCTATCTAAGGAGAGATAGTGAGGGTCATGGGACATCGCACAACGGATATACTCGCGAGAGTTAGTTGTATTGTCTGGGTCACATAGTTTCACGGTTAGAGTGAGGACATATTCAGCTCCAGCTTCTAGAGCAGGGGTGTGGTGATATTCCCTTGGTTCGGAGGATCATGATAGTCACAGTTGCACTAGCCATTGCACTAGATGGACGAGACATTCACCTTCATGAGGGCCTCATTCACACTATTAGAGAGATGGAGGAGCATTAGACCGTGTACGCATGGGAGCGCAGTATGCTTGCACACCTTTATCGTGACTTGGGATGGTACATCCATTACAAGGTGCATAGTCTGATGATCTGCACTTTACTACAAGTTTGGGCTTTTGAACATATCAGGTGCACACGACTGATAGGATTTCCTATAGAGGCAACATTCACCCATCCACATGTTCATGCTTATCCACTAGTCAAATGTTGGAGACACATTGATCTGCTATACTGGAGAGTTGTCTTTGATAGATTATAGCCCAGCGATATTATCTGGAGATTAAATCCTTGCTATATCTTATGGCCTAGCTAGTGGAGACAGTTAGTGAGGATGCAGAAGGATCGACTGATGGTTGATCACCTCAATCACATCATTGTTTGGTTCCACTTTGACAAGGTGGCATGATAGTTCAGACAAGTACAGGATGTTCCTGCAATTTGTCTGAGCTATGGGCACACCATGCGCAGCACAATCAGGGTGAACAGTGCCTGACAACTTATAGTAGCAGATGTACCTCTTAGTGATGATGAGGGTCCAGAGGATGCAGCACCAGTTTCAGATGTAGACAATGTCAGTTGTACCTAAGCCTATCAGACCTGGTGGCATACAGCACGACTTGTTCCTATCTTTCCTCCCAGTCACCCTACAGGTGACACTCGGTCTTGGGCCAGTCACGCTAGTGACACAGGGATAGAGGATGACGTGAATGACTTTGTAGGATACTATGATCTCAAGGAGGATGTAAAAGATGATGATGATGAGCCAGAGGAGATGTCGTCGCAGTATGCATTTAGGGCAAGACCATGACAAGATCAGTGGGAGGTAGACACTGACGAGGAGATCAAGTCAAGACCATGGTCCAGAGCTCGTGGGACATCGCACAACAGATATACTCATGAGAGTCAGTTGTATTTTCTAGGTTGCATAGTTTCATGGGCAGAGCAAGGACATATTCAATTCCAGCTTCTAGAGCAGGGATGTGGTGACATTCCCTTGGTTTGGAGGATCATGATAGTCACAGTTGCACTAGCCATTGCACTAGATGGATGAGGCATTCACCTTCATGAGGGCCTCATTCACACTATTAGAGAGATGGAGGAGCATCAGACCGTGTACGCATGGGAGCGCAGTATGCTTGCGTACCTTTATCGTGACTTGGGATGGTACATCCATTACGAGGTACATAGTCTGATGATCTGCACTTTACTACAAGTTTGGGCTTTTGAACATATCAGGTGCACATGACCAATAGGATTTCCTATAGAGGCAACATTCACCCATCCACGTGTTCATGCTTATCCACTAGTCAGATGTTGGAGACACGGTGATCTGCTATACTAGAGAGTTGTCTTTGATAGATTATAGCCCAGCGATATTATTTGGAGATTAAATCTTGGCTATATCTTATGGCCTAGCTAGCGGAGATAGTTAGTGAGGATGCAGAAGGATCAACTGATGGTCAGTCACCTCAATCACATCATGGTTTGGTTCTACTTTGATAGGGTGGCATGACAATTCAGACAGGTACAGGATGTTCCTGCAGTCCGTCTGAGCTATGGGCGCACCGTGCACAGCGCAATCAGGGTGAACAACGCCTGACGACTGATAGTAGCAAATGTACCTCTTAGTGATGATGAGGGTCCAGAGGATGCAACACCAGTTTTAGATGCAAATGATGTCAGTTGTACCTGAGCATATCAAACCTGGTGGCATACAGCACGACCTGCTCTTATCTTTCCTCCCGGTCACCCTACAAGTGACGCTCGGCCTTGGGTCGGTCACGCTAGTGACACAGGGGTAGAGGATGACGTGAACGACTTTGTAGGATACTATGATCTCAAGGAGGATGTAGAGGATGATGATGATGAGCCAGAGGAGGTGTCATCGCAGTATGCATTTAGGGCAAGACCATGATAGGACCAGTAGGAGGTAGACACTGACGAGGAGATCGAGTCGAGACCATGGTCCAGAGGTCGTGGTCCAGTTCCTACAGGTGTTGAGAGACTGAGTCATAACGAGATGGGGGAGTGTAGTAGGTCTATGCCTTTAGCTACAGATTAGACTGCAGAGCTCATGACACCTTCAGCAATCCAAGATCCATCCTGGCGAGATGGAGATCCAGGTTAACCTTGTTTCATTAGTTTGATATTTTTTATGTTTATTGTTTATAATGTTTATGTGAGAGTCTAATATCTATCTTATTTTCTATTTTTGTAGTCGGGACTGATGCTTGGCGAGACTTTGTGAGTTGCGTCATAGTGGACATAGTACCTTTAGATGTATCAGAGTAGTGGGTACAGGCAGGGTATTCGCCATGGCCATCCGCTGGGTGACATGCAGATATATTTATGCCTTTTATTAGGTATAGGATGGCTGTAGAAGATGTTCTAGAGCAGTCTACATGGTAGAGAGAGGATTTACTTCATAGAGCTGAGCACACCAAGGTAGAGATTCAGGCGCAATGAGATCAGATAGTAGCGGTACCTACATCAGAGAGAGCCAGTTGTTGGTGAGTTTTTACTGCTTGAGGTCCGTCAGGCGAGAGCTAATAGAGACAAGACTCAGGCTGAGAGAGATTAGTACCATCAGATGTACCAGGAGGGACACAAGGAGGTGATAGGGTTGAGAGGAGAGATTAGGGGGTTATGATCATGAAGTGTCTCTAGGAGTCATTCATGGTCCATAGCCACACACGGTCAGGCCTCTGTCACGTGCACACCACGAGGGTCCGAGGGTATGGGTAACCAAGGTTTAGCTATATGATGTGTATATATTATGTACTACGACATCCCATTTTGTTGTGAGGGATAGTCAAATCGGATGTATACTTGAAACTGTTGATATATATGTATGATGCTTTTCTTTTTCTTTCTATGTGCAATAATATATCACATGTGATTTTATAAAATGCAACTAGTGATGATTTTTTCTAGGTTAATATGGAAATATAATTAATGCTAATGTGACATACTAACAATTCTTCATAGAATATATATAGTAACAAACACAATGATTAACTATTTCACATACAACCCCAAGTTTCTATGCTATGCTCAGTTAATACAAGAGTGATGCTAACAAAGAATATATAAAAGGAAGATACAACAATGATTAACCGAACAAAGAGGTAATGTTAAATGAATTAACACAACATGCTAACATTTTGTCAAAATTGAAGCTAATCTATCTAATAGATTTGCTGTATAACATTCAACATTCAAGTCTTTAAGCATGAAATTTCTTGAGGTGCGCAGCGTTAATAGGTTCCGTAAGCGGCGTACCATATTCATCAACTAGTCTATATGCTCCCGATCCAAAGGCTTTAGTTACTATGTACGGTCCAAGCCAATTAGGGTTGAACTTACCTTTTTCTCTAGGAGGTGCATTTATATTATGTTGATTTTCATAAAGTACCAAATCCCCAACATCGAATGAATGTTGTATAACATGTTCATTGTACGATTGTTGCATGCTTTTCTGATGAGCCTTGAGGTGCTCAAGAGCGTTTATACTTCTTTCATCAAGCATTTCAAGTTCCTGTAATTTTTCCTCATGTTCAATATCATCATCAATGATGTCCCTTAGGGAGATCCTTAATGAAGTGATTTCTAACTCCAAGGGCATTATTGCGTCTACGTCATAGACGAGGTTATACGGTGTATTTCCAGTAGCTGTACAAATACTTGTTCTATAGCCCCATAATGCGTAAGATAACTAAATGTGCCAATCCTTTTGATGTTTATTAACAGTATTTCATAGAATCTGTCTAATAATTTTGTTTGAAGCTTCTACTTGTCCATTTGATTGAGGATAATAAGGCATAGAGAAGCGATGTTGAATATGGTATTTTTTAATAAATTTCTTCACATACTTGTTCTAAAATGATGTACCATTGTCCAAAACGAGGGAGGAAGGTATTCCAAATTGAGAAATAATATTATCTTGTATAAACTGACAAATTATGTCAGCAGTTGTGGATCGCAAGGGGACAGCTTCGACCCACTTTGTGAAGTAATCCGTGGCAGTAATGATAAATCTATGCCCTTGAGAGGAGGGTGGGGAAATTTTACTGATTAGATCCAAGCCCCAAATAGAAAATGGCCAAGGTGAAACTTGGGCATGAAGTTCTTGAGCAGGAGCTCGGATTAGGTGTTTATGTTGTTGACATTACAGGCATCTCTTGACATAAGCAAAGGAATCTTGTTTCATATGCTGCCAATAATGACCCATTCGTAACAGCGTTTATACCAATGATTTTCCCCCAAAATGCCCTCCATAGGCACCAGAGTGAGCTCCTTCTAAAGCTATTAGAATCTCTGCATTACTTAAACATTGGAGTAAGACGCTATTATAACTTAATCTATATAACACATTTGACAAAATGATATATCGCACTACCAATTTACGCAGATAGATTCGGGCATTCTTAGATGTTGAATTAGAAATAGTTCCATCACGCAAATAATTGAATATATAGGAGAACCATTCATCGGTATATGTATTACCACAGAGTTTTGAATTCGCAATTATAGGATCTTCAATTGTTGGTGTTTTAAGATGATGAATAATGAAGGTAAATTCCTTAGGAGAATCATTAGGGGATATAAGGGAAGCTACGCTTGCCATTACATCCGCACATTGATTGTCTTTCCTAGGAATAGTAATTATTGAAAATGATGCAAATTGTTTTAAAAGAGATAAAGCCAATGTATGATATTGAGATAATTTATCATGCTTAGTTTGATATGATCCAGTTATTTGTTGTACAATGAGCTGTGAATCACCGTATATTGTAATATTTTTGATATTAAGAGCCAAGGTGGCACAAAGTCCTGTGAGAAGAGCTTCATATTCAGAAATGTTGTTTGTGCATGGGAAATCTAGGCGGTAAGACATAGGAATTGGCTTACCTGCAGGTGGTATTAGTATAACACCAGCACCAGAGCCAGTTCGACATCTTGATCCATCGAAGTACAATTCCTATTTATTATCCTCCATAATTGTTAAAATTTGGTCATCAGGAAATATGTCTGATTGTTGTTTAGTAAAAGGTGAAGGAGATTCAGCTAACTAATCAGCTAATGCTTGCCCTTTTATTACTTTTTGAGGAATGAATTTAAGATCGAACTTAGTTAACAACATAACCTATTTAGCGAGATGACCCGACAAATCTATTTTTGCAAAAACATGTTTTAAAGGGTCAAATTTTACCATCACATGTATTTCAGCATTCAAAAGATAATGTCTAAGCTTTTGTGTTGCAAACACTAAAGCTAAGCATTGTTTCTCAATAATAGTGTACCGCACTTCATAATTGAGCAAATTTTGACTGATATAGTATATAGCACATACTTTGCCTTCAGCATTATGTTGTGCTAACAAAGCTGCCAAAGCATTATTAGATGCTGAGATATAAAATAGAAAGGGTTTATCAAGGAGGGCGGGTTGTAGAACAGGTGGATGAACTAAATAAGCCTTTAATTCTTCAAAATCTTTTTTGACATTTAAAATTCCATTGAAACTTTGAATCCTTCTTCAGTAATTGTGTAAAAGGGTGAGTCCTATCCATGAGTTGTGAAACAAATCGGTAGATGGCCTATATCTTCCCTTGCAAACTATGAAGTTGGGATATGTTCTTAGTAATTGGCATATTAACAATTGCATCTATCTTCTTCGTATCCACTTCAATTCCACAATTTGAAACAATAAACCCTAACAATTTTCCATTGTCTACACCAAAAACACACTTACGAGGGTTTAATCACATGTTATATTTCCTTATGCACTCAAAGATTTGTTGAAGATTTGTAACATGATCTTGGCGACGAACGAACTTCGCCAAGATGTCATCATCATAATCTTTTAAAATATTGTGCATATAATCATGAAATGTAAGGGTCATTGCGCATTGGTAAGTAACTCCTACATTTTTAAGTCCAAATGGCATGACTACCCAACAAAATGTACACCAAGGTGTTATAAAAGTTGTTTTATATTGATCTTGAGGGTTAATTAAGATTTGATTATATCCTGAAAAATCATCCATGAAAGAAAGTAATTCATGGCTAGCTATAGAATCAGTAATCATATCAATGTAAGGAATTGGAAAATCGTCTTTCAAAGATGCAAGGTTTAAATCTTGAAAGTCCATACACATTCTTATATGACCATCGGGTTTAGCGAAGGCAACAATGTTTGAAATCTAAGGTGAATAGTCAATAGGGTGGATAAATCCAGCTTGTAGAAGCTTTTCTATCTCCACTTTGACAAGTAATCCAATCTTGGGATTCATCTTACAAATCTTTTGTTTAAACGGCTTAGCATCTGGTTGCAAGACAATATTATGCATTACAATCTGAGGATCAATACCAGGCATGTTTGAATAATTTCAAGCAAACAATTCAGAAAATTCATGTAGTAACTTAGTTATTTCTTCCTTAATTTCTTCTGCATGTAAACAATCACCAATAGGGATAACCTTTTCAGTATTATTTTTATCCATGAGAACATCAGCAGTCTTTCCATTGAGCAAAGTACTATGATCTAGGAAATCAGGTGATTGTGGTAGGTCTTCATATTTTTCATCAGACTTTATAGTGGCATTTATTGTACTAGTAGTTTTTCCAAAATATGCATTATTGTTCAAACAATAAGGTAGGCCACATTTATGATGATAATGAGGAATATTGTCATAAGCACCTAAGAATTCGATTATCGCTTCATCGATTGAAAAGACATCCAAAGGAATCACTCCTGGAGGACAATTAGTGTCGATCATCTCAGGAAATATCAAGTTAAGTGTTGATATTATATTCACATTAAAAGTAGGATGTCTGTGGGCTTTAGATTCCTTGAAAGGATTATATCCAATGCCACTTGAATAATGTTGCGAAGTAGATTCTATAGGGACTTTGATTCCTTGTTGATTAATTCCACAACCATTACCTATGTAATCACAGTTCTTATAAGGGATCTAGAATCCTTGACCATAAAGAGAATCCATTTCTTTAGAAGAAGGTGAGGCTTCATAAGTTTCATAATATGTAGTGTACGTAAAAGTGTTATATGAATTTGTCAACAAAGAAGCTTTATGGTTGTCTTTCAAAGCATGAGATGATATCAATGCAATATTTGATGTCTTGAGGATGGGGTTTTTAACTTTATCTTCTCCCATGGAGGAAGGTGCGAAATCTAATGAACCCCAATCATCACCAAGATGTGCATTCAATTTTTTAGACTCTTCAAAACATTCTCTGTGGCAAGAGGAGTTGATGAATCAACTTTCAAATTGTTTAAAATTTTAGGACAAATAACTTGTTTTTGTGATTCAATTTGCAAACAATTGTCAGGTTTAGGACCAACATGAATAGTGTGCAGCTTATCCTTGAATATGAATTTAATTGAATGATGTAAAGTAGAAGGAACTGCCCCCAATGCATGGATCCAAGGTCCACCAAGAATCATGTTGTAAGATAGAGAACAAGGCATGACATAAATCGAGGTAGGCACAATCACATGTCCTACTTGTACAGGTAGAGTTATAGTGCCCACAGATCGTCATCCAACATTGTCAAAGCCACGGATACTTATCATTTATGGCTTAATCAAAGATGTAACAACTTTAATCTTGTGTAGTAAATTAATGCCATAGACATTAAGAGCTGATCCATTATCAATCATAACTCTCTTAACCAATGTTTTGTTTATTGTAATTGTAAAGGGTGGAATTTGGATGATTGCTTTTTGGTAGTTTTGTGTGCATATCCTCCTTTCACCCTTTCATTCAAGGACATAGGGTCGAGTGGCAATGTACTATCATATCATAGGTCACTATGAGATGTAGGGAAATGTGGACTTATATGATTTGATTATCAATTATGCTCAATTATACATCAAAACCCTAATTATGCAAATACGGAAGTAAACAGATGAATATCACAAAATGTTGCTACAGAAAGATGTAAAATGACAGATAACTATGCACCTATTTTTGGGGCTTGGAAGTAGAACAGTCGGGGACTAATGGGCGGGTGCCCAAGTCAAATGCCTAGGTTTTTGTCAGGATCTGGAAGCTTGATCTACAACCTGTTCCTACTGTCTCAGAGATTTTCCTGTCACAGAATCCAGAGGACTAAAGAGCAGGTGCCCAAGTCCAGGGTGCTATTTTCAACTCTGATCTACAAATCCAACACTCTGTAGTACCTTCCTGCAATTCCACTTTTCCAATATCTTCAACCTGTAACCTGCAATCATAGAAAAGTGGGGAGGGGTTTGTGGTGTTTAGAGGCTTGCCTCGGTCAAGCCCCGGAGAGACATTCAAGTCTTCCGAACACCATTGTTAGATAGAGAATATGTGCCCTTTTGAGACAAAGGCAAAAACCAAATGATAAATGCTCAAAAACACAAATGATGTCACCTTATAGTGAAGATCTCATGGAAGTAAGAAGCTCTTCATGCCATGAGGAGATGGATGCTCAAATATGCAAATGCAAACACATAGACAACACAAATCTGCTCTTGCTACACAATGAATGCCTTGAATCACCTTTACAATGCATAAAGTTTACCATAGCCATCTAGTTTACAAATGAATTCCTAAACATGCTTATATATGCAACTACAAACACTCCTACCAAGAATTTCGTAATTCAAACTTACCGTGTCAACATAGGACCCAAATAACGGTCACAAGTCAACACTAAAAATTTGGGCCTAACCTAAAATAGGGTAGGACTAGGGCGCGGGTGCCCAAGTCCTCCCCCCTATTTTGTTCAGGGTTAGGTTCAAGGGATCCCCCTAGGTCCCATTTGTCATGAAACTTAGGGCTCATTTCATTAGGATGTTAAAATATGATGCAAGATGTCCTAAATGCAGCTAAAAGACCTGGGAGCTAAACCTTTTGAGGGAAAAGCCCCCAAGGGGACATTTTTTCACATTACATTTAGCCCCCACTTTAGTGTATGTATAAATGCAAGGCCAATACATGCATTAAAGTACGGTCAACAAACACACCAAGAATGGAGAAGACATGCCAGACACATTGAATACAATGACAGGCACACAAAACATGAAGAAGATAGTTACAGTCATGCAAAACATGGAGAAGATAGTAAATGCACAAAAGACAGTTAATGCATAGAAGACAAGAATGATTTCTTTTCTTTTCTTTTTCTCACATATATGAAATGCAAATGCAAGTACAGGAAAGTAAACACACCTCCCATAATGCAAGAAGCACTCATCGCGCTGGTCTTTAGATTGCATATATGAGGCAACACACACGTAAGACACACCAAACCTCCTAAAATACAATAAGCACTCATCGTGTTGGTCTTTAGGCTGCATATGGGGCAACAGACATGCCAAACAAAGCAAGCATGCCAAACACACACACTTTGAAGACACGGAGAAAACACGACAGACAAGAGATGGAGTGTTCCTATTTCTAGGCTCATCACCATCTCAGGCACATTACAAGCACACACCAATGATTGAGCTTCGCCACAACAATCGCCAAAGACACGCTTAAGGGTTAAGTTAGTCACAGAACCGCTCCCCGCCTCCATAGAGGACTTTTGAAAATGATAGGATGATGTAATCTACTCTGAGAAGTACACCATCCTTGCCTTCGCAGAGGGCTTAAGATGATTGATTGATTGATTGCAAACAAACTCAGAGTGTAGAAGGGACTCATCGCCACCAGTCTTTAAACTGCACCTGAGCTCAAGCACATTGCTAACATCTATAATAGACAACTTACCTTATATATGCCCCCACCTTAAGGTGGTTGATATCACGCATCGATATCAAGCACGTTAAGGTAGGAAGAAAACACACAAGGGAACACAGACTCTCGCAAAGCCCATGCCCCCCAGAGGTGACATGTACTTTACGATCGCCAAATGTTCCCACAAACACATTCCTGCAAGAAACATGTTAGTGTCCACATAATCATGATAAATAAAAACATCAATGCATATGATCAGTCACACAAAGAGACAAGGTTATACTATGAATTTGGAGATCGAGGATAACCATGGGACTATATCATGAAAATCTCATAATCAAGTGTCACCAAGGTGAGATTCAAAGACAAACAAAGTGCATGGAGTAGCAATATTGTTAAGGTTTGTAAGTGAGATAAAAACATCATCAAAATCACTACGCAGAAGGCACGGAGTGCTTCTACTAGCCAAGCGTCAGATAGATATACAACCCCATCGTCATATTAGGAACTAAGTCCAATTTTTTATTTCTTACTAAAGGGACACTAGGTCCGCATCAGTATAAATATTTTTTGTCATCCGCCAGCTAGATAGAAACACTAGAGGAATGGAAACAATAAATAAGAGAGGAGAAACAAGTGCCTTAGGGATAGTCATGTAGAAGGGCACCCCCAAGTCACCAATCGTAATGTTATGTCTATAAGACACAACACACAACAATGAAAATAGAGGAGAAGCAATATAGAAGAATGATGATACAAATAGAAGGTCACAACAGAGGCAGTCTCCTGGTATCCTAGATCTTACAAGAGAATCAGGGGTCATCCCAAAAGGCCTAAAGAACACATAACACATCATAGGGGAAACACATCACGAGAGAGGTAAAGGGTTAGAAATACTTACCTATAGCATCTTCATGCTAGAGGCCATCATTGAGGAGGTCATCATCCTCCCAAATCTGAATGCTAGAAAGAGGTACAGGTTGTTCCATTTGTCTATCTAATGTATTTTGATCACTTCCCAATCCCTAAAGGGATAATGAAGGATAGACCTCAACATAAATATCATCTCTTAGTGGACTAGGTGGGTTATGAAACTGTCCCTTATCCACATCAATCACACCAAATAGGTCAAGATAGTCAAAACAGTGTTGCGTTGTCATAAGGTCATCCATTAATGCTTCACTTTGGCTAGGGGGATTATTGGAATTACTAGAGCCATCCCTAGTCTTCTCATCTAAGTTGTTTGAATGTTTAGTTATAGGAGAAGTAGGGTAGCTTGTGAATTCATTATCACTCTCATAATCATTGTCAATATCATCTCCATGTGTTTCAGCTATTAATTCCAAGCTATTATGAGAAGTGTCATGCTCTGCATTCAAAGTGTGTTTTATCAGTTCTTCTACTACCCAAGGGTATGTATTGATGAGAGATATGAAGTTATTAAGATCAGATACATAGTCAAGGATTTTGAAGGAAGATGACACAAATATATCCTTGTGATACATAGCTTGTATATAGGTAATGACATGAGGATGCATACTAGGAAATTTGTAAAGATTTTAAAATGTTGTGATATATGCATGTAAAGATTCCAAAGAGAACTGAGAGGATGAGGCCATGAGTGCCAAATCAGATTTTAAAAGTTTTCCAAAAGTATGCAAAAGACAAGTGTAAAACTATATGCAAAAATGACCTAAAATGCTTGATTTTTTGTACTTTTTTAATGGAAATATATGAAAGAAAAGGTGTTGTAAGGATTTTGATTAGGGGAAGAAAATACTATGTCTGATATCAGTCCAATACAGCAATAATATCCTTTACAACACCCTTTTGATGCAAATCTAAGATGATAACTAGTCCAAATCTTGTGAAAATACACTAAAATATGTGATTTTTTTTCACCAAATCTCGATGTAAAAGAGCATGAAAAAGGGTGATGTGAGGAAAAATATTATGGATAGAAAATAATAACAGTAATAACATCCACCCAATGCCAAAAAATCCGTCATAACACACTTATAGTTCCACTCAAGGTCAAACCCTAGTGAAAATATAGCAAGATATGCGGTTTTTTATGATTTTTCAACTCCAAAACCTAGCAAAAGGGGTGTTGTAAAGAATTTTAGGAGGTACAAAAAATAAGAGCAATGATATTAGTCACCTAAATCCATAAAATTTGTCACAACACACTTAGAGTGCAATCTAGGTCAAACCCTAGGGCAAATATAGCAAAAATGTGCAATTTTTCACCAAATTTTCAATACAAGAGCCCGATAAAAAGGTGTTGTGAAGATTTTTAGGAGCAGTAGATAATTACCCTAATAACAGCCAATTAGTGGAAAAATATTCTTCACAACATGCCTATGGTGTGAATTTTGAGAGTCAATAAGGCCAAATCTAGTGAAAATCAAGGTTTTTCAAGCCCTAGGTGTGAAATCCTAATGTAAAATGCTATATGAATGTTTTGCAAGCTGATGTATGATGAAAATTAAATTCACTTAGATTTTAAAATGATTTCCAAGTCCTAAGATGCAAAATGCAAGTGCAAATCTAGTGAAAAATCAATGAAAATGCTAGTTTTTTGTTGAAATTTTCTATGTAAAAATGCAAATTTTTAAGATCTAAATGCAAATTTACACTAAAATGCAACACTATAGACAAATGCAATTTTGAATGAGTAGATCAGTAAAAAAATCTGAAACAAGATTTTGCCTACAAACCCTAGATTTTGGAATTACTAGGTTATATGAAAAATGTAAAATTTCTAACAAAACCCTAGCAAATTTATGATGAAAATGCAATGTAAGCTATTGAATTTTTGTAATTTTCTGCAATTTACCTCATATCCAATGCAAAAATCAGAAATTTGATGAAATTGAAAGTAATTGATGCAAAATAGAAGCCCTAGAATGCAATTTTCCAATTTTTTCAATTTTTCAATTTTTTTGTAAGTTTTCCAATGCAATAAGATGAATGACTATATGAGTGAATGAAATCACTGCAAATCTGAAGCAAAACACTCAGCAAGGTGCAAACAAGTCCAATAACATGGGTCACCAAAATGTAAAGGGTAAAATTTGGATAGTTCAGTTTTTGGTAGTTTTGTGTGTATATCCTCCTTTCACCCTTTCATTCAAGGACATAGGGTCGTGTGGCAATACACTATCATACCCTAGATCACTTTGAGATATAGGGTAACTTGGATTTGTATGATTTGATTATCAATTATGCTCAATTATACATCAAACCCCTAATTATGCAAATACGGAAGCAAACAGATAAATATCAAAAAATGTTGCTACAAAAAGATGTAAAATGACAGATAACTGTGCACCTATTTTTGGGGTTCAGAAGCAGAACAGTCGAGGAATAATGAGCGGGTGCCCAAGTCCAATGCCTAGGTTTTTGTCAAGATTTGGAAGCTTGATCTGCAACATGTTCCTGTTGTCTCAGAGATTTTCCCGTCATGGAATCCAGAGGACTAAAGAGTGGGCGCCCAAGTCTAGGGTACTATTTTCAACTCTGATATACAAATCCAACACTCTATAGTACCTTCCTGCAATTCCACTTTTCTTGTATCTTCAACCTGTAACCTGCAATCATAGAAAAGTGGGGAGGGGGTTGTGGTGTTTAGAGGCTTGCCTCGATCAAGCCCTGGAGAGACATTCAAGTCTTCCGAACACCGTTGTCAGCTAGAGAATGCATTCCCTTGTGAGACAAAGGAAAAAACCAAATGATAAATGCTCAAAAACATAAATGATGTCACCTTGTAGTGAAGATCTCATGGAAGGAATAAGCTCTTCATGCCATGAGGACATGGATGCTCAAATCTGCAAATGTAAACACATAGACAACACAAATCTACTCTTGCTACACAATGAATGCATTGAATCACCTTTAGAGTGCATAAAGTTCACCATAGCCATCTAGTTTACAAATGAATGCCTAAACATTCTTATATATGCAACTACAAACACTCCCACCAAGAATTTCGTAATTCAAACTTATTGTGTCAGCATAGGACCCAAATAACGATCACAAGCCAACACTAAAAATTTAGGCCTAACCCAAAATAGGGTAGGACTACGGTGGGGGCACCCAAGTCATCCCCCCTATTTTGGTTAGGGTTAGGTTTAAGGGATCCCCTAGGTCCCATTTGTCATGAAACTTAGGGCTCATTTCATCGGGATGTCAAAATATGATGCAAGATGTCCTAAATCTAGCTAAAAGACCCAGGAGCTAAACCTGATGAGGGAAAAGCCCCCAAGGGGACATTTTCTGACATTACAGTAATGAAGATTATCAATAGATCATACTAATTCTAAACTTCAAGAGATGGCAACTCATGTTGTTGAAACAAAATGTCCATTTTTGTTGCATGCATACAATCTAATAGAGCTGCTACATTGTTTGGCTTGATAGCGAGTGGAGCAGTCTGTTGGCAAGAGACACTATGTGGCTTCATGAGTGTTGTCATTGATGGCAACTAAGTCCATCCCACTCATCTGCAGCACATGATATGTCTATACCAGAAGTCAGATTGATCAGTATTTTGGTCTGGTGAACAAGAACAGAGCATGCAGCAAGGTCTGACAATCAGGTCTGGATCTCTCAGAGGAAGTATCTCAGAAAAATACAGACTTGGGGAAGTTAGTAGGAGTACCATGACTGCTACATTCTAGAGATTGAGTGTCTGGTGATGAAAAAGAGAAAAGATATGAGCATCTAAGTGTTGGGTTCCTGACAGGCAAAGCAGACTGAGGAAGAACCAACCGACAGAGCATCAGACTTTAATCCCGATGGGAAATTGGTGGTGAACAGGCTATTTGATGGATCATTCATGATTGGTCGACATGATTGATGACTTTTATGTCTATATCCTTGATACGAATCACATAGTAAGCATAGATTCAACCAACAGATCAGTATGTTGGGAAAATCTTGAGTATTTCGAATGCTGACTAGAAAGATGTTGAGATCCTTGATGTGGATATATACACCAGATAGATTTCAGTATGATGTAGTGAGTGGTGTGTGATTAGGTGAGAAGAAAGGTAGAGATAGGTGTGGAAGCAAGAATACAAGTCCGGTATGTGACAGAATAGCAGCACTAAAGCAGAGGAAGAATGAAGTGCAGTAGATCAGTTTATTGAGCCTAACTGGAACTGAACCTCAACATATGTGGATGCCTCTGATCAATTCAAACACCTGGTTACTTTCTTTATACCTTGTAGACAGTGAGTCTCTTGTAGGCAGTGAACCTCTTGTGAGTAGTGTGCTTGGCTAGTGAGCCCTAATTGGCAAGTGCCATTTTTGTACTTCTATTCTTTTAACAAAGAATACAATCTTGGGTTAGTCACCCCGTGGTTTTTCCCTTAACAGGGTTTTCCACGTAAAAATCCTTATGTTATGCGTGTTGATTTCTCTTCTACTCTCATGCTCATGTATGCTCATATGTTTTGATACTGCACTAATTATTAAAGAAGAAAATAAAGTTAAATAATTAAGATAACTAATTCACCCCCCTCTTAGTTATCCACCTTGTTTCCAACAATTGGTATCAAAGCTAAGTTCCTCCAAATAGAGCCTAACAGCTTGAGGAAGATCTGGGAATCTCAATGGATATGTATGGTATGAGAGAACAACTTCAGTCTGCCCTAGATGATCTTGAGCAATCTCACTCTGAAGTCAATAACTTGAGGGAAAGACTCAAACAAGCTGATGATTTCATAAATGAACTAAAAGAGAAACTAAGTATCTCTGTGAAAAAGAGAAAGGAACTACTTCAACAATTAGCAAGTCAAAGTGAAGCCAATGATACTAATGAAGATCTGAATGAGAAGAACAAGTTATGTGAGAAGCTATCAAAAGAGGTCATTATGGTAAGACATGAAATGGAATCAGGGGTTATGAAATTCACCCAAGAAATTGAAGAGAAGAGAAAAATTGAAGATAATCTAAAACAATCTCTCAAGGAGAAATCAGAAGACTGCCACAAAATGGATAGAATAATCAGGTATCTAGAATCTGATCTTGAAGAAGTGAGAGATAATGAAGAACAACTTGAGAATCAGATAGACACTCTTAAAAGGGATCTCCAAACAACAAATGAATACAAAGAGAAATTCAAGATCAGCTCTGCTCAACTTGAAGTTCTTCTTGAAATCCAGAAGAGGGTAGATGACAAGCAAGGCTTGGGGTATGAGAGGTGAAAGCTCTAGATCTGGTCAGAAGAACTCTGGATCAGGAAATACAAGGAACAGGCCTAGAAGACCTCCGGTAAGGCAACCAAATGCTCAAAGATATCCATCCTTCAATGGATACTACCACAATTGCAATAACTTCGGTCATAAAGCAAACAGTACAGAAGAAGAATGAATCAGACTAATTCATCCTTCTCCAGACAGTGTTTTAATTGTAAAAGGTATGGTCACAAATCTCATGAATGTAGAAATATGCAAATACACAATTCATTCAATGGTAGATGCTTTGCATGCAATAGAATGGGACATATGGCTAATCAATGTAGATCAAGAAGATATCAGTCAAATTTGCAAAGAAATGTTGTTTGCTACAATTGCAATAGATCCGGTCATATTGCCAAATTCTGCAGAGGTAAGATTTAGGATAAAAAGGGTCTGGTGCATCATAATCAAAATCAAGACAAAGGAAAAGGAAAAGTGAATGCAGATGAAGTTCAAAGGGAAATGAACAAGATTTGGGTGAAGAGAAGTACATAAAATGTTGGGGATGGATCCGCACCAGAATCTGGTGCTGATATTTCTTCCAAGAACTAAATAGATGAGCTCTGGCTCAGGGGGAGTCACAAAAGAAAATAATTTCCCCCAGCCAATCAATTGGTGCCTAAATTGGCACATGGAGTGTAGTGGATTGAAAGAGATATCTAAATAACCCTTGGTAAAAATATAAAAGATCCACAAGAAGGTTGAAGAGACTAATCATCCAAAATTGATCTAGTTTGACAGTCATCCGGTAAAAGCAGGATTCTCACAGTTAGATCCGGTATGATTCAAAATTGGAATACCTTGATCTATGGATAAATTGGATGATTCAAGGAAGGGAGATAGATTCTAAGTTATCATTCTAAGTGCATCTCTGTGATCTGGAAGGATCTCTCTCAGAACAAGGAGAACAAGGCAACCGGAATGACTTAAGTTGTGCATTTATTGCAATATAGAATTAGGGTTTGCACAAAAATAAAAGGGTTCTTTTGTTCATCATTTGCACATTTGCATTCAAGGAGAAGAAAGAAAGAGCTCTGCAACAAGATTCCTTCAACCCTCTCAAGGATCAACCGCAGAATTTGATTCAACCAGCGATCTTTTTAGCTCTTATCATGAACCCTAGAAGCATAAAAAGGTATTTCCACTCTTGAATATCTCTCTCTGAATCTTTTGAATGATGGTTACTCCAAATGTGGTTAAGATCACTGATAGGACGCACCCTAAGTTCAAGAAACATCCTTACAAATCCCTAGAAGTTGATCCCCTAGGCGCATTCTCTAGCATTCCACATGGGGTTCTACATGTAGAAGATGTTAGGGTATACATTCACGCCAACATTGAGGAATTTGGGGAATCCAAGCTGATGGATATCTATCACAAGGAATTAATAGATGAAACATTTGAAATTAAACCTTAATACAAGGCTATCCGGGATAAGCATTTTGGACATTGCATCCATTTCCCCTATTTTGTAGAAGATGAATGGGTCTGGTATGTTCTTAGTAGAATACATGATAACTTCATATGGTTGTTGAAGCCCTTCAAAATAACGAAGGATGCAATTAGGGCAGTAACTGGTTTGCACTCATCCAGTGGGTTACGTGCTCTTAAATCGGTCAAGAATCAAATAGTAAGTGAGGTTACCAGATCAAAATTTGACAAAAGGGCAATGACAATAGAAGATATTACAGATTCAGACATCAAATTTGCCTCTATGATTATTGGCTACAAAATATATCACTCCAGCAAGGAGAATTCTGTATCCAGAATAGCAATATACACTGCTTATCAGATGCTAAGGGAAAATACTGATTATGATCTTTGTGAGCTTCTCCTGAACCAACTATTAGAGAATTTCTAGAAAATAAAGAAGGATAAGAAGAATTCTTTAAGTATCATGGCTTGATACTATGTCTATTCTTTTACTACATGAATGAGCTACCCGGATCCAATGATTGGATATGACAAAATGACAGACCGATTGCCATACAAATCAGAGATTATATGTATGGGCTTAGAGATGCCAAGGCTCAAAGCATAGCTCTCTGGGGATATTTCAAGAATTTCCAAGGGATGATGCAGGCCAAAGAAAGAATCCCTCAGACATTAGTTGAAAAATATAAAGATACAGTGTGTTTTATGGTGGACACTGATCAATGTCTAATGGAGGCAGTAGAGCCCAGAATAGTCTGGATTATGCCAATGGGCTATAAGGTGGATGAGAAAATTGTGGAGCTACATGTTCAACACCTACTAAGTCAACCAAAGGACCCTGAGGCAGAAAGGTTTGGAATTTTCCAAGAGTTGAGTGTAAAAATTCATGTTGAACTGAGACAGCTTGAGATCAAGAGAAAGGTGAGAAGGGAAGTAGAAGAAGTTGCCAAGAGATATGGGATATCAAAGGAGGTAGTTGATGCCAATAGAGAGAAGGTAGAAAGGGCAGAGAAAGAAAGGAAAGAAGTAGAAAAAGAAAGTGCTCTGGTGGAAGCCCGCTCCCAACCCAGATCCTCCAAGAGCTCTGCACCTGCCACCTCTAAAAGCTCAAAAGCCTCAAAATTGGAAGCAAAGATATCTGGTAAAGGAGAAAAGAGAACAAAGACAAAGGTCACAAGGTCATACACAAGCCACAAGGATACTGAAGAGATAAAGACAGATGAGGAGGTTAAGATAATGAAGAAGAAGAAGAAAACTTCAAGTGGATCCTCTACCGATACAAATAAAGAAGAGGTAGAACAATTTGTTAAAAGGTCCACTCCTTTTGTTGATAATGTTATCAAGGTAGTCATAGTGGATGGAAATCTGCAACCATTAACAGAATTTTATGATGATTGTAGTGAAGCTGACCAGAAAATCTTGCAAGATGCTACAGTCAAGGATTTAAACATCTATAGTAAAGCATTCATTGAAATCATATCTCTAATTCCCAAAAGCCTAGAGAAGGAACTTGAACTTAGGAAAAGCAATGCCAAGGAAAAGGATTTGGAGATCTGGGAACAAATAGCTATTTAGCTCTATCCTTCCATCACCCCAAAACAAATAAACATTATCTTCAAGGATTGCAAGGATGAGTTTCGAATCAAAGCCAGAATGAACAAGCTTATGCTCGGAGAGATTGATCAGGTGGCAAAAGAGACTGAAGACATCCTCTGAAATGCATATAAAAGATTCAATCTTCTTATTATAGAGGACATAAGTGATGAACCTTCTGCCTTGGATGTTGAAGGATCAAGTGCATCAAAAGAAGATTCTACTAAGAAAATTGCAGAAGAGTCAAAGGAGATAGGTGAGAAGAAGACTAAAGACTTGGATTCCTCTGTTCCAAAAGAGGAAGTCCATGAAGAGGTAAACATCTCACTTCCGAATCCCCCAGCTGACTCTAGAACTAAAGGAGAAGAAAGAAAAGAAGAGAAAATCAGTCAAGAAGAAGAGGTAAAGGGAAGAGAAGGAGATCAAATAGAGAAGACCCCAGGTGACAGCTCTAAGGCTGCAAAAGGAAAGAAGACTCTATCTCTGGCAAGAGACACTATAGAAGTAGTTAAAGACTTCCTGAACAAAGAAATGATGGAAATAGATGAACCGGATCCATTTCAAGGACCACTTAATTTTGACTCCCTCTCTCTAGTTCAGACAATGAAGGTAGCATCTTTTGCTCAAGCTAAAGTAAAAGAAAAGCTTCTAAAGTCTCACATGGAAGACTGTAAGCTAATAGAGATTGCATCCGATGTATTGGAGAAGATCATGCCATCCTTCTAAAAGGATCTTTTGGCCTCCTCATCCGGTAATCTAAAATCTCTTGTTAATACTGTTAGCACACATTTTGATTCCTTAGAGAAATCAGCAGAAGAAAAGGTTCAGAAAGAGTTTTTGGGAAAGAGATTCTCTGAAGTACAAGGACTCATAGCAAATGATAGGAGAAATCTAGATATTGGGATAAAGAGCCTAGAAAATGCTCTTAAAGATGGCGGAGAAATATATAAATTTTGTCTATCCTGGTTTAAAGTGACAAAGGATATTGAGAAGAAAGTGAAAGAACAAGAAGGTAAACTGTCAAGTTTATCTCAGAATTTTGATCCTCTCACCACATCCATAATAAATCAAGAATGCCAGACTATTGCCATACTAAATGAACTAAAGAAACTTGAAAAGGAAAGGAAGAATATAATAATAGGATGGGTGAACTTAGAGGGATAATTATCCCTAAGTTAGAGGCCATGCATGAGGCCCTAACCGATGCTCAGACCACAGCCCGGACCAGTGATCCGACAGACCTAAAGAGGGTAAAAGCTTTTACATTCCTATTGAGTGGTCACATCTCAATTTTGGACAGGATGAACCAGAGTTGGGCAACAAAATTTGTCCAGTTGAAGACAACTTTTGCAGATATACTTAAGTATATGTAAGTATAACTTGTATATATACTTATGCGGCTATGTATAGGCTGATTTTTAGAAATTTTGGTATGCGGATTCTACCCTTTGCCATTGATGTCAAAGGGGGAGTGAGGAGTAGTGAAAAATGTAGAATCCAGGTAAGGGGGAGCTCTGATAAGTGTACATAAGATAGAGGATCAGCCAAGGGGGAGTTTGTTATAACACTTAGTCATTTTTCACTAAGCGTTGCCATCAATGTCAAAGGGGGAGATTGTTGGCAAGAGACACTGTGTGGCTTCATGAGTGTTTTCATTGATGGCAACTAAGTCCATCCCACTCATCCGCAGCACATGATATGTCTATACTGGAAGTCAGATTGATGAGTATTTTGGTCTAGTGAACAAGAACAGAGCATGCAACAAGGTCTCTCAGAGGAAGTATCTCAGCAAAGTGCAGACTTGGGGAAGTTAGTAGGAGTACCATGACTACTACATTCTAGAGATTGAGCCTCCGGTGATGAAAGAGAGAAAAGATATGAGCATCTAAGTGTTGGGTTCCTGACAGGCAGAGCAGACTGAGGAAGAACCAACCGGCAAAGCATCAGACTTTAATCCAGATGGGAAATTGGTGGTGATGAAGCTACTTGATTGATAATTCATGGTTGGCCAACATGATTGATGACTTTTATGTCTATGTCCTTGATATGCATCACATAGTAAGCATGGATTCAGCTGACAAATCAGTATGTTGGGAAAATCTTGAGTATTCCAGATACCGACTAGAAAGATGTTGAGATCCTTGATGCGAATATATATACCAAATAGATTTCAATATGAAGTAGTGAGTGGTGTGTGATTATGTGCAAAGAAAGGCAAAGATAGGTGTGGAAGCAAGAATACAAGTCCGGTATGTGACAGAACAACAACACTAAAGCAAGGGAAGAATGAAGTGCAGTAGATCAGTTTATTGAGCCTAACTGGAACTGAACCTCAGCATATGTGGATGCCTCTGATCAGTTCAAACACCTAGTTACTTTCTTCATACCTTGTAGATAGTGAGTCTCTTGTAGGCAATGAGCCTCTTATGAGCAGTGTGCTCAGGCAGTGAGCCCTAATTGGCAAGTGCCATTTTTGTACTTCTATTCGTTTAATAGAGAATACAATCTTGGGTTAGTCACCCCGTGGTTTTTCCCTTAACAAGGTTTTCCACGAAAAAATCCTTGTGTTATGTGTGTTGATTTCTCTTCTGCTCTCATGCTCATGTATGCTCATATGTTTTGATAATGCACTAATTGTTAAAGAAGAAAAGAAAGTTAAATAATTAAGATAACTAATTCACCCCCCCTCTCAGTTATCCACCTTGTTTCTAACAAGGTCGAGAAGAAGGTGGAAGACCTCTAACAGTAAGCACTAGTTTAGAAGGTGGTTTAACCGCGTCCGAACATAAGGTGACCACTATTTTTGGTTTCCTAGAATCTTCCTTAGCTTTAGAAACATAAGTTACAACCCTTGAAATAATGATGGTTTAGGAGTCATAGTGGAATGTTCAATTATGATAAAGTCCTCAAGGGCTTCATCTAACATATCAAAGTCATTACAACTAAATGGCTCATCGTATACATGAAAATCTTGCAAAAAATAATTTGACATTTTAACATGCTCTAATTATCCCAAGATTTAAATGTAAAATGATGGTTTAAGAACTTTTATGAAAATGCAACACTATGCAAAACACCAAATGATAATTTCCAACTCTTTTAGTGAAAAGATAAAGAATATAATTCAAATTCAATACATGCACTTTCACAAAAGAGGGCTTGCAATCTAAATGTGTTTTAGGACAGCAAACTAATTTCAGATGTAATGTTTAAAGGATGCAAATTCTTTAGAGCGCGGGTTCACCAAAATGTTTAGGGTGAAAAAGTAGGTTTCTCTTAAACAAGGTTAAGTCATATTATTTCACCTAACTAAACATTGGGAGGACAAGGACCAATCTTAGGACCAAGCTACAGATCACTTGTCTATTCCCTAATGCTAATTAGGTCTGATTCAGGTGTCTAACTAAGGTTTTATCAGGTGCCTCAATTCACTAATCAAATAAACCCTAATTACACCTTGTAATAGAAAATGACAAAATTCAGAGATATAGCAAGTAAAATAGATTACAGAAATGCGGAGAACAAGGTTCAGAGATCATGGACCTGAAAATTGAGGGCCAACTAGACTAGGGCACCTTCTCATTAGTCTCACAAACTTTCATCTCTAAAATCTTCTATACCAACTGCCAAATGACCTCCAAGTGCTCCCAGATCTCAGAGATTTCCCCCAATTAGACTAGGGTGCCCATTCATTAGTCCCGAAAGTGTTAGGATTTGAAATTTTGAAAGTCTTTAACGACTGTATCTGCAATATCCTTCTTTCTGCCACTTCTTTTCACCCTATCCTGTGAAACATGATTTGCACCTACAAAAGAAGGAGAAAGATGTTGCAGCTATATAGGAGCTTGCCTCAATCAAGCCCCATTTTCGGTATTCCTACCTCAACAATAGCTAGAGGATAAAGATTTGCAGAAGTGTTTGCAAACCTAAACAAGTGTATGCAAAAATATCAAACCCTAGATGTCTCAATCAAGGGAAGATCTATAACTTGCTTCAATTCAATAAACACATACAACTTCACCTTAAGGAGATGAAAACAAATGAAGACTTGCATGAACAAGAAGGCGAATCAGCAATGTTCACGAAGGATCTCCAAGCTCAATGTTGAAGGCTTCAACCCTTCTCCTGATCATGCAAAGGGTGTACAAACCCTAGGAAGAGCAACATAGTCTCAAGATCTTGATTCCTAATCTCCATCCATTGTCTCCACGATAGCAAATTCAAATAACTTTCAAGAGCTTCAACAAGTCACTAATCTTCAATGGCAATTTCAGAAGAGTTTTGACATTAAGCTTGCATAAGAATTGTGTGTGATAAAATGATTTTCAAATGTCTTTTTATATCTATCTTTAGGGAAATTCAAATTTTGAAATAATGTCTCAATATCATGTGAAAACTTAGAATTTGAAAATGGAATCCCGAGGTGCACGGCGGGAGCCGACACCCCACCAAAATTCAAAATCCTAAAAAATGTGGTAGGACTAGGGTGTGGGTGCCCAAGTCCAGGCCCCCATTTTCTAACCAGATCTGTATCTTGGGGGTCCTAGGGACCCATAATCCAAATCCTCTTTCAAGGTTCTATCAAAAGTTACATCGGAAAATGAATATTTTGCAACTAGGTACTAGCCAATCAAGGTTTTGGGAAGGCCAAAAACAAAGAGGTTGAGAGGTCACCAAAGGTGAGGAGCTAAACTGAGGGAAATTGTACCATTCCATACAGGAGGACAATTTATGATGTAACAGATAGATGGGAAGCTCAAATAATGAAGATATCTAGCACTTATGACCTGGCAAAAGATGTTATTAGCAATCAAAGGGCATAAGTTTAGACTTGAGAGGTCACCAAAGGTGAGGAGCTAAACCGAGGGAAATTGTACCATTCTATATAGGAGGACAATTTATGATGTAATAGATAGATGGGAAGCTCAAATAATGAAGATATCCAGAACTTATGACCCGGCAAAAGATGTTATTGGCAATCAGAGGGCATAAGTTTAGACTATTCATTCAAATATACATATGTTGCAGACCCAGATGGAGGTCATAAAGCATAGAATGAGACAGCTTCAGGAGGTAGCAAGCTTCAAGATTACATCCCTAACCAAACTAATAGTAGTAGCAGATAAGATTAGGCAAATCAATGAGGCCCTTGCTACAGTGAAGAAAGCAGAAGAGTTGGTGTCCCAGATTAATGGTCACATACTAGTTTTGAGTGATGCTAAGACCAGTTGGGTTGAAGAAGTAGTGTAGTTAAAGAAGATCTACAAGGATGTTTTCCTAGAACAATAGTAAGCATTTTGATTTCACTTGTATATATGCAGAAAGTAGAAAAATAGTTTTGAAATTTTGGCAACTTGTACATATCTCCGTATCATACACCTTTGCCATTGATGTCAAAGGGGGAGAAGAAATGAATCATGTGAAAAACATTTAAAAAGTAAGAAGAGAAGCATGAAGTTAGGGGGAGCAGTGTGTAAAGAGAAAGGGGGAGTTGTAACAGTTTTTCACATCAAGTGTTGACATCAATGCACAAGGGGGAGATTGTTGGCAACTTGGCAAACATCATTATAAGAGAGACACTGCTAGCATGATGATGAATGGTTGAGCATGATGTTTGAAGTTGTTTTCATTGATGGAAACAAGAAAAGGAATGAGATTGTGACAAAGATTTTGGTCAAGTGAAGAAGATAGTCATTTTGGCTAAGTGTTGGCAGTATACAAGAGACAACGACAGAGAGACAGTATAATGATTGGCATTGGTCTATAGTTGGAGATCAGATCATGTGGTTTTGGTATGTTGTATGTAGTCCATAGAAGATCTTATATCTCATATTTTAGCCCTTGATAAATACTGGAAGCATATCTTCAAACAGCCTAAGTCCGGTAGAGCAGAACATAGTGATAATTTAGAGCAGAATGCAGTGATAATTTAGAGCAAAACACTCAAATGATTTGGTCTGCATTCCTCCAGTGTTGTAAACACTAGTATGAAGTGTCTAAATCTAGAGTTTTAGGTTCATAAGTCCACCGGAAAGATAGATACAAGCTACTGTGTATCGCTACATGGCTTGACTGAGTTTGACTATGACAAGGCATGTGTTCTTGGGGTCTGCATTTTTTCGCAAAAGGATATTTTGCTTTGTAGTTCTGAAGGTATGATGTGTGATGTCTGAAGATTCTTTGATATGCTATTGAGTAAGTCTTGTGGTCTGTAGTGAGAGATGTAGTCTGACAGATGAAGTGAACCAATGGTAGTCTGTGTTGGAGGCTGACATAACAAGTTTTAATTATATGCAGTAAGTTCTATTATTTAGAACTTAATTCTAAGTGGTGGAATAGTTGAGGCTGACATAGGTGAAGGCCATTCAAGTGTTGTTTGGGTCCGCTATGAATTTTGGTGAATGAATATGGTTGACAAGATACATAAGGCATGACTACATGCTACACCTTATTAGGCCGATCTAATATGAAGATTTTGATTGTTGCGGATATATATATATAGGATTGAATTTGGTGATTGAGTGAAGTGATGCGGATGTGAATGTATATGTGAGAAGGAAAGAGTAGTATAGGTGACAAGAGCAGAAGAAGAGAGATCTTGCTTAATGTAAAGGCAAAGTAGTGAAACAAAGCAGTCAAGATGAAGAGTTTTGAGATAGTGTTTTGAGCTTCATTGGAACTATAACCATGCATGTGTAGATGCAATCTAAGCAGTTCAACCTAGCAGTGAGCCATTCTTCTTTATTCTTTCTTTCTCTAGGCAGTGACCCTTCTTGTAATTCGGTATTGTTCCTACATAATATATTGTGAGCTAACACTCACCATGGTTTTTCCCAGTTTTGGGTTTTCCACGTAAAAATCTTGGTGTTCATGTTTGATGGATTGTGGTTGTCTCTGTTATGTTTAATCTGCTTGGTTATTGCATGTCGTAAATGGATTATTAGTTTAAAAAGTAAAAGTTTTAATAAGATATTGATTAATCCCCCCTTTCAGTATCTTGGGTATTCAACATGTTCATGATTTCATACCAGACCCCTAAATCTTTAATATCATCTATTGTCAATGTCCTCTTGTCAAACTTTTCTTTAGTTAGCCTTATCACTTCCTCATTCTTGACTAAATTCAAAACTGGCACTGGTCTAGAGGAGCAAAGTCCAGTTACAACCTTGATGGCATCCTTAGTAATCAGATGTGGTTGATCTAGGTAGAAGAAATCTCCGTGTATCTGACTTAGGGCAATTTTAACCCATGCTTCCTCATACCAAAAGTTTGGAAAACCCTTCCAGATATTAAGTCCTTGTGCAGCAATGTTGGCAAATTTTGGTTTTAACTAAAATTTATCTCCCAGCAGGTTGTCATTCTTGAATTTTTCCAGTTTTAGATGATCATATTCATCTATTGGCGAATGAATATATATATCCAGACATCCTCAGTGTGTAATACATTTGTGGGAACATGTGAGAATGCACCAACTTTATCTATTTCAATGGATTTGAATGGGTGCTTCTTGAATTTTGGCCTTGGCCTCTCAACAATATCTATAACAACTAGTGTCACCATGATAAAAACTTCAGAAACTAGGGTTTTACTAGTGAAAATGAGAAATACCTAAAAATGCAGTGAATAGGGTTTGCACAAGTGCTCTATTAAGAATATTCTACTCTTCTTTTTCTCTTCAACACACCTAGCTTCGATCAAATGAGATAAAAAAATGATCAAACATTCCCTGTATAGTCTTTTCACCAACCAAATTTGCTCCGCATTAATTGTGTTCACAATTTTAACCTAGTTTACTCTTTTCATATGAAGAACCATCAGCAATTCTCTGGAAATTGACCAATTGCTCTAGAAATTTGATCAAAACTCTTCATATCATCATCTTAACATGTTCATATCATCTTTAGCCAGAATGTTGAGGATTTCAGCATCTTATTCTTTTAGGGGTTTTAAAAAAACTTGCAGTTGTAACTCCCCCTGAATCAGTACCTTAACCTTTTAGTTACCGAATGATCCATCTACACTAGGCAAAGGTCTGGAAACTTCACATTTTTCCTTCTTCTTCCATACTTTGCTCATTTCCTTCTTTTGTTGAGCAATGTCAATTTTCCTTTGAGTCACAGAGGACCTTACACTCTTTCTCTTGTAGAACCTTGCAATGTGTCATGTTTTATTGCAATTATAGCAGGTGGTATTGGACTGTGGAGCATAATCTCCTCTTCTAATATTAGATCTCCAGTAAGAAGCCTTATGACCATACTTGTTACATGTGTAACAATAGCCATAGAAGAATCGAGGAGTCTCGACATTGTTCTTGCCCATGGATCCATTCCTCGTTACTTTTCTTCTATATCCATTAGTCTTATGATTAATTTTTTTGCAAGCATGACACTGACCATGAGAACTTATAGCATTGTACCTAGGAGGCCTAAATGAATTCTAATTCATTTTTCATCTACATTCAATAGCTTTATGGCCAATCTTATTGCAATTATAACACCTTACAACATTCTAATTCACCTTACTTCTACAATCATCTTTGTGGCCAAATTTATTGCAAGTATAACAATTACCATTGAAACCTTGAGGATACCTGATAGGAACAGTTTGTTTAGGTGTAGGCTTTTTGAAATTCTTCTTCTTATTCTTCCTTTCTCCCTGGATAGGAGTGAATTCATCTTCTTTTGTATCTCCAGAGGCATTCTTCTTAGGATCTTTAGTGCAGGCTTCTTCCTTCTTTGTTTTAGACTTTCCTTCTGATTGGAAGTTATCATATAAATTTGCAAAAGCACTGATCATAGGACTTTTCCCCTTTTCAAAACCAAGGCCTAATTTTTCTTTTGCTATCTTTTAAGAGTTAATTATCTTATCAAGAATTTTAGATCCTCCTTTCGGTTTTAGTCCTTTGTTAATCTATTATTTTTCCTTTTCCAGATCTTTCCTTAGAGTGACAAATTCCTCCTCAAGTTTTGAACATTCAACTACTTTCTCATTGAGCTTGATATTTAATCAATCTTCAATCCACTTGCCTTCTTCAACCATGACCTTCAAATTGTAGATCATTTCTTCTACCTCCTTGAGCTTTATGTCACCTCCTTTATCTCCTTCTATTAGAATTTTTAGTTTACCAATTTCTTCTTTTGATTATTTGGCCTTTGTCTTCAACTTGTCAATTGTCTCCTTTGCTTTCTCAAGCATGTCTTCATATTCTATGTTCAATTCTCTTGCTTCATCCAATTCATCAAGGGCTAACTTGAGTTCTCCTTCAAGGTCTACTTCACACTCATTTGGATCAAGGTCCCAACCTTTAGGTTCCATAGCTTCTAGATCTAGTTCTGTGACAAATACATCATTTTCCATAGCTTTAGATTCCATGTGTTCAAGTGCAAGATCTACCTTAGTTGTTAGTCTTCTCAAAGGTACTTGGCTCTGATACCAATTGTTGAACACAATGAAGTACTGAGAGGGGGGTGAATCGGTACACACTAAAACTTAAACAAATATTTGTAGATAAAACTAAATAACTTAGAGAATAGAAAGCAAATCATGCAATAAAAGAATCAACACAAGAACACTAGGATTTTTACATGGAAAACCCAAAATAGGGAAAAACCATGGTGAGTGTTAGCTCACAATATATTATGCTTACTGCAATAAGTATTACACCTTTGTTTTAGGGCTACAACCCAAGGAAGCTACTACTCCTTGAATACAATTTTTAGGGCCACTCCCAAGGAAGCTACAACTCCTTGTAGACTCACTATCTTGATGTCAGAATTATAGAGATAATGAATACATGAACTGATGTATAGAAAACATCTGACTTGTGTTGATATTGAAGTCATCATTTTCTACTCAAATTCTACTCTCAAACTGACTTTGCACACTTCATGCTTTAGATAACAATCTATCACAATCTTACATGTCACAAATGACTTTTATCTCCTATAAATACCCTCTACAACACATCACAACATTGATTAGGTCGGTACCATGAAAACTTTTAGATGAAATATGTAACTTTTCAAAGGTCCGCTTCAATACATACAATATGTCAAGGAAACTTGTTGCAAACCTTAAGACTTCATGAAAGGAATCAAGGAACATCAACTCACATCTTCTAAAGTCAAAGCAATTGATCAGGATCCTCCACATATAATAGAAACTAGTCTGTCAACCCAAATTGTACAAACACTGCTAACTGTTTATCTTCATACCACTGGGGAGAAGCCAAAAACATTATGTGGACCAAGAATTGCACTTTGTATCACCTTAACATCATTCAACCACCTTCCTACTAAAGTATCAGATCAATCTAAATATCTTCAAGTCAAGAGATATGATAAATTGCTGGAAACAGAGTATTTCAGACTAACTGTGATACTCCACTATTCAGGTTATGGCATTGCAGTATATCAAAAACCTTGAATCCTTTAGAGATGAACTTAAACATCATGAAATGCATACTCCTAGATCCACACATCCTCATCTATCATTTTAGGAGAAAAGTAAGATCTAGACCAAGGTATATTGAGGTTCGAAAAACAAGGATATATAATTCTTCATTGACTAACTTACATATCTTGTGTGGTACTAGAAACAAGAGATATTTGTGTATGGTTCAAACCTGAGGTATATTGGAGCATGTAGAACATCTGCACAATATTTTATGGCTGATCTATATATATTTCATCTTTTGCAAATACTCAAACATGTGCTCTGAAGCTTTTGGAACAGTCTATATTGCCTTTGTCAATTGAATGTAGACCTTGCATACCACTAGACCACTTGAAGCTTTAATATAGCACATCTTATACATCCTTGAGCCTGTCCTCAAAACTACATAACCAAATAATTCCTTCCGAAGGAATGCGGAGCATTCCAATAGGTATTTACCATTGTTTTACACTGTCTAAGTAGTAACCGATATTCTATCACTTGTAACTTTTTCTGCTGAAGGTGTAGTGACTTGAAATCATGAATATATCATATTAGTATTAGGATAGACTTATCTTTTGAACCAAGATACTAAATCTTGCAATGCAGAGAAATACAGACCAAAATATTATACTTATGTCTTAAGATATACACTGTGAATGCCTTGATCAAAAATCTGTAACTTGTCTCTGGGTGTGGTACTTCAAACTGATGTCAAATCTTTTGTTATTCATCAACTTCTCCAACTATTAAACTATGTACAAGTTTGTCCTTATATTGCTAAATACTATGTTGACATCAATGACAAACATATATTGCCAACAAAATCTTAGCCATGACCAAAGTTTAGTAGCCTAACAAGTACCTCTTCCCTTAAAAACAATAAAATAACCAAGAAATAAACCATGTTAACACCTTTTAAAAAGCCCTTAATTCATAAATCTGAAATTGGACAACAAGGATGACAACACATCATCCAACTCAACCTAAAAAACCTTATGATGCTCAAACAATTAAAAATTGCATAAGACTCAACATATTTTAACATTCAAAAATCAAATAAAGACCTTAGTCCACCTTAGGTCTAGGTCCGGTGTCATGAGGTTAATTCACAGGGGTTACTTGATAGACCTCTAAATTTCCATTGGCCATGGATATACATGTACACTCAATTGAATCCATCAATATATTCAACATATATATAGCCGAAGTAACTTAAATTGAAATTAGACACTCAGCTACACCACATACAAGTGTTCACATTATAAAAGATAATCAATTTCATACATCAAGATATATGTCAATAATTCAATTCAATTCCATCTCAATTCTCATTGACATCATAAGTCTGATATAATAATCCTAGATGTAGCATTTTAAATTAACTTAGATCACTAGATTTCATTTCCAACCATAATCGAAATAATCAAAAGTTAAGGCATTCATTCATTATGTAGAAATTAGAATATGGCATAATTAATTCTAACTAGATCATCATCATCATAATCAAATTAGTTTGCTACTATAATTCAAACATAAATGTCTATTATAGTCTAATAAATAGGATCATGAGTACATACATAATGTCAAATATCTAAATGAAATCAAAATATAACAAGTCTAACAGGGAAATAAATATGTCCAACAAGGGTGGACCTCACATCCTCCTCCCTAGACCAAACTTCCTCCTAGAATTCACTAAGGAGGTGAGGCTAGAGTGCCCTCAACTATGTAGCATCCTCCCAAGTGGTTGCAAGCTCATCATAACGGTCCCACTGGACCTTGACCTGGTTCATCTTTCGCACTTGAAGGGCTAGTATCTGATGAGCCAAGATGTGAATGGACTCCAAAGCTAGCTTCCCATACAACTCTACCTGTAATGCACCCCAATCTAATACTTGAGTCACATCAGGTACATATTGTCTCAAAATAGAAATATGAAAAACATCATGGATGCACGATTGGCTAGGTGGCAAGGCTAAATGCTAAGATGCATGAACTATCCACTCCAAGATATTGAAAGGACCTATAAAATATAGTGCAATCTTAGAACCCTTTCCATAACATATTGGACTCTTATGTGGTCGCACTCTCAAAAACACCTTGTCGCCAACCAAGAAGCTCTGATCCAATCTCTTGGCATCAACATACTTATTCTAGTAATCCTATACCTCCCGAAGATGCTATCTAATCAAAATAACTTACTGCTCCATATCTTGTACTAACTCTGTCCTAATAGAAACTCTATGCTCTATACGATTCCAACTCAAAGGTGTCTTGCAAGGTATTCCATACAAGGCCTGATAAGGTGTCATACCTAAAGAGTTGTGATGTCCATTATTAGAGGAAAATTCTACTAGGTAGAGATAGTCCTCCCATCTAGACTGATGATCCATAACATACATGTGCAATATGTCCTCTAACACCTGATTCACCCTCTTTGTTTGTCCATCTATCTTTGGATGATAAGCCAAACTAAAATTGAGTTATGTGCTCAATCGCTGCTATAATGTAGTACAAAAAGATAAAGTCAATATTAAATCTTTATCAAAAATGATACAAGGAATCCCATGAAGTCTAACTATCTCATTCAAAAATATTATCACCACTCCAGGTGCATTATATATAGTTCAAATGGGAGAGAAGTGTACAAACTCTATCAACTTGTCAACCATCACCATGATGGCATCATGGTGTCAAGATGGCAAGATTAGAGCAATAATGAAGTCCATGGAAATGGTGTCCCATTTCCACTCAAGTATCTCATGGGGGTAAAGTAGTCCTACTGGATGTTGATTCTCGGCCTTGACACTCTAACACTCAAGGCAATGAGCCACAAACTCTTCAATGTCACACCTCATCCCTTCCCAATAGTACAACTGTCTAAGATATAAATGCATCTTCTTTACCCCAAGATGTGTTGCATATGGTGCCCTATAAGCCTCTATCAAAATCACTATATGAAGATCTCATGCAAGGGGTGCATAAATACAGCCTTGATGTCAAAAAAACCCATCTGCTTCTAGTGAATAACTTGTATACTTTCCCTTCAAGGCCTTTTGTGGCTATAGCCCTTGCTAAACCTCTACAAAACACTCATCCTTTGGCAACTATTGGAGGATACACCCTCTCAAATCTACACTCAAGGTCAAGGTCAGGATCTCATGTCACCTCCTACTCAATGCATTAAAAACCATTTTCTCCTTGCCTTTAATGTAATGTAAATAAAATTCATACTCACATGAGAACTCCATTTAACACCGTTGATGAAAATTTAGATTCAATTACGTAGAGAAATATTGTAGACTATGGTTATTTGAGTGTATATCAAAATAGCATCCCAAAAGGAAATCTCTCTATCTAACTAGAGCGTGAACTACTACTACAAGCTCTAAATCATGAGTGGGGTAGTTCAGCTTGTGAGTCTTAAGCTTTCATGACTCATACATGATCGCTCAACCCTCATGCATAAGAACTACACCTAATCCCTCTAATGATACATATGTACATATCACAAAGTCTATTGTGGGGTTAGGTACTGCTAGAATAAGAGCACTAATGAGACGCTCCTTGAGGACCTGGAAGGCCCTCTCACACTACTCGGTCTAAATGAACTTCTTCCCTTTTTGCTGAAGAGAAGTGATAGGGTGTGCAATCCTAGAAAATCTATCTACAAACTAGAGGTAATATCATACTAATCCCATGAAGCTTCTAACCTCTGTCACACTAGTAGGCATGGACCAATCCATAATCGGTCTAATCTTCGATGGATCTATTGAGATACCATCACCAGATAAAACATGCCCTAGGTGAATGCTTTTCTAAAATTTCTAAAATTTTATGTGCCACAGTGAATGCTTTTCTCTTAAATGTGAACCCTTCACATGAAAAAAGTAATGAAGGAAATAAGTTCTTCTTTTGTTGACTAATAAAATATAGTTGATTTGTACTTTCCAACTACCTTATATATTCTAAGGAAAAAACTCTCTATCACATTTACTAGAAGTCTATGGGGATTTCTCCTAATCCATAAAATCTTAGCATAGCATATTCTTCCATGAAGTACCAGTCAACCAATTTGATTTTTGGTCCTAATTCAATAGAATCTCTACAAGTTAGAAAATCTAGGCATTGGATGATTTGTAATTACTTTATAAATTAGAACAAAACATTAGTCCACAAAATGATTGTAATTCCTTCTCTAGTCATGTATCCTTATCATTGGGATAAGTTGTCATTAACTTTGCAATCCTAACCAATTTCATGTGTCTCCAAAGTTCTTGGAAAGTGTTCCCCAACACAAGGAATTGAGAGATAAAATAATATTTAATTATATCACTTGGCATGTTGTAGTTAACTCCTATGAGGTAGGACCCAACTTGGGCACCCACTTTGGAAGTGGATTCCATGGTGACTTGTAGTTACCTCCTTGATGTCTATCTTGACTTGTTGATACCTCCTAAGAAGTGGGAGTTAACTTGGGCACTCACTTTGGAGGTATTTCCAATGAAGACTAGGAGTTTGCTTTTTTGTGTGCATGAGTGGATATTGTTGGTAGACTTTGCATGATTATGATGTGGGAGTTATCTATGGTGTTAGAGATGCATGATATTGGAATATTGCTTCCATAAGTTCATAAAAGCTTGCATGGACTTGCATATTTTTGCATGTGGTTGCATGAACTCATAAGAGCTTGCATGGACTTGCATGTTGTTGCATGTCACTTGTATGAGCTTGCATGTGCTTGCATGTTGTTGTATGTTACTTGCATGTGCTTGTATGTTGTTTCATGTCACTTATATGAATGTGCATTTGCTTGCATGTTGCATGTGCTTGCATGTACTTGCATGATATTGCATGTCAGTTATATGGACTTACATGTTGTTGTATGTTAAGTATATGGTGTTGCATGTATCTTGCATGACACTCTAACTCAAGATTAGTTTTGGATAACTCTAGCATGGTGCTAAAGGTGTTTTCTTGACTCTTGCATGTTACAGAACTAGAATAATATTAGGGACATCAATCATGCATGTTGTTTGCATGAGATTGATGTGTGTTGGTGCACTTCAGTTAACTGAAATAGATTGGGACAACATGGGTGCCCAATCTTGAGATTTTTAGTTGTTCTTTTTATTATGACATGATACTTCAATTGACTAAGGTTGAATGGGACAACTTGGGCACCCATGATCAGGACTGCCAATTAATAGAGTGGTTTCTACTATGTAACTTTGGAGTTCTGGTGCAATCACGGTTAGGAGGGTCCACAAAGTGAACTGTATAGGCCATATAGCTAGAGTAAACACAATGGAAAAAACTCAAAGATATAAAGCAAATGTAGTTTTAGTCATTTAGTATATCATAGAATTCAAATACAAATTGGTTGGCAACATGCAAGCGTACCATTAGGGCTCATAGGCCTGATCACAGAATTGTAGAATATGCACAAGATATAGATTTGAAGCTCCTTTGCAAGAAATTCAAACTATCAATCTTAGAACTATCAATCACTATCTATCACTACTTTCCTAGGCACCTATTAAATCAATATATATCATCTCTAGAATATAAGATTCCTCCGCGTCAGCCAAGGAAGTTCACAAACTCCAATGAAGAGTTGTAACGTGTGTACACGGATAGGTTGGACCTAATCATATAGAACTCCTCTGCAAATGAATGGAATAGTGTGTAGATCTTAGGAGAGGTCAGCCACGATCCAAAAAACATTGAATGATGTGTCATTTAGCTCTACAAGTCATGAAATGCTCCGCAATTCTTCTCCTTTAGCTAATCGTCTGAGACTGTTAGGATGCTCTATTTTGAGAAAACAGTCGATCTTCTGATAGCGATATCATTCCGGTACCTGATCCAAATGCTCTAAATTTTGGATATGATGTACATGAATGTGTCTAGATGCCAAGTCCATCTCCACAAGGTCTAAAATGAAACTGCAGTAGAATGCAAACCAAAATACATAAACTGCTACTAACTGAAATGACTGTACTAAACTGGAAATGAAAAACAAACTGAAATGTAAATATTTTTGGTTGATGCAAGATTGCTCTTGAACCAGGGATGCTCCTACATCATACATCTGGGGTTGTTGAAAAAGTGAGTCCCTCACTTTGTTAGGCTAGAGGAAAACCAAGATGGTCCACCTCAGCCTAAGAAATCCAAGATGAGTCTTCTTCGGGTCTGCTTTTTCCACTTCACAAGATATTCTTTGTATTGCTTTCCTTAGGTGCTATGTCCAATTCTGTTGTCCAAGATAGCCTCAATCTATTCCGGTGCTTCTTGTGGTAACTACTTCTTCAGGTTTGCTTCAATACTATCATTAAATTCTGCTTCATGATACTGGTATAGGTCTGCAATGTTGAAAATAGGTGATATACCCAATGCCTCTGGTAACTCTACTTCATATGCATTTCCTGAATCAAACTTTCTAAGTATCCTACATGGGCCAAACTTCTTCATCTTTAACTTGTTATATGTCCCAACTGGAAATCTTTCTTTTCTCAAGTACACCATCACTTCATCTCCAACTACAAATTCTTTGTGTCTTCTCTTCTCATCACCATGCTCTTTATACTTACTATTCATCTCTTCCAAATGCTTCTTCACTTGATTATACATTGTCTCCATGTGTCCTACAAATTCTTCTACTTCTGCACTTCTCTTGTCTTCCATACTAATGTCTCTCAACTCTATTACTCCTCTAGGGTTAGTTCCTATCACAATCTCAAATGGTGTTCTTCTAGTACTCCTATTCACTGAATTATTATATGCAAATTCTACTTGTGAAAGAATCAAATCCCAATTTCCTGCCTTCTCTCCAACCAAACATCTCAAAAAGTTTCCTAAACTCCTATTCACTACCTCTGTCTTTCCATTAGTCTGTGGATGAAATGTTGAACTAAACTTCAAATCTATCTTCATCTTCTTCCAAAGTGTCTTCCAAAAGTATCCAAGAAATCTTGTATCTCTGTCTGAAATAATTCTCTTAGGTAATCCATGTAACCTCACAATCTCCTTGAAAAATAGGTGAGCCACATGCACTGCATCAGTTGTCTTCTTACAAGGTATGAAATGTACCATGTTTGAAAATCTATCCACCACTACAAATATAGAATCATGTCCTCTTTGTGTCTTTGGCAATCCCATTATGAAATCCATACTTATGTCTTCCCAAGGTCTCTCCGGTATTGTCAAAGATCTGTACAAACTAGTATTTTGACTACTCCCTTTGCAACTTGACAAACTCTACAACTCTACGCAAAGTTCCAAACATCCTTATGTATCTGAGGCCAAAAGTAATTTTCACTTACCAAAGCCATTGTCTTATCAATACCAAAATGTCCTACCAATCCACCATTGTGCTTCTCCTTGATCAAATTGTCTCTCATTGAACTCCTAGGTATGCATAACTAGTTTCCTTTGAACAACACATCCTCCTGAATGAAATATTCTAGCCACTTACTTCTATCTATGACAACAAGCTCCTTACATACTTTCCAAGGTTCTACAAAATCAAGATCTTTCTCATACATGTTCTTCAATTCCTCAAATCCCAACACTTCAACTCTCATCTCTGTTAGCAAGTTCCTTCTCCTACTCAGAGCATCTGCAACTTTGTTTGATTTTCCACTCCTATGCTTCAACACAAAAGTATAACTCTGCATGAACTATATCCTCTCATATGTCTCTAATTCAAATTTCCTTGACTATTCAAATACTGCAAAGCTTGATGATCTGTATACAACACAAACTCCTTAGGCAACAAATAATGTCTCCACTTCTTCACGGCTTGAATTATGGCATAGAGCTCTTGATCATAAACTGAATATCTTCTCCTTGCATCGTTCAACTTTTCTTTGAAATATGCTATAGGTCTATCTTCTTGATTTAACACTGCTCCTATTGCATTTCCACTTGCATCACAATCTACTTGAAATACCTTATTCAAATCCGGTAATGCCAAAATAGGTTGCTATGTCACTTTCTATGTCAACAATTCAAAACTTTTATCTACTCTTGATGTCCACTTAAAGTCTTTTCTGTCACATCTCATTGTCTCTGTCATAGGGTTACATACTGAAATAAAATTTCTGATGAACTTCTGGTAGAAACTATCTAATCCATGAAATGATCTGACTTCTCCAATGCTCTTCAGTGTAAGCCATTCAACAATTACTCTTACTTTCTCTAGGTCCATCTTCAATCCTTCTACAGAAATCACAAATCCCAAGTATACCAATTCTTCCTTCATGAAACTAATCTTCTTGATGTTTATCAAAAATTTCTCTTCTCTCAACCTCTGCAATACTTGTCTCAAGTGCCACAAATATTCTTCTTTTGTCTTACTAAAAATTAGAATATCATCCAAATATACAATAACAAACTTACCCAAGAATTTCTTCAAGACTTCATTCTTCAACCTCATGAAAGTACTCGGTGCATTTATCATCCAAAAGGCATCACTAACCACTCATACAATCCTTCATTTATCTTAAAAATAGTCTTCCCTTCATCTCCTTCTTTGATTCTGATCTGATGGTATCCACTCTTCAAGTCTATCTTTGTAAAATATTTTACTCCACTCAAACAATCCATAATGTCATCCATCCTAGGTAAAGGAAATCTATACTTAACTGTGATCTTGTTGATTTATCTAGAGTCTGTACACATTCTCCATTCTCCATCCTTCTTCAGTGCTAACACTACAGGTACTACACAACGACTCAAACTTTATCTGATCAATCCTTTCCTCAACAATTCTTGTATCTATCTTTTTAGTTCTTCATTCTCTGCTAGTGTCATTCTGTGTGTTGCTTTGTTAGGCAAACTAGCTCCAGGTATAAGATCTATGTGATGACTGATACTTCTGATTAGTGGCAATCATTTGTTGTTATATGGAGCCTAATCAGACTCAGAGGTTAAATTTACCCCACTTTTATTAGTGCAGTTTCCCCCCAAATCTTTTAATGGGGTCAAGGGGCAGTGGCCCTTGCAGGGGTTTGGGGGCAGTGCCCCCAAGACGGGGTCAAGGAGAAGCACCCCTTGGGGGGTCCAAGGGACAACATTGCTGGTTGTAATCTGTTTGATTTACTAGATAATAATATTGGACTCTATTGGTGGATGTAGCCTGGGTTGGGGTGAACCAAGTTAAAACTTGTCTCTTGCTGTTATTATTTCTATGTATTTCCATTCCTCTGTTTAATCTTTATTTGCATTTAATTGATATCTTCTACATAATCCCTAACATCCTTCAAGTATATTATCTTATATGATGTCTTCATATTCTATCAGCAACTCAATTATCTCATCTGGTTGCAATTCTTCAGTCTTTAGATTTTTAGGTTTCTTAGGAATCAAAGCATAATACATATTCTCATGTCTCAAACCATCCAAAAATTTCCTTCCATCTACCAAATAGATTCTAGTATTCCCACACACTTCACTCTTAGGATCATCTTCCAAAGGAATCAAAGTAATTCTCTTTCCATTTGATGTTATAATATATGTATTCTTTCTCCCATCATGTATAGCTTGTCTATCATACTACCATGGTATGCCCAACAATATATGACAAACATCCATAGGCATAATATCACACAATACTTCATCATGATAAAATCCAATATGAAATTTTACCAAACATTGCTCACTCACCAATACCTTATGATCATCCTGAATCCATGCTATTTGATATGGCTTAAGGTGTTTCAATCTTTCCAACTTCAGCTTAGTCACTATCTCCTCTGAAACTAAATTATCTAAACTACCACTATCAATTACAACTTTACAACATTTACCTCCTGATTTGCATGTGGTTCTGAATAAACTTTTCCCATGTGGTGGTTCCTAATTTGTTTCTAATTGAAATAGTGCTCTCCTCATGACAAGTGATTCTCCTTTCTCAAGTTTACCAACTAAACTGGGTGATTCAACAGGGTCTTATTCAACATAAGCTGCTCTACCACTGTTCTCTGTCCTCTTGCTTGTACTCCCTTGATTACATTCAAATGCTCTATGTCCTTCACCTCCACATTTAAAATAGGTTCATCTGAATTTTCTCCTATCAGGTCCTCTTCCTTCTATTATGTATCCTTCACTCCGATATGGACTAGGGTTTCCTCTATGGTAGAAAGTTTTGTCATCTCTCTGGTATGCATTATTGTCTCTGTCCTCCTTCTTGAATGTGTTATCTTGTCTGTTCTACTCCACATATGATCTCTCTCCTCTAGAAAATATTCTACCTCTCTAAAATTTACCTCCTTGACCTCTCTATCTCTAATCATGCCTCTTGTTTAACTTTTCTTCAACTTTTAGGGCAAACTAATATGCATCTTCCGATGTTGTCATCCTCACCAAACTCAGTTCTTCTTGAAAGTTTAATCTCACTCCATTGATGTATCTAGCTACTTTCTCTTTGCTTGCTTCACTATGTCCTGTTCTTATGATCATCTTATGAAATTCATTAGTGTACTCCTTCACAAATTTCTCCTTTTGTCTCAGATTTTACAATCTCTTCAGCAGTTCCAACTCATAGTCAGCAGGTATAAATTGGTTCTTCAATTTTGTCACCATTATATCCCACTTTGTAATCTTCTCTTTTACTCTTGTTTCTATCCAACTAAACTTCTTTCTACCATATAGTAGCATGTCCTTTCAACTTTATCTTTGCAAATTTCACCTTCTCTAGATCTTCAATTTTTTCATACTCAAAGTATTCTTCTAGGTCATTTATCCAATCAATCAACTCCTCGGGATTTAAATTGCCAGTATAGTTCGGTACATAAACTCTAAGTCTTTTCCCAAATTTGAAATAGCTTTCAACATTTTGACTTGATTTGATTCTTCTTCTTCATCTCCTAGGGTTACTTCATTTTGATCAATGGATTGAAATTCTTCATCATCATCACTTTCAACATTAGGTCGATGTGTCAATCCTCTTCTTTGATCTTCTTCAACAACATCTAAGAGCATTATTTTCATCATCTCCATCATCTCATCCATTCATCTAGCCATTGTACCAACAATAGGTATTCTTCTTGGTGGCATTCTTCCTTGGATCAAGTGTAATTGCCTCAAATTTGGCGATCGAGCTACAAGGTGACAACTGCCTTACAATCAACGATTGGTTGAGAACACATGTAACATGCCTCAGATTCAGTGATCTATTCACAACAAGATCTTACAGAATTCCTTTGCCAACTTTTCTCAATTTGCTCCCAAAGATTCAAACTTTCACTCTAATACCACTTGGTGCAGTCGCGGTTAGGAGGGTCCACAAAGTGAACTGTCTAGGCATTGCAACTAGATTAAACATAATGGAAACAACTCAAAGATATAAAGCAAATACAGATTCAATCATTCAGTATATCATAGAATTCAAATACAAATTGGCCGGCAACATGCAGGTGTATCATTAGGGCTCATAGGCCTGATCATAGAATTGCAGAATATGCACAAGATATAGCTTTGAAGCTCCTTTGCAAGAAATTCAAACTATCAATCACTATCTATCACTACTTTCCTAGGTATCTATTACATCAATATATATCATCTCTAGAACATAATATTCCTCTACATTGGCTAAGGAAGTTCACAAACTCCAATGAAGAGTTGTAACGTGTGTACATAGATAGGTCAAACCTAATCGTATAGAACGCGTCTGCAAATGAATGGAATAGCATGCAGATCTCAGGGGAGTTCGATCATGATCCAAACAACATTGAATGATGTGTCATTTAGCTCCACAAGTCATGAAATGCTCCACAAGTCTTCTCCTTTAGCTGATTGTCTAAGACTGTCAGGATGCTCTATTATAAGAAAACAATCGATCTTTTGATAGCGATATCTTTCTGGTACCTAATCCAAATGCTCTAAATTTTGGATATGATGTGCATGAATGTGTCCAGATGCTAAGTCCAGCTCTGCAAGGTTTGAAATGAAACTAGGGTAGAATGCGGACCAAAATATAGAAACTACTACGGACTGAACTGACTGTACTATACTGGAAATGAAAAGAAACAAACTGAAATGCAAATGTTTTTAGTTGATGCAAGATTGCTCTTGAACCAGGGATGCTCTTGCATCAAGTTCACTATATTAGGTACTTGGTTTTTGCATGATGATTTATCTCATGTTCTTTGATACAGTTTATTGTATTTTGAGTTCCAAGCTCTATATATTGATGTCTTGAGTTTGTATAAAAAAGCATAACAGGTTTTGAAGATTGAAGAAGCAAATGAGTGCATTAGAATTTAGAGAAGTTTTAGTATTGAATGTAATCTTGATCTTAAGATATTTAATACAAGCATAAACATCTTTGGGTGTGGAGTTTTTTCCTGTAAGGGTTTCTCCATGTAAAAATTATGTGTCTACTTCTATCATGATTTTTTCTTCTCTTCTACATTGGATTTAAAGTGCAAAATCACTTACAAATAATTGTTACAAATTAATTTGATTTTCAGATTTATAAACACATAGTTAAAGTTTTATAGCAACAGTTTCACCTTGATTTTCAACATTTGGTATCAGAGTTAACGGTTCTATTGAGTGATGGACACCTTTCTCTTAAAGTGTTGAAGGTTTTTTGGCTACAGTGGGAGCTTTTGCTTTGTGGGTTTTGCAGATTTGTGAAGAAGAATGTTTACAATGGGTTCTACCTCTTGTCTAGATATTGAGAAGTTCAATGGATCTGGATACGAGATGTGGAAATTGAATGTGGAAGATCTCTTAGAAGAGAGAGATCAGTGGTTGGTTGTTTCCAATGAAGAGAAGCCATCCACAACCATGTCTAATGAAGATTGGTTAAAACTTGATAAAAAAAGCATGAGGAACCATAAGGTTGTGTCTTGCAAATTCTATCCTATTGAATGTTTCTAATGAACCTACCGCATACAAGTTGTGGAAGAGGATAGGTGATATTTATCAAACCAAAAGTCTAACTAATAAGTTATATCTCAAAAGATAATTGTATTCTTTAAAGATGAAGGATGGTAGATTTGTTGCAAATCATTTAAATGATTTTAATTTGATTTTAAGTCAACTTGTATTTGTAGATGTTAAGGTAGAAGACGAAGATAAATGCATCTTGTTACTTTGTTCTTTACCAGAATCTTGTGAAAATTTAATTGTTACTATCAATGGTAGTGGTGCAGATCCAAAGATGGACAATATCATTACTACTCTTCATTTAGAAGAAATGAGAAGAAAGTCCAAAAATGGTGGATCCGAAGATGCCTTGCATATAAGGGGAATGTCTAAAGAAAAAGCACCTAAATGGGATAAGAATAATGGTAAGTCTAAAGGACGTTCTAAAACCCTTGGTAAGAGAAGAGTAAAGTGTTGGAACTGTGGGAAAAGGAGAAATGTGAAGAAGGATTGTAAAGAAAGAAAAATAGTTTAGATTCCTCCACAGAAAAATCCTCAGATGATGGTGACAATGATGTTTTGATTATTTCAGATAACACTATAAGTAATGATGGTTGGCTTATTGATTCAAGTTGCTCTTATCATATGAATCCAAACAAGGAGTGGTTTACCAAATATTTAACATATGGTAGAGGAGAAGTTTTCCTTGGTGATAATAGTACTAAGCAGATAGTTGGGAAAGGAAAGGTAAAGTTGTGTTTCAATGATGGAAGGGTTAAAACCCTTAATGATGTTTTACGTATTCCAGGACTTGCAAGAAATTTACTTTGCATATCCAAGTTAAATGATTCTAGAATGCATGTGACATTTGACAAGTTTGGTTGTGGGTTGGTAAGAGGGAATTGGGTGGTTGCTAAAGGATCTCGGATTGGGACTTTGTTTAGGCTTAATGCCCCCACTTTGAATAATTCAGCCAATGTAACTAACACTAAAAATGCATGTATGTTGTGGCACCACAGATTGGGTCACATAAGTGAAAAAGGTCTTATGACCATTATTAATAAAATATTTGTTGATGGTATTTCTGATTATTCTATTGGCAAAAATTATTTTTGTGAGCATTGGGTGTTTGGAAAATAGAATAGATCATCATTTCCTATTAGAACTAATAAAGTTAAGAGTTTATTAGAGATTATTCATTCGGATGTTTTTGGATCAATGGATATTTACTCTTTTGGAAAATCTTGATATTATGTTACATTCATTGATGATGTCTCAAGATACACCTGGATTTATTTTATGAATGCTAAATCTGAAGTCTTCACTAAGTTTAAGGAATTTAAAGCATTAGTTGAGAAACAAATAGATTATAAGATAAGGGTGTTGAGATCAGATAATGGTGGTGAATATTGTTCTAACGAATTTGATGAATTTTGTAAGAATGCAGGTATTGTTCAATATAAGACTACTCCTTATCCTCCCAAACAAAATGGAGTAGCAAAAATAATGAACCAAACCTTAATGGAAAGAGCTAGGAGCATATTGAGTAGTGTTAAGCTAGATCAGTTCTTTTGGGATGAGGTTGTAAGTATTTCTTTTTATTTGATTAATAGATCTCCTTATTCATCTCTTGAAGATAAAACTCCTTTTGAAATGTGGGTAGGTAGAAAACATTTTGTTTCACATTTAAGGATCTTTGGTTGTGAGTCTTATGTTCATGTGCCTAAAGAAAAGCATACTAAACTGGATCCAAAAGCTCAAAAATGCATCTTTGTAGGTTATGGTGAGAATGTAAAAGGTTACAAGCTTTGGAATCCTCTAACCTAAAAAATGATTTTATCTAGAGATGTGATTTTCAGAAAGTTAAGAGCTTATGCAGGTGAAGAACAACCAAAGGAGAAAGAAAAGACTAAAATAGTGCTCTTCGAGACACATACAGAAAAGAACGAAGATGCACATGCGGAAGAACAATTAGATGGATTTGAGGATGGATAAGAAGAAGAGAGTTCAGAGGGTTTGGATAATGATGTACAGGATGAGCATACAGAAGAACACGCAGAGCTCCTTACCCTTACCTTGAGAAGATCCACAAGACAACAAAATCTAGTTAACAGGTATAGCCCACCTAATTTTTGTTGTGTATTTTCTTTGTTAAGTACTGATGATGAACCTAGATCTTTTAGGGAGGCTCTATCTTCATAAGATAGTGAGTCTTGGTTGTAGGCCATGCATGAGGAAATGATGTCCTTAGATACTTGTGACACTTGGGATCTTGTTAGTTTTCCCAAAGTAAGAAAGCCCATTGGTTGTAAGTGTGTATATAAAAATAAAATTGGTGCAGATGGTAATTTAGAATGGTACAAGACCAGATTGGTGGTCAAGGGCTACTCCCAGAGAGAGGGAGTTGATTTTAATGAAATTTTCTCTCCTATTACTAAATTAACTTCTATTAGATTCCTTTTATCTATTGTTGTTGCTTATGATTTTGAGATAGAGAAAATGGATGTTAAAATTGCTTTCTTGCATGGGGATCTTGAAGAGGATATTTATATGTGACAGCCTGATGGTTTTGTTGTAAAAGGAAAAGAAGACTTGGTTTGTAGGTTAAAACGATCATTGTATGGTTTGAAATAGTCACCCAAGATGTGGTATCAGAAGTTTGATGCTTTTGCATTAAATATTGGTTTGTTAGAAGTGAAGAGGATCATTGTGTTTATCTTAAGATTATTGATGATCAGGTCCTAATTATTGTCTTGTATGTTGATGACATGTTGTTTATTGGTAACAAAAAGGTGATGATTAGAGAGCTTAAAACTTAGTTTTCTAGTACATTTGATATGAAGGACTTGGGGGCTACTAGATATATTCTTGGTATTGAGATCAACAAGGATCGGGTACATAGAAAGCTATGGTTAAGTCAAAGTAAGTATGTTGATACCATTTTACAAAGATTTAATATGCATGACTATAAACTAGTAAGCATTCCTTTTCTAGTTAGTATTAAGCTTAGATTAGACATGTGTCTTACTTTTGATGATGATTTTAAAGAGATGTCTAAGGTTTCTTATGCTAGTGTTGGTAGTTTGATGTATGCAATGGTTTGCACTAGACCAGATATTGCACAAGCAGTGGGAATTTTAAGCAAGTTTATGTCTAACCCCAGTAAAGAACATTGGACTTATGTTAAGAGGGTGTTTAGATATTTGCAAGGAACTTCTAATTATTGTTTAGTTTATCATGGTATTGATAATGTGGATAAGTCATTGGACATATAGGGTTGTGTTGATTCAGATTGGGCAGGTGACTTAGATAGTCGAAGGTCCACAAGTGGCTATGTTTTTACTTTGTTTGGAGTTGTAGTAAGTTGGATGAGTAAAAGGCAGCCTACGGTTGCTTTGTCCACCATAGAAGTAGAGTATATGACTACTCTACACATGCCTCCAAAGAGGTGGTATGGTTACAGAGACTTGGAACATGTATTAGTTTTGATTGCAGGATAGTGAGGATTGGATGTGACATTTAGAGTGCCATTTGTTTAGCCAACAAACCTATGTATCATGCTCATACTAAGCATTTTGATGTTGAGTATCACTTTGTGTGAGAAATGGTTGAGAATGGTAAGGTTTTGATTGAAAAAGTTGACACTTTGGTTAATGCTACAGATTCCCTTATGAAGCCAGTTACCACGGATAAGTTCTCTTGGTGCAGGAAGGCCATTGGCCTTGATCACTATACTTGATTAAATAATTTTATTACCTCATAAGAGTAATTGCAATGTATAATTTCAAGTGGGAGAATGTTTGGATAAGTTGTCATTAACTTTGCAATCCTAACCAATTTCATGTGTCTCCAAAGTTCTTGGAAAGTGTTCCCCAACACATAAGGACTTGAGAGAAAAAATAATATTTAATTATATCACTTGGCATGTTGTAGTTAACTCCTATGAGGTAGGACCCAACTTGGGCACCCACTTTGAAAGTGGAGTCCATGGTGACTTGTAGTTAACTCCTTGATGTCTTTCTTGACTTGTTGATACCTCCTAGGAAGTGGGAGTTAACTTGGGCACTCACTTTGGAGGTGTTTCCAATGAAGACTATGTTACAAGTATGGGCCTACTCAGTGTTGTCATTGATGTCAACATACTCTTGTTGCATTGATGTCAAGGATTGGATGAGATGTGTGCTGAGGATATTGAGAAAATTAGTCCTATCAGAAATAGAGAAGAACAGTGAATACAGTGAAACTCTATGAACTAAAGATCCAAGCTAAGATGAAGATCAGAGAATGCGCATCAAAGGGTTTGTAGACATGTGTCTAAAGATGATCCAGTCAAGATTTGAGAGGTCCGCATGAAGATTTGAAGAAGTTATAGCCATATGAGTAAAACTGGTTCTGGCAGATGTTCAGAGGTGACAGAGCGACACAAATAGGTCCGGTGAGATCCAGAAATGCAATATCTTGTTCTAGGGATTTGGTGGAATATTTAGGAAGCCAATGTGAATTGACAACTCAATTGGTTCATGATCTGGAGGTCCACAAGCATTTATTCTAATGAGACAGTGATGACAGACTATGTTCTTGAGGTTCTAGATGAAGATGCAAATGATTCCAGTAAGAAGAAGTGTGGATGTTCTTGGTGATTCAGGCAAGCTTCTGGGGGTCTCTAGATTGTGTCCAGTTCATGTTGGCAGTCTGCATTGAAGAATGAGCTTGTAATTGAAGATTTACTTCCGGGTGATGATGTTCTTCCTAATCATGGCCGACCAGATGTTTTGCACATCTTGTGAATGATCTTGAAGATGTTATGTGAAGCATGGTGTGTTCCTCAAAGAAGATTGAAGTCCCAGATATGCGTGGCCGACAGTATGCTGAAACGCATGAAGATCTTGTAACAAATCAAATTGTATTTGTGTATTTGCTCTGTAATAAAATAAAGTATGTGTTGTGCCGACTTTGATGACTATCCCGAAGTCAATGTCTTGTATAAATAAGACTTGTGAAGTCATTTCAAAATATTTTTGGGATGAAGATGAAAAAGTGATAGAGAGGAAAAGAGCGAAAAGCAGAGCAGAAGTGTTGAGCTTAAATGGAACTGACTCAAGCATAGTGAAGATGATAATCTTCAATTCAAGTATGTAGCATTTATTATTTTGTAGATAGTGTGTCTCTTGTAGGCAGTGGGCATCTTGTGAGCAGTGTGCTCGAGCAGTGAGCCCTAATTGGCAAGTGTCATTTTGTTCTTCTTATTCTTTTAATAGAGAATACAATCTTGGGTTAGTCACCCCGTGGTTTTTCCCTTAACCAGGTTTTCCACATTAAAATCTTGATGTCATATGTGTTAATGTGTTTCTGCTCTTGAATTATTGCATTGTGCTTCCATGATTGAATTATTATTATGTTGTTGAAATACAAGAAGGATTTAAGTGTTTAAAGAAAAGAAAGTTTTGTGACAACTGATTCACCCCCCTGTCAGTTGTCTATCCTAAAACCAACAATTGGTATCAGAGCTAAGTTCCTCTAAAAAGATTAATCACTTGAGGAGATCTAGGATGTCTTCCTACAAGAAGGATAGTCTGAGGTTTGATGGAACTAATTACACTCTTTGGAAAAGCTACATGGAATGTCACTTGAAATGTATGGGAATGCAATATTGGACCATAACTTCAAAGAAGTATGTTCCCCCAAAGAATGGTCCGACAACTGTAGATGAAATCAGAGATGTTGAAGATAATCTTTAAGCTAAAGAAGCCTTACTAAGTGCCTTATCTGATTCAGAGCTAACAAATGTTATAGATTTAAAAACTGCATATGAGATTTGGGAAAAATTAGAACTTCTGCATGAAGGAGACAAATATGTTAAATGTGCCAAGCTACAGAGTCTGAAAGGAAAATTTGAAAACCTGAAGATGAGTGAAGATGAGAATATCACTACATTTATGAAAAAAGTAAATTAGCTTGTTTGTGGTATTAGGTGTGCTGGTGGAACCTTGGATGAAGATGAGATTGTTGCCAAAGTTCTTAGATCACTACCTCCTGCTTACAAACACAAGGTTGCTGCTATTGAAGAATTCAAATCTTTATCAAATATCACAAGAGATCAATTGGTTGTAAAATTAGCTGCATTTGAATTGGCTGAGTTTGGAGATGCACCCCCAAGACTGAATTTGCATTCAAAGCTAGTGCCTCTATAAAAGGCAAACAAAGGTATGATCCAGGAGAGAACTCCTCAAAGAAACTATCATGGTATGAAAAAGAAAGAAAAGATTTGGAAGAAGATGAAGCAGAAGCTTCTCAACTTGAAGCCCTTATTGTAAAAAGACTGCCAAGAGGATCTAGTAAGTATGAAGGAAAATTACCCTTCAAATGTTTCAACTGCAACAAGATTGGTCATTTTGCCTCAAGGTGTCCAGAAAGATTTTCAAGGACAAATCCAAATAGATCAAGATTCCACAAGAAATGTTACTATGTTCATGAAGATGATGATGAAGGAGTAACAGATGATGAATCAGAGATAGGAAACAAATCCAGAAGTGACTGGGTGTTTATTGCCATCAAGGAAGAAGATCCAATGCCCACTGAATCTGTCAATCATAAAATGATAGAAAGAGCTCTGGCTGCCCAAGTTGAAGAAACGGATGATTGGGTCATTGACAGTGGATTCTCCCACCATATGACTGGTGACAGAAATAAATTCATAGATCTGGAAAAATATGAAGGAGTTGTAAAATTTGGTGATAATTTTGCTGGCAGAATCAGAGGCAGAGGAACTATTTATTTTGATGGAAAGAACAAAACCAGTGATGTACTGTATGTTGAATGTCTGAAGCACAATCTTCTTAGTGTTGGGTAGTTGGTGGACAAAGGCTATGATCTTTGATTCAAAAATAGAAAATGTAAGATCTTTGAAAGTTCTGGAACAGAGGTTGCATCTGGTACTCAAACAAAAGGTAACATCTTCCACTTGGTTGGTATTGGCAAAAGTTGTTTATTTGTTTAAATTGATCAGAGTTGGTTGTGGCATAGGAGAATGTGTCATGTAAATTTTGATAATATCATCAAGATAAGCAACACTCAGGCTATAAGAGATCTTCCAAGACTGGTGAAACCTACTAACAGTTTTTGCACAGAATGTCAGTTGGGTACGTAGAGCAAAGTCACTTTCAAAAGTAAGGAACAATCTTCTACCGGATTGTTGGACTTAGTACATACTGATCTATGTGGACTGGAAAGAATCAGGAGTTTGCAAGGTGATAGATATTTCATATTACTAATTGATGATCATTCTTGGATGATGTGGGTGACTTTCCTGAAAGAGAAATATGAGTTTCTTAAGAAATTCAAAATATTCAAGGCTATAGTAGAGAATGAAACCGGGTTAAATATAAAATGTTTTAGGTCTGATAGAGGTGGAGAATTCACATCTGGAGAGTTCATAGAATTCTATGAGAAACATGGGATAAAAAGATGGTTATCTGCTCCAAGGACTCCACAGCAGAATGGAGTACTGGAGAGAAAGAACCAGACCATCCAAAAAGCATCTAGAACCTTGATGATGGAAGCAAATGTTCCTCAGATCTACTAGAGAGAAGTTGTAATCACTGTTGTCTATACTCTTAATTGAGTACAAATCAGAAGCAACACTGGTAAGACCCCTTATGAACTCTGGTTTGGCATCACTCTTACTGTGAAGTATTTTAGAGTCTTTGGTAGTAAATGTTACATTAAAAGAGATGAAGACCTTGGCAAATTTGATGCTAGAAGTGATGAAGGAATATTCTTGGGTTATTCTACTGAAAGCAAAGCATACCAGTGCTATAACAAGAGATTGAGAAAGATTGTAGAAAGTACAAATGTGAAGGTTGATGAAGGCATTGAAAAACCTTCAAGGTTTTATGAATATGAAGAAGATGATCAGAATGATGTTTTGGTCCAAGAAGTTCAAGTCCCCTCTGAAATTTAGAACTAGATTGATCCAGAGAATCCTGAAATACAGGAAGAAGAGATAAGTTTGAATGAACCTGTCCAAGAAATAGAAGTGCAAGAAATTCCCAAAACTCATAGGTATGTAAGACTGAATCATTCTAAAGACCAGATCTTATGTGTTAAAAGTAAAGGTGTTCAAACAAGAAGGAAGATTTCTCAAGACTCAGAAAAGTATTATCTGATTTCAAAGATTGAACCAAAAATAGTAAGTGAAGCATGCAATGCTGAAAGGTGGACTAAAGCAATGGAGGAAGAGTTGATGCAGATTGAGAAAAATCACACTTGCGATCTTGTTCCCAGACCTAGAAACAAAAATGTGATTGGGACCAAATGGCTCTTCTAGAATAAACTGAATGAAGATGGTGAAGTAGTCAGAAGCAAAGCTAGATTGGTCTGCAAGGGTTATTCTCAAGTAGAAGGAGTTGATTTTGAAGAAACTTTTGCTCCAGTGGCAAGAATTGAAGCAGTCAAATTATTTCTTGCTTTTGCTGCCTTCAAGGATTTCAAAGTATATCATATGGATGTCATTTCTGCCTTCATGAATGGTGACTTGGAAGAAGAAGTATACATTGAGCAATCGGATGGATTTCAATTGTCTGATCATGGTGATATCGTCTGCAAGTTGAAGAAAGCATTGTATGAACTAAAACAAGCCCCAAGGGCCTGGTATGAAAGATTGGATAAACATCTTTTGAAGATTGGTTTCAACAAAGGTACTGCTGACAGTAACTTGTACTTCAAGATTAATAATGAAAATATCTTAATTGTTGAAGTATTTGTTGATGATATCATTTTTAGAGGAAGAGATAATATGTGCAAGACTTTTGCAAATTAAATGAAAAGTGAATTTGAGATGTCTATGTTTGGGGAAATGAATTTCTTCTTGGGTCTGCAAATCACTCAAACAAAGAAAGGAATCTTCATATCACAGACCAAATATGTGAAAAAATTGTTGAAGAAATTTGGGATGGAAGATTCAAAACCAATGAATACTCCAATGGTAACCAGATGTAAACTGAGCAAAGATGATGAATCTCCTAAGGCTGATCAGAAAAAGTACAGGTCAATGATTGGAGGACTACTGTATCTTACTCAGACTAGACTTGACATTATGAATGTTGTTGGTCTTGTTGCTAGATTCCAAGTTGATCCTAGAGAATCTCATGTTATGGCAATCAAGAGAATTCTCAGATATCTAAAGGGAACAATTGAGTATGGTTTATGGTATCCTAGGGATCATGATTTCTCTCTTCATGCATATATAGATGCAGATTGGGAAGGAGATGTGGATGACCGGAAGAGTACCAGTGGTAGTGCATTCTTTTTGGGGAAAAGATTAGTTTCTTGGTTGAGCAAGAAACAAGAGGCAATATCTCTGTCCACTGCAGAAGCAGAATATATTGCAGCTACAAGTAGTTGCACTCAAGTATTGTGGATGAAGCAAATGCTAAGAGACATCAGAGTGGAGTATGAGGAACCTATCACAATCTTTTGTGATAACTCAAGTGCAATAAATATATCAAAAAATCTAGTGTTGCATTCAAAGACAAAACATATATCCATCAAGTTTCACTTTTTGAGAGAGTAGGTGAACAAGAATGAAGTCAGATTGGAGTTTGTGTCCTCAAAGGATCAAATTGCAGACATTTTTACTAAACCTCTACCTAAGCACTCTTTTGAGTATCTTAGGGAGAAGTTAGGGGTTATTACCCCTCTAGTTCTGAATTAAGGTGCACTGATGTGCATCAGTCTGGTGAATCTCACAATCATATCTTGTGGTATGGATTGATGATAGGAAGCTACTACTTAGGGGGAGCAGTCTGTATGATTCTGATTGATGCAAGTATGTGCCCTTTGCCATTGATGTCAAAGGGGGAGAGAAGAAATGTGAAAAACAAAACTGGTTGCTAATCAAATGGGGAGTAGTAAAGAAAGAGAAGACACATGAATGATTGTTGTTGATAGGGGGAGCTATGTCAATTAGTGAGGAGAAGTTCTTGTCTTGATGGTTAAAACAGTTTTTCACATCATATGTTGCCATCAATGACAAAGGGGGAGATTCTTGCAAGTATGGGCCTAACCGGTATTGTCATTGATGTCAACATACTCTTGTTGCATTGATGTCAAGGATTGGATACGCTGTGTGTTGAGGATATTGAGAAAATTAGTCCCATCAGAAACAGTGAAGACAGTGAAGCTCTATGAAGTAAAGATCCAAGCTAAGTTCAAGATCAGAGAATGCGCATCAATGGGTTTGTAGACATGTGTCTAAAGATTATCCAGTCAAGATTTGAGAGGTCCGCATGAAGATTTGAAGAAGTTATAGCCATATGAGTAAAACTGGTTCTGGCAGATGTTCAGAGGTGACAAAGTGACACAAATAGGTCTGGTGAGATCTAGAAATGCAATATCTTGTTCTACGGATTTGGTGGAATGTTTAGGAAGCCAATGTGAATTGACAACTCAATTGGTTCATGATCTGGAGGTCAGCAAGCATTTATTATAATGAGATAGTGATGATAGACTGTGTTCTTGAGGTTCTAGATGAAGATGCGAATGATTTCAGTAAGAAGAAATGGTGTGGATGTTCTTGGTGATTCAGGCAAGCTTCTGGAGGTCTCTAGATTGTGTTCAGTTCATGTTGGTGGTCCACATTGAAGAATGAGCTCATAATTGAAGATTTACTTCTAGGTGATGATGTTCTTCCTAATCATGGCCAACTGGATGTTTTACACATCTTGTGGATGATCTTGAAGATGTTATACGAAGCATGGTGTGTTCCTCAAAGAAAATTGAAGTCCTAGATATGTGTGGCCGACAGTATGGTGATACGTATGAAGATCTTGTAAAAAATCAAATTGTATTTGTGTATTTGCTCTGTAATAAAATAAAGTATGTATTGTGCCAACTTTGATGATTATCCCAAAGTCAATGTCTTGTATAAATAAGACTTGTGAAGTCATTTCAAAGTATTTTTGGGATGAAGATGAAAAAGTGATAGAGAGGGAAAGAGCGAAAAGCAGAGCAGAAGTGTTGAGCTTAAATGGAATTGACTCAAGCATGGTGAAGATGCTAATCTTTAGTTCAAGTATGTAATATTTATTATTTTGTAGACAGTGTGTCTCCTGTAGGCAGTAGGCCTCTTGTGAGCAGTGTGCTTGGGCAATGAGCCCTAATTGGCAAGTGCCATTTTGTTCTTCTTATTCTTTTAACAGAGAATACAATCTTGGGTTAGTCACCCCGTGGTTTTTCTGTTAACCAGGTTTTCCACGTTAAAATCTTGGTGTCATATGTGTTAATGTGTTTCTGCTCTTGAATTATTGCATTGTGCTTCCATGATTGAATTATTATTATGTTGTTGAAATACAAGAAGGATTTAAGTGTTTAGAGAAAAGAAAGTTTTGTGACAACTGATTCACCCCCCCTCTCAGTTGTCTGTCCTAAAACCAACAGACTAAGAGTTTGATTTTTTGTGTGCATGAGTGGATATTATTGACCTACACTTTGCATGATTATGATGTGGGATTTATCTATGGTGTTAAAGATGCATGATATTGGATTATTGCTTGCATGAGTTCATAAAAGCTTGCATGGACTTGCATATTTTTGCATCTGGTTGCATGAACTCATAAAAGATTGCATGGACTTGCATGTTGTTGCATGTCACTTGCATGGAATTGCATGTTGTTGCATGTCACTTGTATGATCTTGCATGTGCTTGCATGTTGTTGTATGTTACTTGCATCTACTTGCATGTTGTTGCATGTCACTTATATGAACTTGCATGTTGCATGTCACTTGCATGTACTTGCATGTTGTTGCATGTCACTTATATGAACTTGCATGTACTTGCATGATCTTGCATGTCAGTTATATGCACTTGCATGTTGTTGTATGTCAATTATATGTTGTTTCATGTATCTTCCATGACACTCTAACTCAAGATCAGTTTTGGATAACTTTTACATGGTGCTACAAGTGTTTGAATGACTCTTGCATGTTACAGAACATGTTGATTCGGAATAATATTGGGGACATCAATCATGTATGTTGTTTGCATGAGATTGATGTGTGTTGGTGTACTTCAATTAATTGAAATAGATTGGGACAACTTGGGCACCCATGATCAAGGCTCGCAGTTAACAAAGTGGTTTCTACTGTGTAGCTTTGGATTTCACTATATTGGGTGCTTGGTTTTTGCATGATGATTTATCTAATGTTCTTTGATACAGTTTATTGTATTTTGAGTTCCAAGTTCTATGTATTGATGCCTTGAGTTTGTAGAAAAAAGTATAATAGGTTTTGAAGATTGAAGAAGCAAAGGAGTGCATCAAAATCCAGGGAAGTTTTAGTATTGAATGTAATCTTGATCTTAAGATATTTAATACAAGCATAAACATCTTTGGGTGTGGAATTTTTTCCCATAAGGGTTTCTCCACATAAAAATTTTGTGTCTACTTCTACCATGCTTTTTTCTTCTCTTCTACATTGGATTGAAAGTGCAAAATCACTTACACATATTTGTTACAAATTAATCTAATTTTCCAATTTGTAAACACATATTTAAAGTTTTATAGTTGTAGTTTCACCTTGATTTTGAACACTTATCTCATGGGTCCATTTACTTACTGGTTCCAACGTTTTTGTTTGAACATCAAAATAGTATTGAATCTGAAGCTTGTTGTCCATAAACCTTCCATAGAACTACCTTATAATTAAATAGCACAAGTAGGTTGTGAACCTAAATTTCTTAGTGTTGGAACCTCTTTTAATTAATAAAATTTATTTATGCATGGATTTTGTAATATGTTAGAGATTTGCACCCCTATTGTAGAGGATTGACAAACTAAAATAACAAATTCTTAAGATTATGTGTTCAGTTAATAGTCAACAATATGTATCAAATATAAACATCAACACATATGAAAGTAATGGAACAATATGCATTCACAAGATAACAAACATGCACATTTTATGTGGGAAACCCTATTGGGAGAAACCCATCACCAAAAGACATTCACAATTGTATTATTTAGAATCAACACTAATTCAATACAACAAGGCCTTTGGACAACTTTTTACAGAGTCTCAATCTATAACATACCCTTCTTGTACAATCACTCAAGTGCTTACACACCAACAATGTACATGAATGTCTTCAATGTCTATATAGTAAATTCATAACCTCTAGTAACCTTGGTGCATGCATACAAACTATTATATATAGATAGATTCATAGAATAGCAACCACCCAACCATATCGCTAACTTGTAAAATGCCAAGAGTCATGTAACCATATTTCATACATATTTGAAATTAGTATAACACACTTAACACCAAATATGATGTCTCCACATGGATAATCACCTTGTAAGCTTTTACACTGCCACAATCTATGAAACAATAGTTACATCATTTATATTGTCGGTGGTGGCACTTGCCTAGGGTTTAGGGTTTTAAGTTGGTTTATGAGTGTTTTTCCTCATTTTCCCTTAAAAACCTAGGTTTTACTTTGTGTTATAATCCATTGTTGACTATTTAGCCTAGGTTTCTGGTTGTTTAAGTTATAACCTTGAGTCTTATATATCATGAAGTGACTGGCCCCTCTAGCCTAGTGTTACCTTTTATAGCCCGTTGAGTCATATGGTCTTAGTTTTAAGTCTTCGTAAGGCCTGAAAGGTGCCACTTGGCAGGATATCACAAGCTCACACAACATTGGAGCTGATGTCATAACTATACCGTAGGGCTGCGAGATGAAGACAAATGTCAAGGATGCTTGGGCCTATGGCCATAGTATCGATGATTCTGAAATGACGAACGAGATGTTGCCAGGTGTTAAGGAATCAAGTGCAGTAGTGGGATTGTAGGTGATGAAGGATCTAACAGTAGCATAGCCTCACAGGAGAATCTTGTCAGAAGGAAAGATTCTCCATGCAGTTGCGGGATGATGACATGTGGTTCTCGGAAGGAAGAAAAAGCTTATATAAGCAAATCCACGTGGAACCCTTAGTGCACGCCCGCGGAGCCAGATGGAGGTGGTCCACTTTCTATTGCACTGTTGTGGAATGATGCCACATGGCCATGTTAGACAAAAGGTAGGAAAAGTCAATAAAAAAGCAAGTCTGTGATGGAGTGATCTGATTGGCTGAAGAATTTTTCGTGTAAAAGGTCATATTTTCAAATCTGGCAGGCATCTCAGGGCCGTTGATATTATGATATGTAGCTCACATCGATGGATGATATTCAAATTCTCTGAATAAACCTTGGTATGCATCTTTGTGTCACGAGTTTGTAGTAATGGCCAAAGTGACACGCAGTAATGAGGCGAGCCCTAACTTGCAAATTTAATTAAAATTGAAGGCAAGGGTTTTTCATAACATTTTCACTAATACGAAAAGAGTTCCTGCACATAGTGAGCATTGGGCGAGAAGACATTGAGATTATGAAGCTTCTGCAGTCAAAAAACCAATAAGTTACTCTCACCATTTGTGTGCATTTTAGATTGAATTGTTGTCCTTGTTAGGAATTGCATGTAGAAGATATCAATTAAATGCAAATAAAGATTAAACAAAGGAATGAAAAATACACAGAAATAATAACAGTGAAAGACAATTTTTAACATGGTTCACCCAAACTTGGGCTACATTCACCAACAGAGAGTCCAATATTATTATCCAGCAAATCAAACCGATTACAACCAACAATCCTTGCAACTCAATACCAATGCAAATGCTACAATACAATATCAACAGAAACCCTAACCCTTATCCATTTTATCAAGACTTATGTCGGTTACAAAATAGGGTTTTTTATGTCAGCCAATAGAAAAATAACTCTCGACACCTTTATAAAATAATAAAAGTTGTTTGAGGTTTCAGGGGCACTGCCCCTGAGGCCCTGCCCTGTATCGCAATAGGGAGTGCACTAAGGACATTGCCCCCAAACCCCTGTTAAATAATTTGGGGGGAAACCATGCCAAAAAAAGTGGGGAAAATTTAACCTCCAAGTCTAATTAGACTCCATATAACAACAGTCTTGTGAATGAATTTCGAGCATCATTAAAAAAGAAAAAAACCCTAGTTCAGAGAAGTATCATTTCAAAATGAGTCAAGTAAGTCATGCTTCAACTTCCAAGAGGTGTTTAGATGAAGACTTGATGGTTTAGTTGCCTGGGTCTTCAAGGAGGCCTGTAAATGTGTATGGTCTCGGTGGGCCAAATGACATACTGTTAGATTTATGCTCTGGGTGTCGAGATGCTCAATTTCCTGTGCCTAGATGGGTCTTGTTTAAACATTGGTATGATAGGAGGGAGTACAAGACCCCTATTTGTAATTCTTGGAATTTGGATTTGGTGAAGTTAATGTGCCCTAATGTGTTCATAAACCCATATTTTGTGAGGGTAGTTGCATAGAGGTATGATCCTGGGTTGTAAATTCTAAAAATATCACTTACTTAAAATAATAACGAAGAGCAAATTCAATCCAAAAATAATTAACTAGAATAAAATAATTATATTCTCATAAAATGGTGCAGAAAAAGGGAAATAATCAAAATTATTCCCATAGGTAACACAACTTGCAAATAATACTTTTATACAATCATCAAATGTGATTCAATACATCTATTAACAAAATAGATTAAATAAGAGGACTAAGCCTTACAATATTTAGACATGTACGCTCATATAAGAATATCACATCAACCATAGGTTAACTTTTGACATGTAAACCTTACAACTACTTTATGCATCACTGAATTAAAAACATAATTGCCTAATATACAATTTAATCCCTATGAAATGAATAACTATTAATCACCTTAAGATTGTTCAATTACCTTACGCTCACAACTGTAACCTATACAAGTCTTTCGGCATGAATCAGCACAACTAGATATAAACATTAGTCCTGCAAAATCAATAAATAAACATATTAGTTATCAATACACAAGATGACAACCCTACAGGACCTAAGGGGGCGACCTAATGCCTCGAGGGCTCATCAATGATGGCCTTGCCTACATATACGCAGCGCAGAGGCTTCGTAGTTCGGGGTAACTTGACTTGCAACCATAAGGTTGGCTTAGATACATAGATCCATGAAAACAATATTATTGGTTAAAACACTAGATTCATGATAATAATTCAAGGCTCTCTTATTTAAGTCAAGGATGGGTACAACCTCAAATAGACAAAGTTTTCTTAACATAAGTTGATTTATAACTAGGTCAGCACATAATAAAAGTTTAGGGTAACTAATTGACTATATTCATAGACCTTTGTTCTTAAGGTTGAATACACTATACAAATACTGAGCCATACAAGTACTAAGTAGATCAACCTATAGAGTTTATATATTAACATAGAGTGCAAGAGAAAAGACATCACATAATTCAATTTACAAAAGATCCCTTAAAGGCACAAAGGGAGGTTATTAAAATATTAATCAGAGTAATCTAGTCATTATCCTTGATAACATGCAAAAGTTTCCATAGACACATGCAAAAATAAATAAATGACTATCACCTTATTTCGCTAAAATATTTTTGTCTTCTTATAACAATATAGTCCACTTAAAAGGAAAAGATATGCATTCATAGACCTCTAGCCCATTACTCCTGTTGAGTTGGATATCAGTATTCAATATGTTTTAAACAAGAGAGATAAACTCTAATATATATAAGGAATGAACAATTTTAATGCATTAAATACACACAGTAAATAATGATTTCAAATCGTTACATACCTCTTGTCTCATTTCCACTTGATTGCTTCTTAATTTGGAATGTGACTAAAATCCATAGAGCCGATTTGAAGAAAAGAGAACTTATTTTTAGATCCCAATGTTGCCTCCTTGAATGTTTTCTAATAATATTGTTGAACCAAAATAAAATAATTTCTCCAATCCCTGCAATCCTTCCAGATTTCTCAATCTTGAAGTAATCTTACATAATTTTCTTTCTTTGATGAAGATCTCAAACTTTCAATCCTTTGAAATGAACATTGCCCAAAATCACAATTGCTCATCCAAAATCCTCTCCTTCCTTTTCTCCTCCTAAATCCCTTCTTTTTCTCCTCTATTTATTTATATCTAATGTTCCTTCTAAATTCACTATTGTTCCTAAAAAGTAAAAGTATACTCAAAGGAAATATAGAAACTAATAGTAAAATCAATTAATGAAAATTCATAAAAGATATTTCCCTAAAATGATATTCTTAAATTCTAAAAATTGAACTACATTTATTACTAATTTTAATTGGCACTTATTAAATTTATTTATTGCTAAATACCTAATTAGTTTGTCTTTCTAAATAATATTCTATTTTAAATAAAATAATGTAAATATTTTTCACTCACAAAAAGGCAAGTTCCTTAATCACCACATAAATTCACTAAAACTAAATTTAAATTAAATTGGATAAGATTTAATAACTAAAATACCATTTAAACAATAATAATTAAAGTCAAGTTTTCATAGCAAGAACTAATTATAAACTTACTAATAATTGAGAGTTTCATGTACACAATTTAGAAATATCTAGTAATGAAGAATTAGCTTTTCTAATTGATGCAGGAGCATCCCTGGTTCAAGAGTAATCTTGCATCAACCAAAAACATTTACATTTCAATTTGTTTGTAGTTTAGTTTGTTTCTTTTCATTTTCCAGTTCAGTTCAGGCAATTCAGTCAGAAGTAGATTTTGTATTTTGGTCCAATAGCATTTTCAGACCTTACAGAACTGGACTTAGCATCTACATTCATTCATCTACATCATATCCAGAATTTAGAGATCCGTACTTCAATACCGGAAAGATATCGCTATCAGAAATTTGACTATTCTCATAACAGAGCATTCGAATAATCACAGACAATCAGCTGAAGGAGAAACTTGCGGAAGCATTTCCTGATCTATGGAGCCTAATGACACATCAGTCAATGATCTTTGGTTCATGGCTGACCTTCCTCAAAGATCCGCCCATCATTCCATTCATTTTATAGAAGTGTTCTATGCATTTAGGTCTGACCTATCTGTGTACACACATTACATCTCTTCTTTAGAATTTGTGATCTTCCTTGGCTGATGCACAAGAATCTATTGATCTGAATTTCATATATATTAATGTAATAGATCCTTTGGAAAGCAGTTCATAAGTTACCAAGTTCTAGATAGATAGCTTATTCATTTTCTGGCAAAGGAGCTTCAAAGCTTTATCTTGCGCATGTATGTAATCAGGCCTGTGAGCCCTAATTTTAAGCCCACATGTTGCCGACCGATCTCTATTTGAATTCAATGATATACTGAATGACTGAATCTACATTTGTTCTATTACTTTGAGTTGTTTACATTGTGTTTACTCTTGTTGCACGGTCTGGATAGTTCATTCTATGAACCCTCCTACTGTGACTACACCAAGTGGTATTAGAGTGAAAGTTCAAATCTTTGGGAGCAAATTGCGTGAAGTTGGAGAGGGAATTCCATAAGTTCTTGTTGTGGACAAATCACTAAATTGAGGTAGGTTACTTGTGTTGCAACTGATCACCGATTGAGAGGCAGTTGTCACTTTGTAGCCCGATCGCTGAACCTGAGGCAGTTTACACTTAATCCTAGGAAGAATGTCACTGAGGAGAGTTGTTGATGTTGGAACAACGGTTGGAAGAATGGATGAGATGATGGAGATGATGAGAACAATGTGAATTCATTTGGATTCTATTGAAGAAGATATGCGAAGAGGATTGACACTGAGACCTAATGTTGAAAGTGAGGATGAAGAAGAATTTCAGTCTGTTGAACAAACTGGCAAAACCCTAGGAGGTGATGAAGAAGAAGAATCAAATCAAGTAAAGATGTTGCAAGCTATTTCAAAGATTGGAAAGAGACCTAGAGTTGATGTGCCGAACTATACTGGTAATTTAAACCTTGAAGAATTGATTGACTGGATAAATGACATGGAAGAATACTTTGAATATGAGGAAATTAAAGATCTGGAGAAGGTGAAATTTGCAAAGACAAAGTTGAAAGGACATGTTTCTATATGGTGGAAAGAAGTTTAGTTGGAAAGAAACAAAAGAGGAAAAGAAAAGATTACAAAATGGGATAGGATGGTGACAAAACTGAAGAATTAATTTATACTTGCTAACTATGATTTGGAGCTATTGAAAAGATTACAAAACCTAAGGCAAAAGGAGAAATCTATGAAGGAGTACACTGAAGAATTTCATAAAATGATCATAAGGATAGGACATAGTGAAGCAAGCAAGGAGAATTGGCTAGATACATCAATGGACTGAGATTGAACATTCAAGAGGAACTAAGCTTGGTAAGGATGACATCTCTAGAGGAAGCATATCAGTTTTCCCTGAAAGTTGAAGAGAAGTTGAATAAGAGACATGATCAAAGATAGAGAGGAAGAGGAGGTAAATTTTAGAGAGGTAGGACTTATTCCGGAGGAGATAGATCATTTTCGGAGCAGAACAAGTTTGACAACGCATTTAAGGAGGACAGAGATAACAATGCTTACCGAAGAGATGAAAAAATATTTTACCGGAGAGGAAACCCTAGTGCATACTGAAATGAAGGATACAGAAGAGAAGGAAGAGGATTGGATAAGAGAACATTCAGAGGTACTTGTTTCAAGTGTGGAAGTGAGGGACATAGAGCATTTGAGTGTAATCAAGGTAGTACAAGTAAAAGGATAGAAAACAATGGAAGAGTAGCATATGTGGAAGAAGAACCTGTTGAATCACCCAGTTCAGTTGGCAAACTAGAGAAAGGAGAATCATTGGTGATGAGGAGAGCACTATTTCAAACAGAGATAAATGAGGAACCACCGCAGAGGAAAAGTTTGTTCAGAACTAGATGCAAATCTAGAGGTAAGTGTTGTAAAGTTGTAATTCATAGTGGTAGTTCAGATAACCTACTTTTAGAAGAAATGGTGACTAAGCTAAAGTTGGAAAGATTGAAACACCCTAACCCCTATCAGATAGCATGGATTTAGGATGATCATAAGGTACTGGTGAGTGAACAATGTTTGGTGAAATTTCATATTGGATCTTATCATGATGAAGTCTTTGTGATATTATGCCTATGGATGTATGTCAAATCTTGTTGGGTAGACCTTGGCAGTATGATAGAAAAGCTATACATGATGGGAGAAAGAATACATATACTATAACAGCAAATGGAAAGATGTGGTATGTGGGAATGCTAGAATCTATTTGGTAGATGGAAGAAAATGTTTGGATGGTTTGAGACATGAGAATATGTGTTATGCCTTGATTCCTAAGAAACTTGAAGCATTGAAGAAAGAGATTGAAGAATCACAACTGGAGGAGATGAGAGAGTTGCTGACAAAATATGAAGACATCATATCAGATAATGTACCTGAAGGATTGCCACCTATGAGGAGTATTAGCCATCACATGGATCTTACAAATGGACAAGTTTGCCTAACAAAACAGCACACCGGATGACACCGGCAGAGAATGAAGAACTGAATAGACAGATACAAGAGTTGTTGAGGAAAGGTTTGATCAGAGAAAGTTTGAGTCCTTGTGTAGTACCTGCAGTACTTTCACCTAAGAAGGATGGAGAATGGAGAATGTGTACTGATTCTAGAGCAATAAATAAGATCATAGTTAAGTATAGATTTCTTTTACCTAGGATGGATGATATCATGGATTGTTTGAGTGGGGCAAGATATTTCATAAAGATAGCCTTGAAGAGTGGATACCATCATATCATAATCAGAGAAGGTGATGAATGGAAGACTACTTTTAAGACAAATGAAGGACTGTATGAGTGGTTAGTGATGCCCTTTGGATTGACAAATGCACCGAGCACTTTCATGAGACTGATGAATGAAGTTCTGAAGAAATTCTTGGGTGAGTTTGTGATTGTATACTTGGATGATATTCTGATTTTCAGTAAGACAAAAGAGGAACATTTGTGGCATATTAGACAAGTTTTGCAGAGGTTGAGAGAAGAGAAATTGCTGATAAACATCAAGAAGTGTAGTTTCATGAAGGAAGAACTAGTATATTTAAGATTTGTGATTTCTGTGGAAGGATTGAAGATGGACCCTGAGAAAGTGAAAGAAATTGTTGAATGGCCTACACTGGAGAGCATTGGGGAAGTTAGATCATTTCATGGATTGGTTAGTTTCTACCGGAAGTTCATTAGAAATTTCAGTTCAGTTTGCAACCCTATGACAGAGACAATGAGAGGTGACAGAAAGGATTTCAAGTGGACATCTGGGGTAGACAAAAGTTTTGAGTTATTGAAACAAAAAGTGACCAAGCAACCTGTTTTGGCATTACTAGATTTCAATAAGGTGTTTCAAGTTGATTGTGATGCAAGTGGAAATGCAATTAGAGCGGTATTAAGTCAAGAAGGTAGACCTGTAGCATATTTTAGTGAGAAGTTGAATGATGCAAGGAGGAGATATTCAGTTTCTGACCAAGAGTTCTATGCCATAATTCAAGCCTTGAAGAAGTGGAGACATTATTTGTTGCCTAAGGAGTTTGTGTTGTATACAGATCATCAAGCTTTGCAATATTTGAATAGTCAAGGTAAGTTGAATTAGAGACATATGAGATGGGTAGAGTTCATGCAGAGTTATACATTTGTTGATGCAGGAGCATCCAGTGGTGTAAGGAAAATCTTGCATCACCCAAAAAACAATGTGTTTCAAAATTGTTGATGTTCTACCCATTTCTTCTCAAAATCTGTGGTTCTGGTCCCATAATCGCCTGAATAATAATGTAGAACTTTCAGTTTTTCCAAACTGCTAAAAATAGTAAATTGCTATTTTTAGAAAGTTTGCATTTGGGCACGGAATGAAGTCAAAATTTACGGGAAGTTACATAATGGAAATATAAGACCTTTGGCAAAGGAATCACACAAAGATCATTTGCGAGCTGAAAAATATTAAAGTTTTCATTTCCTGAAAAATGCCTGAAAATTATTCAAACTCAGGTTTGAGGCACTAAATGGCCCTGTACGGTCCCAAAAATGGCTAGAACTGACAAAGCTAGTTCCTAGCACGTAGAGCACTCTGTGAGCTTTCTGACGCATAAAACGGTTCGTCAATCAGAGTCCCGGATCAAAAGTTATTGCTCCCGAAAGTTGACCTATTTTTGGAGGGAGATGCAAAATTCGAAATTAGGTTGTTGGCCACCAAAAAGGGTATTAATAACCATTTTTGGGAACCCTGGGCAGTAGGAGAGTTAAGGGGGCAAGTCTAGAGTCAAGAATAGGTGGGAAAACATAAACCCTAGCTGATTTGGGGGTTACAGAAGGCGAAAGATTCCAGAGCCTGGTGATGGTAGCTGTAGTGTGTTGCAGCCTGTAGAGGACTGATTCTTCTGATTGTAATTAAGTTTCTGTAATGTAATGAGTTGCCCAGATCAATAAAAGAAAGTTCTATTCTCTGTGTTCAATTTCTATTATTGTGTGTTTTATGATTTACACCCTTCATCAAGTGGTATCACAGCAAGGGTTCCTGAGTGTGTAGACAGATCGCCGACTGTGAGGTAGTTTGCACCAGGACCTGAGGTTGTGGGTTTGCTACAGAAATCAAGATGCCTCCACAAAGAAACCATGGTGGGAGGAATGCTTTGACAAAAGAGGGTTTTAGAGCCCTGCAAAGACAAATCGATGCATTGCAAGAGGAGTTGCGAAGAGGGTTTGAGCCAAGAAGGAGAGAGGAAAGCGAAGATGAAGCTGAAGAAGAGTTATCCGAGGAAGAACAAGAAGCTGCAGGAGATCTTGCAAAAGTTAGGTTGTTGAGGGCCATTTCAAAGATTGGAAAGAGGCCCAAGATTGAAGTTTCTACATATTCTGGAGATTTGAATCCAGAACAGCTTATTGATTGGATCAATGACATGGAGGAACACTTCGAGTATAAAGAAGTAGAAGACCCAGATCGGGTCAAGTTTGCAAAAACAAAATTGAAGGGCCATGCCAATATTTGGTGGAAGGAGGTCCAATTAGAAAGGAATAGAAGAGGAAAAGGAAAGATCACCAGATGGGATTGGATGGTGGAGAAACTGAAGAAGCAGTTCATTCCTGTGGACTATGAGATGGAGTTGCTAAAGAAGCTGCAAGGACTAAAGCAAGGTAACAAGTCTGTTAAAGAGTATACAGAGGAATTTTATAAAATTACTATCAGAACTGGTCATGCAGAGCCCAATAAGAAGAAGGTAGCCCGTTAAATTAATGGGTTGAGGCCAAGTATTCAAGAGGAGCTGAGCCTAGTCAGAATGACCAGCATAGAAGATGCATACCAATTTTCCTTGAAGATGGAAGAGAAGTTGAATAAAAGATTTGACAGCAAGCAAAGGGGAAGAGGTCAAGATGGAAGGACTGGTGGAAGGCCCTATGGAGGCCATAATGAAGATCAAAAGAAAAGTGAAGAAGCTGGCACCAGTCGAAATCAGAGAGGGGATAACACCTACCGCCCTCGTGACTAGAACAATGGTGAGCAAAGAGGAAGAGGAAGAGGTAGACCTGGGCAAGGACCCGGAAGAGGAGGTTTTAGAGGAACCTGTTTCCAATGTGGAGAAGAAGGGCATCGAGCATACGAGTGTCTGCAACATCAAGGAAGGACAAATAGAAGATCTGAAGGCAATGCATGAGTTGCACATGTAGATGAAGATGCACATTCTGAGCATTCTGAAGATGTTGAAAGGGGAGAAACCCTAATTGTTAGATGAACCTTGCTGAATGAAGAAAAAGAACCCAACTAGAGGAAGAGTTTATTCTGCACAAGGTGCAAATGTGAAGGTAAGTGTTGTGATATTATTATTGACAGTGGAAGTACTGATAATCTTGTTTTAGAGGAGATGGTTGACAAGTTGAAGTTGACAAGAAGAAAGCATCCACATCCATATCGGATTGCATGGTTGCAGAATGACCATAGAGCTTTGGTCAATGAGCAGTGTTTAGTGAAGTTCAAAATTGGTGATTACCATGATGAGGTGTTGTGTGATATCACACTGATGGATGCATATCATATGCTATTGGGGAGGCCGTGGCAGTATGATAGGAGCGCTGTCCATGATGGCCTTACAAACTCAGATTCCCTAACAAAGGATGGAGTTCGTCATAAGTTGAAACCCTTGAAGGAGGTGGAAGAAAAGGTATGTAGTACTACCAAAATTTGCTTGGTAGATGGTAGAAAATTTTTAGAGGGTATGAAGCATGAGCGTCATTGCTTTGCATTGATTCCTAAGATTAGTCAAGAGAACTGTGAAGATGTACCAGCAGAAGTTTTAGATATGTTGGAAGAGTTCTGGGACATTATGTCTGATAATGTACCAGAAGGTTTACCATCAGTAAGGAAGATAAGTCATCAAATGGATTTGATACCAGGAGCTAGTTTGCCAAACAAGGCAGCCCATAGAATGACTCCTGCAGAGAGTGAAGAGTTGAACATACAAGTTCAGGAGTTGTTGAGGAAGGGATTGATAAGAGAAAGCCTAAGTCCATGTGCGGTACCTGTAGTACTAGCACCGAAGAAAGATGGAGAGTGGAGGATGTGTATAGATTCCTGAGCCATCAACAAGATCACAATCAAGTACAAGTTTCCATTGCCCAGAATGAATGACATAATGGATTGTTTGAGTGGAGCCAAGTACTTCACAAAGATTGATCTGAAGAGTGGGTATCACCAGATCTGAATCAGAGAAGGAGATGAATGGAAGACAGCCTTCAAGACAAAGGAAGGTTTGTATGAGTGGTTAGTCATGCCATTTGGGCTAACCAATGCACCGAGCACATTCATGCGGCTCATGAACGAGGTACTGAAAGAATTTTTGGGAAGTTTTTTTATTGTTTATTTGGATGATATTTTAATTTTTAGTAAGACTTGGGATGAGCATCTGATGCATATCAGAAGAGTTCTAGAGAAACTGAGGGAGGAGAAGTTCCTAATTAATCTGAAGAAATGTAGTTTTGCAAAAAAAGAGTTGGTATACCTAGGATTTGTTGTCTCAGAAGAAGGTCTTAAGATGGACCCAGAAATGGTAAAGGCTATCATTGAATGGCCTACACCAAGGAGATCAACGAAGGTAAGATCTTTTCATGGTTTGGCAAGTTTTTACAAGAAGTTTATCAGGAATTTTAGTAGCATTTGTGCACCCCTCACTAAGACAATGAGAGGGGATAGAAAAGAGTTTAGATGGACTAAAGGAGCAGATAAGAGCTTTGATACATTGAAGCATAAAGTCGTAGAACAACCTGTTTTGGCACTTCCAGATTTTAATAAGGTATTTCAGGTAGATTGTGATGCCAGTGGTAGTGGTACAGGAGCTGTGTTGAGCCAAGAAGGTAAGCCCATTACCTATTTTAGTGAGAAGCTTAATGATTCCAAGAAAAAGTATTCTGTTTATGATCAGGAATTTTATGTAATAGTTTAGGCTTTGAAGAAATGGAGACATTATTTGTTGCCAAAAGAGTTTGTTTTATATACTAATCATCAAGCTTTGCAGTATCTTAATAGTCAAGGAAAGTTGAACCAAAAGCACTTAAAATGGGTTGAGTTTTTGCAGAATTATACCTTTGTTTTGAAGCACAGGAGTGGGAAGCCCAACAGAGTTGCAGATGCCTTGAGCAGAAGGCAAAATTTGTTGACAGAAATGAAGATAGAGGTTGTTGGGTTCGATGAGCTCAAAAGTTTGTATCCTAAAGATCCAGATTTTGAAGAGGCTTGGAAAGCTTGTCTGGAGCCTGTTACTTTAGATAGGACAAGATGGTTGGATTTCATAATCCAAGATGGCATGTTGTTTAGAGGAAGCCAGTTGTGCATTCCGAGGAGTTCCATAAGAGAGAACCTGATTAAGGAGAAGCATAGTGGAGGATTGGCTAGACACTTTGGTCGAGATAAGACCATTTCAATTATTGGTGAAAATTATTATTGGCCACAATTATAGCAGGATGTGAGGAAGTTTGTGCAGAGTTGCAGAGTATGTCAGATGGCAAAAGGAACAAGTTAGAATATAGGGTTGTATCAACCATTACCTATACCAGAGAAGTCCTAGGATGATATCAGTATAGATTTTGTTCTTGGTTTACCAAGGACACAGAGAGGACATGATTCCATTTTTGTAGTGGTGGATAGATTCTCAAAGATGGCACATTTTATTCCTTGTAGGAAGACTAACGATGCTATTCATATTGCTGAATTATTTTTCAAAGAGGTGGTGAGATTACACGGTCTACCAAAGAGCATAGTTTCAGATCGAGATACCAAGTTTGTTGGTTATTTCTGGAGAACATTGTGGAAGAAGTTGAAGACAGATTTGAAGTTCAGTTCTGCACACCATCCACAGACTGATGGACAGACAGAAGTGGTGAATAGGAGTTTGGGTAACCTACTACGATGCTTAGTAGGGGATAAGCCCAAGGGATGGGATTTGATTTTACCACAAGTAGAATTTGCTTATAACAATTCTGTCAATAGGAGTACTAGTAAATCACCATTCCAGATTGTATATGGAAATAGTCCAAGAAATGCTTCAGAGTTAAGGAATCTGGATAAGGGAGAAAAGACAAGTGCCGAGGCTGAAGACTTTGCAGAACATATGAAGAATTTGCATGAAGAGGTGAGAAAGCACATTAATAAGATGACTACTCAGTACAAGGCTAAGGCAGATCAAAAGAGGAGGTATAAGGAGTTCCAGGTGGGAGATGAAGTCATGGTTCACTTGAGAAAAGAAAGGTTCCCAATTGGAACATACAATAAATTAAAAATGAAAAAATTTGGACCATGTAGAATCTTGAAGAAGCATGATTCAGGAAATGCATATGAGGTAGAGCTGCCGAGTGGGATCAACATTTCCCCTATTTTCAACATTGCTAATTTAATAGAATATCATGAAGGTGGAACAGAGGATGGACCAACAAAAGTGCAGTGGAGTATTCCGGCATCTACTTCAATAGAGGAGATAGAAGAGATCTTGGATAGCCGTGTGGGAAGGAGCAATCAAAACAGGCAATATGAAGAATATCTAGTGAAATGGAAAGGAAGGCCTGTTCAAGATTCTTCTTGGTTGTCTAAGGCAGAGGTTGACCATTTGGGTTTTCCTCACACAAACACCTGAGACGTGACAGGGTCACTTCTCAAATTACGTTGGGTGTCTGATGCAAGAGCATCTAGTGGTGTAAGGGCAATCTTGCATCACCCAAAAAAAATGTGTTTCAAAATTGTTGATGTTCTACCCATTTCTTCTCAAAATCTGTGGTTCTGGTCCCATAATCACCTGAATAATAATGTAGAACTTTCAGTTTTCCCAAACTACTAAAAATAGTAAACTGTTATTTTTAGAAAATTTGCATTGGGCACGGAATGAAGTCAAAATTTACAGGAAGTTACATAACAAAAATATAAGACCTTTGGCAAATGAATCATACAAAGATCATTTGCGAGCTGAAAGATATTAAAGTTTTTGTTTCCCAAAAAATGCCTAAAAATTATTCAAACTCAGGTTTGAGGCACTAAATGGCCCCGTACGAGCCCAAAAATGGCCGGAACAAGCAGAGCAGGTTCTTAGCACATAAAGCACTCTATGAGCTTTTTGACGCATAAAACGGTTCATCAATCGGAGTCCCGGATCAAAAGTTATGGCTCCCGGAAGTTGACCTATTTTTGGAGGGAGATGCAAAATTTGAAATTAGGTTGTTGGCCGCCAAAAAGGCTATTAATAACCATTTTTGGGAACCCTGGGCAGTAGGAGAGTTAAGGGGGCAAGTGTAGAGTCAAGAATAGGTAGGAAAACATAAACCCTAGCTGATTTGGGGGTTACAGAAGGCGGAAGATTCCAGAGCCTGGTGATGGTAGATGTAGTGTGTTGCAGCCTATAGAGGACTTATTCCTCTGATTGTAATTAAGCCTCTGTAATGTAATGAGTTGCCCAGATCAATAAAAGAAAGTTCTATTTTCTATGTTCAATTTCTATTATTGTGTGTTTTATGATTTACCCCCTTCATCATTTCTGTTGAACGATAGGAGTGGAAAATCAAACAAAGTTGCTGATGCTTAAGTAGAAGAAGAAACTTGTTGACAGAGATGAGAGTTGTAGTGTTGGGTTTTGATGAATTAAAGAACATGTATGAGGGATACACTAATTTTTTTAAACCTTGGAAAGCATGTAAGGAACCTATTGTGATAGATAGGAGTAAGTGGTTGGACTATTTCATTCAAGAAGATATGTTGTTCAAAGGAAATTAGTTGTGCATACCTAGAAGTTCAATGAGAGACAATTTGATCGAGGAGAAGCATAGTGGTGGATTGGCAGGACATTTTGGCATTGATAAGACAGTGGTTTTGGTGAATGAAAACTACTTTTGGCCTTAGATACATAAGGATGTTAGGAGATTTGTGCAGAGTTGTATAGTTTGTCAAGTTACAAAAGGGAGTAGTCAGAATACTGGATTGTATAAACCTTTGACAGTACCGGAGAGACCTTGGGAAGACATAAGCATGGATTTTGTAATGGGATTGCCTAAAACACAGAGGGGACATGATTCAATATTTGTAGTGGTGGATAGATTTTTAAAGATGGCTCATTTCATACCTTGTAAGAAGACAACCGATGCAGTGCATGTAGCTGACTTATTTTTCAAGGAGATTGTGAAATTGCATGGATTACCTAAGAGTATAGTTTTAGACAAAGACACAAATTTTGTTGGATACTTTTGGAAGACACTTTGGAAGAAGATGAAGATAGATTTGAAGTTCAGTTCAGCTTTTCATCCACAGAATGATGGACAGAAAGAGGTAGTGAATAGGAGTTTGGGAAACTTGTTGAGATGTTTGGTTGGAGAGAAAGTTGGAAGTTGGGATTTGATTATTTTAGAAGCAGAGTTTGCATACAATAATTTAGTAAACATGAGTACCGAAAGAACACCTTTTGAGATTGTTACCAGAGTAAACCCTAAAGGAGTGGTAGAATTAAGAGATATCAGCATGGAAGAAAAGAGAAGTGCAGAAGTAGAAGAATTTACAGATCATATGAAGACAGTACATAATCAGGTGAAGAAGCATTTGGAGAATATGAACAACAAGTACAAAGAGAAGGCTGATGAGAAGAGAAGACATAAGGAATTTGAAGTTGGAGATGAAGTGATGGTGTACCTGAGAAAAGAAAGATTTCTAGTTGGGACATATAACAAGTTGAAGATGAAGAAGTTTGGAACTTGTAGGATACTCAGGAAATTTGATTCAAGAAATGCATATGAAGTGGAGTTACTGGAGACATTAGGTATATCACCTATTTTCAACATTGTAGACCTTTATCAGTATCACGAAGCAGAGTTTAGTGATAGCATGGCAGGAGACTTGAAGAAGCAGTTACCACAACAAGCCCCAGAGCAGATTGAAGAGATTTTGGACAACAAAGTTGGATGCAGCACTAGAGGAAGACAATACAAAGAATATCTTATGAAGTGGAAAGGCAGATTGAAAGAAGATTCATCATGGATTTCTCAAGCTGAGATGGACCGTCTTGGTTCTCCCCTAGCCCCAGCAAAGTGAGGGACTCACTTTTTTAATAACCCCAGATGTCTGATGAAGGAGCATCCTCGGTTCAAGAGCAATCTTGCATCAACCAAAAACATTTGCATTTCAGTTTGTTTGCAGTTCAGTCAAAAGTAGATTATGTATTTTGGTCTAGTAGTATTTTCAGATCTTCCAGAGCTAGACTTAGAATCTACATTCATTCATCTACATCATATCCAGAATTTAGAGATCTGCACTTCAATACCGGAAAGATATCGCTATCAAAAGTTTGACTATTCTCAAAATAGAGCATTCGGATAATCATAGACAATCAGCTGAAGGAGAAACTTGCAGAAGTATTTCCTGATTTGTGGAGCCTAGTGACACATCATTCAATGATCTTTGGTTTGTGACTGACCTTCCCTGAAGATCCGCACATCATTCCATTCATTTTCTAGAAGTGTTCTATGCATTTAGGTCCGACCTATCTGTGTACACACGTTACATCTCTTCTTTAGAATTTGTGATCTTCCTTGGCCGACGCGGAGGAATCTATTGATCTGGACTTGATATATATTGATGTAATAGATCCTTTGGAAATCAGTTCATAAGTTACCAAGTTCTAGATAGATAGCTTATTCATTTTCTGGCAAAGGAGCTTCAAAGCTTTATCTTGCGCATGTATGTAATCAGGCTTGTGAGCCCTAATTGTAAGCCCGCATGTTGCGAGCTGATCTCTATTTGAATTGAATGATATATTGAATGACTGAATCTACATTTGTTCTATTCCTTTGAGTTGTTTCCTTTGTGTTTACTCTTGCTATACGGTCTAGATAGTTCATTCTGTGAACCCTCCTACCGTGACTGCACCACTAATTTTCTAATATAAAAGAGTCATCTTTTTAATAAGAAATTAGAATATTTATCTAATTGATGGGCAATTCAACAACTACTTGTATCCATAAAATAAACAAATCAATTAATTAACCAAAGTGCAGGCTTGTAATTTATGAAACTAACTATATATAAACTATTTAAATTTTCTATATAAAAAAATATTAAATCCTTCAAGGACTCTTTCCATTCCTTAATCTTCACATTCAAATCATAAATTAGATGAAATAAAACTATTATAGCTCCTTTCCCACTCACTCCTAAATTTCTAATTTTTGTCCCACTATCAAAATAGATAATTGAAAGATAGAGGAATTAAAATATTTCTTAAACTGATTGAAAACTTAGCCACTATTTCAATTAATAGAAATAAAATGCTTTTACCTATTAAATAAATAAAACCAATTAATTATTATTGTTTTTTTAATCTAATATATCAATTAAGAAATATTACAATATCTAGTTCATCAATTAGAAATATTGCATATATAAATTTATAAATTTATCTATATGCAATATTTCTCTGTCGAGAGAGTATTCTTGTTATGCACATAAGTCAAAATTTGTCGACGATCATTAAAATAATAATATTTAAAAGTAAAATTAATTATTGAAATTAGGGGTTGTGACATGGGTCTAGGGCTGTTAGAGCATGAAATAATGAAATCATGATCAAAACCACAAAAGCATTCATCACAAAAGTATTTGGCCTCAACCCTGTTGCAAACAAAAAGATTGATCTCAACATTCTGAAATATGACTACAAAAGAGTTTGGCATGCATACAGAGTGTTCAATCTGCCTAAGCACAAAGCAAGGGAAATTGATGGAAATTTAATCAAAATATCAGATAGTGAAGATGAACCCTTTGATGTTTCTCAATTTATCCACTATTTTGTGAAGACATATCATACTTTGTGTCATGTGTTGGGAAGGGATGTATTAGATAAAATTTTAGCCTCTATGATGATGATAGTTGTTAATATGAAAGACATTTCAACAATAGAGGCCTTTGATTATGCAGCTTATGTAGTAGAGAAAATGCATGACTAGTTAATGAAGATTAAGAATAATCTATATACTGTGGATGCAAAGGTGGAGTTTAAATTGTATTCAATCATGTGCCATATGTTCTTATATGCTGGATCAGGGATGTGGCATCAAGCTTTGCATGTTAGAGAAGTTGATCATGATGGTACTCTACTTCCTATCCAAATGTGGACTCATATGATAGATATGTACTATGTAGATGTAGATTATGTAATTTTTGAAGAGCATTTTGTCAAGAAGTTGTTGAATTTCTTAGAGCCTAAAGGGGAAAGGGTTCCAAAAGATGTGCTAGAATTCTTGAGACCACTAGATAGGACCCCTGAGTTGTGAATTCAACACAACTGGGGAGATTGATTTCTTCATACTCATACTACATGCATCAGAGTTTATGGGAGCAAAGTTGCCCCATACATATTGTCAAAGTATGTACCAAGAAGAATTGCATATTTGGAGATCATCAGATAGTTGAATGAATCAGACAGAACATTTGAGGTTGCAGAAGAAAGGATCATTCTTCCCCACTACCACCAAATTTTGTGACTTTTAGGCCACTAATAAGGATGCTCTGGATCAGATTGATTCATTGTTGATAGTCTACATGATGGGGTTGGAATAGCCAAGGGTATTTGATTCAGAAGGTTTCATTAATAGAGTAAGACTTGGCATCAAAAGGCCACAATTAGCCCATCAAGTTTTGTCTGATGAGGATATAGTGAGAAACTATGCCACTATGGAGGAGATTCATTTTTTAAGGGGAAGGTAGCAGGAAGTGATGGAGGGAGAAAGAATGAGAACCAATCTCAACCCTGTATGTATCCAAGGGCATTTGCAAAAGAAAATGATCCTATAACAAGGATTCAAAGAATCCTATCCCATGCAGAGACTTTAATTGAAAGTGCTCTAGTAGGAGAAGAAAGGCCAACTTATGTCAAGGACCAAAGGGCTCCAGTCAAGCCATATCAAAGAGGAAATGAGTCCCCTGACTCATCTCCAACCAAGAAAGTGAAAATTATCGATTTGGAGCATGAAGAAGAGATAGAATTTGTGGACTTGGAGGAGGAAACAAATGAACAAGAACAAGAAATTTCCCAACAGGTGAATTCACCTATGAGAATAAGGCCTTGTGCTTCTCCAGATAACAGGATGGAAAGGTCACTTTCCAATCATTAGGTAGATACAGAGGACATCAAAGTGCTTGCTTGTTTACAGTTTCTAGAAAATGATGTCTTTGTCAATATCCCTAAATTTAAGGGGTATGTGTTGAAAGTGAGGAATGAAGAATTTCAAAAGAAATTGGAAGAAGCAAAAAGAGGAGCTGATCCTGATAAGTATGAAGATATAACACAGAGAGTGCTCAACGAAGTGAGCCAGGATTTCAGCAGGATGACCCCTGATGAAGGAAGAGCTTTGGTGGAAAAAATTGGTCTGTTATTACTTCCTCATTGGACATTGGTAGATGCAATTGCATTTGATACTATTACAAGGATTGGCACAGATATCTTAGATGATCAGATTAATAAAGCACTCTCTGGAGTAGGTTTTAATCCCAAATTTGAGACCTTGGTGATATGGGCATTGGCCCCAAACAATAATAAGCCAAGGGTGGGTCTAGGAGAATTAGTAGGAGATGTGATAATAAAGAGAGTGTCAAAAACTCCAACTCCTTAAGCTGCAAGCTTGAGTGTTCACACAACCCAATTTGCTGAGGTTGTCACTAATAAACTACAGAAGGATTATGATGAGCTTTTATTGAAATATAGATAGGCAATGGCAGAGTTGAACAAGTACAAGGAGCAAATGTTGTTATCACTAGGTACTTCAACTCAGAGTGCTCCAGTCCCTGTGGATACTAAAAAAGATTCCCAACAAATAGGGAGACATTGCTCTCAGAAATTAAGGATTTGAAGGAAGAGGTAAAGAATCTGAAGGATGAGAAAAAGAACATTGTCAAGGAAATAGTCACAAATCTGATCAACCATAGGTTATCCAAGATTTCAACCAAGGTTGATGATACATGGAAGTCTTATTCAAATTTCAAGATAGCCCTGGACAAACATGAGAAGGACAAGGAAAGCCTAAAAGAAATGTGTAGGGTGTGGCTACCAAGAACTAGAGAAATAAGGGAAGTTCACAGATGTTCAAGGTTTGCCCCTGATCCTCTAGTAGAAATAAAATTAACCCTTGATATGTTAATTTTATTAGAAGAGGTAGTGGCCTTCAAACTAAAATTGGACAAGGTTTTGAATGAGAAAAGACAATCAATTGAGAACATAGATAAAAGGATCATGCCAAGTATATTGGAAGATGATGGACAGATAAAAGGTTTAGACAAATGGAAGGCTAATTTTGAAAGTATAGTTGGCCAACTCATATCTTCAAGTTGTGTAGATGGTGACCCAAGCATGAAAATTTTAAGTTCTACACTCAATAAGCTACGCATGTGTTAGAATTGAATTTTGACATATTTTGTAAGGAATCAAAGATTTTATTGGATGCAAGGTATACAGGGCATAATGAAAAAATAGCAAAATTGATTCCTTTCCAATGATCATCAAAGAAATCATGTACAGCCTGGGTGGAGAAGTATGGATAAATGTGTCTAGGGTGAACAAAGATCCAATCATGTGATATGTCTTCTTCATCATTGGGGTAAAATATCTCTAATGGTTTTTTGGCATCTCCAAGATAAATTGTATTTTTGTCTTTTCTCTTTCATATGTAATTTGAATGAGTTTCCTAATGCTTATAGCAGTGGCTTTTAATGTAAGATTTGTAACCAACAGTTGGTAACGAGTTTTTGGACAACATGTTCTTGTGTCTATAAAAGAGCATGTTGTTCCACTTTGTAATAGGTTGGAAGATTTGGGAAACTTTGATAAGTGAAATATAGAGCAATTCTGAGATGTTGTCCATATTTTGATTTGTAAGTTTCAATTTCTTACATGTTGAATGTATTTTCTTCATAAGCACTTTTATCAATTTCATATTGCAATATGTGAAAAATGCCTCTGAGCATGTGTTTCCATCAATTGTCTCTTGTATTATTTGCATTTCTCTTTTGAATGAAGATATTAAGGGTTTCTGAGTTCTTGAATATACATTTTCTATATTACATGTCTAGTTTGTTTCTTCTATTCAAGGAATAGATTAAAATACTCTGAGTTAGATATGGAGAGATGTGTTTTGCAATAGGGATATTTGTAAGAAGAGTTGTTGGAAATACCCATTCTTGGATTGTTGTCTGTAAGACAGGAACATAGTAAATCCTCTAAATCTGAATGTTTGTGTTGTTTGTGAGAAGTAATTTGCATTGTAAGGAATTGACTCCAAACCCTAGGATTGGAACCGATCAGAGTTGGGCTTATTTTCACAAATCACACATACATAAAAAAAAAAGAACAATCAATTTATTAGTTTTAGGAGTAGGGTTTAGTTTCATGTTCTCTGAGCCATTCAGTGAAGTAATTTCCAAAGCTAGCCAACTTTGAAGCAATTATATAGATTTGGTTTGCATATATAGGAGAACATATCTGCTTTAGTTGTCAATATCTGATAAAACAAGAATTTGTTGTATAGATATTGAAGTAAGGGAATACCCCCTAGGTCTAGCAAGGCCTGAAGTGTAGAGGAGAACAAACAATTATCTTATGTTTGTTGGCCACTGACCTGAGAATCTTGAGCAAAAAAGATGGCAACTTTTTAGAGAAACTTAGACCATCAGTTGGGAACACCAACAGTCGGTACATGCATGTTTCTAGTATAGCCACCACTACCTAGATTCTTCATACAAACATAACTTCACTCCAGATTGCTTGTAGTACCATGTGTCATCTTCCATACCATTATCTATCCCTCAGTTCATGCCACATGTTCACCAATTCTTCCACAAGTGCTCCTGCATCACTAATAATACTCCATCAAGTACTAAACACCTATGCAATTGTGATTTATTCATCCAAATGAGTTATATTTGTTGTCATGGAACCACCACATATGAACCAACATATATGATGCACCACAATACCCACAAAATCACTATCATACGTAATTAACTATGTCTACTATACCACAATACCTAAAAACTCATTGCATTCCGCTACAACAAAGATTGCTTCCAACCAAAACTCTCCCATGTGAATATCACCTAAGTCCCAATATTATCACTTAATTTTTACCATAGGAGAGCATGTGGCATGTCAACCCAATAAGTAGATCTCATGCTCAAGAATGGGATAACCCCATCTCATCTTTACACCACGTGAATTTTACAGTAGTTACAAGTTTTGTCAAAGAATCTATAGTGTTTACCTAAGTGTCAATTTTCTCCATCTGGACCTTCCTATTCTCAACCATCTACCTCACAAAATGATATTGCACATCAATATGTTTTGTTCTATCATCGTAAACAATCTTTAACCATATCACTTCCTTACAAGCATATGTTGTGGCTATATATTCTACTTTAGTAGTTGATAGGGCAACCATCCACTGCCTCTTTCTCATTCAACTTACTATTCCTCTAAATATAATAAACACATATCTACTTATAGACCTCCAGTTGTTAAGGTCCCCATCTCGATCTGATTCAACAAATTCTTGTACACTCAACACTCTACCCATATTATTAGTACCATGATAAACTAAGCAATAATTTTGAGTTCCCTCCAAGTACCTAAACACCTTTTTTACATGTGTCCAATGTTCTTTACTTGGATGAGCCATGAACTTAGAATTCCCACTACTTGGGAAATATTTGGTCTTGTGGAGATCATTGCATACATGAGACTTCCTACCACATTTTCATAAGGAACCTTCCTTATGTCCTCCAAATACTCTACAGATTTAGGACAATGTTTCATACTTAGCTTTGTACCAACAAGTAAAGGTGAACTTACTAGTTTAATGTCCTGCATTCCAAACCTCTACAAGACTATCTCAAGATACTTCCTCTAGTTTACCCATGGTTTCCTTTTACTCATATCTATTGGAATTAGGGCTAACAACTGAGAGGGGGGAGTGAATCAGTTGTCTTAAAACTTTTAAAGCTTGCTGTAGTTAATTCTTCTTTACCACTTCTTAACAGATTAATGATATAATCATGAAAAGCAAGAATTCATAATATATGAGCAAAAACATAAACAACACATTTGACACCAAGATTTTGACATGGAAACCTGGTTAAGGGAAAAACCACGATGGGAGTTAACCCACAAAGATTATACTCTATTAAAAGTATTACAAAGGGAAGGCACATGCCTTTGGGCTCACTTCCCAGAGCTCACTGCTCAAAGAGAGGCTCACTACCTACAAGAATGTTTACAAAAAGGATTACAGATTGTTGAACTGATAAGTAGCATCTACCAATGCAAGAATTCAATTTTGGTTAAGCACATAATACTGATCTCTTCTATTTCACACTTCTATCTGCCTTTTTCGTACTTACTCCATATTCACATCACTATCACACCTTACAACACTTGAATCCAATAGCTATATATATCCACATCAACAAATTCAATCACCTATCTGTCGGCCTTATGAAGAACTTAATAAATAATGCAAGTACTCTATTCTATCAGCTGAATCCATGCACCAATATTGATGCATACCAGAAATAACACTTGCATATCACCATCCATGTCAGCCACTAACATTATATCCCATACACAACTCACCAAAACACTTCTTCTAGATCTGCTCAAGGATCTAACACAAGTTAGCCTGTTCTTCATAGAATTGTTATGTCATATTAGGATCCGGTACTCAGATGCTCATAACTTTTAATCCCTTTGTCACCAGAGGCTAAAATCTTAGATTTAGATTATCCTAACATTCTTCTACACTCCCTTAGATTCACAACACATAATAATTAACTGTAGAGATTCGCTGACCAAAATACTGAACTGTCATATACCATGTTCCTGTCTATCTGGACTAAACAAATCTTGGAACTAACTTCTGGTATGAACTAAAACTATACTACAGATATGTGGAATGGACTTAGTTGCCATCAATGACAACACCTATCATGTGTAGCAGTGTCTCTTGCCAACAATTTCCCCCTTTGGCATTGATGGCAACACTTAGTGAAAAATGACTAAGTGTCGGAGCTACTCCCCCTTACTCTGTAGACTTGTGTTCTCCACTATTTCCAAAGCTCCCCCTTTGTTGGATTCCTCATTTTTCACTACTCTTCACTCCCCCTTTGACATCAATGGCAAAGGATGGAATCCACAAACCAAAATTCACCCAAAAATTTTGTATACAATGTCGCATATGTACAACCAATCCTTAAGTTGTATTTACATATACTTAAGTATATATCCAAAAATATTCTTCAATAGGGCCAACTCTGTATCCCAATTCTTCTTCATACTATTCAAAGTTGAAATGTGACCATTGAGAAAAAATGCTTGTGCTTCAGCTTTCTGGAGGTCAATGGGATCACCTATTTGTGTAGTAGTTTGGGCTTTTGTCATAGCATTGAACATTGCTTCTACCTTAGGGGAAATCAGTCCCCGAAGCTCATCCATTCTTGCTTCAATGTTCTCCTTTTCTCTTGTCAACTTCTTTATTTCTTCCATCAGGCTTATTACCTGACATTCCTTACTTGCCACTGATACTGTCAACGGATCAAAGGCTTGGGACATACTTGACAATTTCTGTTTGGAGTCCTTTATTTTATCTTCTATATCCTCTATGACTTTAGGAGTGGATAAACAAAACTTATATATACTGCCTCCTTCTGAAAGAACATTTTGAATACTCTTTATATTGTTATCTAACACCAATCTATCTAACCCAATCATGCCTTTGAGTGCATCAAATCTTTTGCTATTAAATTCATTTTGAACTTTAACTTCTGCAGATTTTTCAAAGGACTCAAAGTGTGTACTTATAGAATTTACAAGGCTCTTCAGATTTCTGGAGGGAGAATCAGATGGATTCTTCTAGAACATTGGCATTATCTTCTCCAATATACCAGATGTAAGGCCTAGCAGCTCATTGTCTTCTATGTGAGATTTCAATACCTTTTCTCTTGCCTTGGCTTGTGTGAAAGATGTTATCTTCATCAATTAGACTGGAGAGAAAGTATCCAGGTTGAGTGATCCTTGAATCAGTTCAAGTTCATCAAACTCTAGCATCTCTTTACTTGGAAAACTCTTCACTGCATCTGTAGTGTCTCTTGCCACAATTTTTGGACCAACTTCCTTTCCTTGGGTTTTCTCAATGATAGGACTATTTTGTTTGGGTGCATCAACATTTGTACCATCTTCTTCTGCTTTATCTTCCTTACCTTTAACTTCTTCTTTCTCTGCTTCACCTTTCTTTGTGTCATCTGTAGGGGGATTCTTTCCTTTGTCCTCACCTTTTGAAATCTGTTCTGGAGGATCTTGTGTTGCAGCAGTATTCTCATCATTGTCTTCTTTTCCGGATTGATCAGGAAGAGTTAGAGTATCTCCTGCATCATCAGTTTTATCCACCATCTATGTATCTTCCTTGTTTATTTGATCCACTTCCGGAGCAGAGGTGTCATCTATTCCATATTATTGCTCATCCTTCCGCTGCTCTTCTTCATCCGGGACTGGTGTGTCATCAGCAGGCTCATCTGACACAACAAAGAACTTGTTCTTATCCAATGCTTTTCTTAAGATTTGTTCAATTTCTTGAACTATTTCATCTATCTCTCCAATCATCAATTTATTCATTCTCTTCTTTCTCCTAAATTCATTTTTGACCTCTTTGAAGATTTTGTCTGCTTCTCTGTTGGAGATTACTAGACATAGGGTGGTCAGTACATGTTCTCTTAACTCCATATCTTTTGCCTTGGCAGCTTCTTTCCTGATTTCTAATATATCCTTCAGACTTTTTGGAACTTCTGACAAAATTTCTACCAGTGCTCGATTGAACACATTCAAGTACTTGATAGTAGCTTCTTCCAAGAGTCTTTTGTCAGCATTATTGTAGAGATCATAGAATTTAGTTAATGGTTTTAAGTTCCCATCAACAGTGATTGTCTTGACAATGTTTTTCACAGAGGGAATTTTCTTCTCAGCATCAGCTTCTGATTTTTGTCTCTTTATTGTCTTCTTGCTTCCGGAAGGCTTCTCTTCAGATACTTTAATGGATTAGCACCTGTGGCCTTTAGCTCCTTAAGTTCATCATCTGTATCTGTCTTCTCTTCATCCTTTTCTTCCAAACTTTCATATGGCCTTTTTGCCATTACTTTTGTTCTTTTCATTTCCTTACCGGATGATTTGTCTTCCAGTTTTGTAGGTTTAAGGGGAACAGAGGCAGTAGTAGAGATTCTAGTAGTCCTTGAAGTGGAGGATGGTTCCACCAGAGCATCCTCTTGTTTCTTATCATGTTTCTCCTTTTCAACGTTTTCAATTCTTTCTCTATTTTTCTTCACTGCTTCCTTGGTTAGGCCAATGCTTTCAGCATACCTTTCAACTTGCCTCTAAACTTTTTTCTTGATCTCTGGTTGCCTGAGCTCAACATGCAATTTTAGACTTAGCTCCTTATATGTTCCAAACCTTTCAACATAGGTGTCTTTTGATTTGCTCAGGATATGTTGAGCATACATGTCCAAGATCTTCTCATCAACCTCATAGCCCATAGGCATAATCCATATAGTTCTGGGTTCCACATCCTCCATTAGGCACTGATCTATGTCTACCATAAAGCAGATTTCATCCTCGTACTTCTCAACTACTGACTTAGGGATTCTTTCCCTAGAATGCATCATATTTTGAAAATTTTTGAAGTAACCCTAGATTGCAGTCTTATGTGCACTTGAGTCTCTAATGTTGAGTAGATGATCTCTTATTTGCCATGCAACTGGCTTGTCATTTGTCCAGTGCACACCTTGTACTCTAGGCACTTCATTCATAAAATAGAAGAGCAAACATATAACTAGGGAACCATATTTGAAGGTGTTTTTCTTATCCTTTTTTATTTTGCTCAAACTTTCAATCAGTTGGTTCTGCAATAGCTCACATAGGTCATAATCTGCATTTTCATTCAATATTTGATATGCTGCATATATGGCAGTTCCGGAGACAAAATTCTCCCTACTGGAGTGGTAAATCTTGTATCCAATCACCATAGAGGCAAACTTAACATCTAGTTCTATAATAACATTGATGGTCATTGCCCTTTTGTCAAACTTGGCACCGGTAGCATAGGTCACTATCTAGTTTTTCACGGCTTTTAGCATGGGTAATCCACCAGTTGAATTTAACCCAGTTATAATCTTGATAACATCCTTTGTAATCTTGAATGGTTTCAATAGCCATATGAACTCATCATGCATTCAGCTCAAGATATATCGAACCCACTCATTCTCATCAAATGTTAGAAATTTGATGACTTGCAAAAAATGTTTGCTTTCTAGGGCTTTGTATTCCAGTTTCAATTTATAGCTATCATCCCTTAGGTAGTTGTTAAACAAATCCAAGAGTTTTAGGTTTCCAAATTCATCTATGCTACAATGGATGTATGTCCTAATATCCTCAACATGCAGAACTTTGTATGGGACACCAGAAAATGCTCCTAAAGGTTCAATTTTGACTGATTTGTATGGATGCTTCTTAAATTTTGGCCGAGGCCTTTCAGTAATATCAACAACAAGAGGAGTGGCCATTGCAAAAGATTACAAATTCAAGGCTTCATAGATAAATACCTTTTTCTTCCACGGAGTTAGGGTTAGCAGACAAATTTGTCAATCGCACTTCAAATCCTTGAAATCTTAGCTCAGACGCTCTTCTTCTTGCTATCTTTGAATGCAAAGTGATTCAAGTGAGGAATGAATGACCCTTTTATGCTTCGTAAAACCTAATTTGCCTTTGTAATAAATGTTCTACCCTAACACATCTGGTTACATTGTTTCTACATACAATCGATCTTCAATTGCTTTGTAAATCATCATATCCACTTTTTATCTTTCAGAAATCCTTTCAAATGATGTATAATAATCCAAATTATTTTCTCTCATTGTGCCAAATTCAGGCACCTACTTACTGGCTGGGGGAATTTTGATTTTTAATGCTTCTCCCCCTGAGCCAGAGCTTCTAATTCAATTCCTGGAGGAACTGTCAACACCGGATTTCGGTGCGGACCCATTGTTAACATTCATTTCACTTTTCTTTACCCATGTTTTATTCATCTCATTTTGGATCTTGTTTGCATTAATTTTGCCCTTGCCTTTATCATGTTTTTGCTCATCCAGTTTTCTATTTACCGGACCTCTTCTACTTCTATAGAATCTTGAAATATGACCAGATCTATTGCAATTAAAGCACACAACATTTATTTGCTTATATATTTGATTTCCTCTTGATCTGCACTGATTGATCATGTGTCCAAATCCATTGCAAGTAAAGCAATAACCATTGAAAGAGTTATCATTTCCTCCATTGTTAGAGTTATTCATTATCATTCTTCTACATTCATTTGATTTATGACCATACCTCTTACACTTGAAGCATTGACTGGAGAAGGATGGACCATTTTGATTTACTCTGCTTCTGCACTAAGTAGCTCTATGACCAAATTTATTGCAATTAAAACAATTTCCATTGAATGATGGATATCTTTGAGCATTAGGCTATCTTACCAGAGGTCTTCTAGTTATGTTTCTCTCATTACTTGGTTGAAAATTTCTTTGCCCAGATCCAAAGCTTTCACCTTTCTCATATCTAAGACCATGCTTGTCATCAACCTTTTTCTGACTTTCAAGTAGTGCTTCAAGTTTAGATGAGCTTATCTTAAACTTCTTGTATTCATTTGCAACTTCTAGGTCATCTCTGAGAATGACAATTTGCCTCTCAAGTTCTCTCTCATTATCTCTGCTTTCTTGTAGATCAGACCCTAGATGGCCAGCTATTCTATCCAATCTGTAGCATTCTTCAGTTCTTTCTTTTAGAGTTTGATTTAGGTCTTCTTCAATATTTTTCCTTTGCTTAATTTCTTTGGTTAGCCTCATTACCCTAGATTCCATATCATGTTTTAGAATAGAAACTTCTTTTGTCAGCTTCTCACATTCCTTTGTCTTTTCTTCTAAAGCCTCATTCATGTCATTTTCTTCAGTAAGATTATCTAGCTGATGAAGTAGTTCCTTCCTTTTTTCCATTGATTTCTTTAGTTTATCTTTTAGCAAGTCAATGCAATCATTAGCATCCTTAAGGTTCGCTTTCAGATCATCTATTTCTATTTTAGACCAATCAAGATCTTCTAAAGCCAATTGAAGTTGTTCTCTGAGTGAACCCATTGAAACTACTTCCCAAATCCTCCTCAAGTTGTTTGGCTTCTTTCAAGGAACCTTGCTCTGATACCAATTGTTGGAATTAGGGATGACAACTAAGAGGGGGGTGAATCAGTTGTCTTAAAACTTTTAAAGCTTGCTGTAGTTAATTCTTCTTTACCACTTCTTAACAGATTAATGACATGATCATGAAAAGCAAGAATTAATAATATATATGAGCATAAACATAAACAACACACTTGACACCAAGAATTTGATGTGGAAACCTAGTTAAGGGAAAAACCACGGTGGGGGTTAACCCACAAAGATTATACTCTATTAAAAGTATTACAAAGGGAAGGCACATGCCTTCGAGCTCACTGCTCAAGAGAGGCTCACTACCTACAAGAATGTTTACAAAAAGGATTACAGATTGTTGAACTGATAAGTAGCATCTGCCAATGCAAGAATTTAGTTCCGGTTAAGCACATAATACTAATTTTACACACTTCATCTTTATTCTGCCCTATTTACTACTTTGCCATAATCCAGACCTCAGATCTCTTCTCTTTCGCACTTCTATCTTCCTTTTTCATACTTACTCCATATTTGCATCACTATCACACCTTACAACACTCGAATCCAACAACTATATATATCCACATAAACAAATTCAATCACCTATCTGTCGGCCTTATGAAGAACTTAATAAATAATACAAGTACTCTGTTCTGTCAGCTAAATCCATACACCAATATTGATACGTACTAGAAATAACACTTGTAGGCCACTATCCATGTCGGCCACTAATAGTATATCCCATACACAACTCACCAAAACACTTCTACTAGATCCGCTCAAGGATCTAACACAAGTTGGCCTATTCTTCACAGAACTGTTCTATCATATTAGGATCCAGTACTCATATGCTCATAACTTTTAATCCCTTTGTCACTGGAGGCTGAAATCTTAGATTTAGATTGTCTTGACATTCTTCTACATTCCCTCATATTCGCAACACACAATAATTAATTGTAGAGATTCACTAACCAAAATACTAAACTCTGTCATATACCATGTTCCTGTCTATCCAGACTGGACAAATCTTGGAACTAACTTCTGGTATGAACTGAAACTATACTACAGATGTGTGGAATGGACTTAGTTACCATCAATGATAACACCTGTCATGCGTAGCAATGTCTCTTGCCAACAATATCCCTACATATCTCCATTCCAATAATGTATTTGGTAGCTCCTAAGACTTTCATATCAAACTTACTAGGAAACTAAGTTTTAAGCTCCTAAATTAGTGTTTTATTGTCTCCAATCGTAAACATATCATCAACATATAAAACAATAATTAAAATATGCTCATTTACCTTTTTGAAGTATACATAATGATTAGAATCATTTCTTCCAAAACCTAATTCTAGCACGTGTTTCAAACTTTTGATTCCACATCTATGGGGACTAACTTAACCCATACAAAGACCTATTCAACTTACAAACTAGTTTTTCTTTACATTTCACCTTGAATCCTTTAGGTTGTTACATGAAAATTTCCTCCTCTAAGTCTCCATGCAAGAATGTTGTTTTGACATCCATTTTCTCAATCTCCAAATCAAGTGTCACAACAATAGACAATAGCATTCTAATGGAACTCAACTTAGCAACAAGGAAAAGATCCCATAAAACTTTATTCCCTCAACTTGGGAATAACCCTTTACCACCAATCATGCCTTGTACCACTCAAGAGATCTATCTACTCTAATCTTCTTCTTAAACACCCACTTGAAGCCAATAGATTTCCTATCCTTAGGTACATCAACTAAATTCCAAGTCTTACACTAGTTCAGTTTCAACATCTCCTCATCCATGGCATTCTTCCAAGACTTCTTCTCCTTAGAAGTGAGAGCCTCTTCCATATAATTTGGTTCATGATTAGTACAAGTTAGAGAAAAGACACAATAGAAATCTAATGGACTATATCTATCAGATGATCTTGTTGAAAGGCACAAGACAGCTGAGAGGGGGGTGAATTAGTTGTATCAAAACTTTAACTTCTTTAAACCACAATCAATTTCACAATCACTTAACTTATTTCCTTATTTTGTTATGAGCATTAAACATGAGTAGTAGAATCAAAACATGAACACATCAACACCATACACACATCAACGCCATATTTTTTACATGGAAAACCTTAAACAGGGAAAACCACAGTGAGTGTTAGCTCACAATATAATATAGTAACAATACCGAATATCAAAAGGTGGCTCACTACCAAAGGGATCATTGTCCAGGGCTCACTACCCAAAGGAGAGGCTCACTACCAAAACGGTGGCTCACAGTCAGGGGTGGCTCACTGCCAAAGGTTGAACTGATTTAGTAGCATCTATACCATACCTGAGTTCAGTTCCATTGAAGCGCACTATATCTCCCCTGCTCTACTCTACTTTTACACTTCACACTTATCTTCACATCTTCACACAATTACATCTCAAAAATGAATTCATTACATGTATTTATACCTATCATCAACCTTGGAATGAACATCAAGGTCGGCATTACATTCTAGAACCATTGGAACTTTCTACAAGGTCGACATACATACATAAATCAAATTAGGACAAGACCTAAATAATCTTGTGGAGAAAATGAATGAAGGATGAACACATCACAGCTTAGATTAGACCCAAATGCATCTTCACATGCTTGGATACACTTCCACAATCCATGAATCACCTCTGCAATAAGTGTGACAAACCAGGTCAGCAAGAACTTATGTATATATCAGGAATGCTTGGAAACATGCTTGCAAAATCTTCGTTGTAGCTTGCGGATCAAGCACATGCCTTCAACACAATATGGAGACATCCAAGGACAACATAGAATCACTTAGGAGTCAACAAATCCAACCACAATAGACCTCCCTTGAGCACAACATATATCACTTGGAGAACATATCACAGACTGCTTCTCAACAGACACTGTCAAGCTCTGCTAATTAGAAACTTGTTTTCTGGACCTTCAAATCACATATCCTTTGGAATAAAGATTACTAAGGACCTTATAAGCTTAAGTCTAGAACCACAAAGCCAAAAACCAATATGTAGAGAAATGCGGAGCAAAACACTTTCTCACTATCACTCTACAAACCTTGCCAGGCACAGTCTTCACACTGGTGAATAGAACTTTTTCTGCATAGCGATCCGGACCACCAAATTATGGATTTAGCATCTTAAAAAACTTCTCTAAATCATATCCAAAGCTCATACTCTAGTATTCAATACAAAGAAAATGCAGAGCAAAGTACTTAGACAGTGTTCTTCAATCAATCAACAAATAGCAATATCAGAAGATATAGATGACACAAATGACAACACAGACATGTTGACATCAATGACAACACTAGTTAGCACATACTTGCAAAAATCTCCCCCTTTGTCATTGATGGCAACATATGATGTGAAAAACATGTTCCCCCATCAATACACAATTCTGCATCAAAATTCCCCCTTCCTTTTTATACCTCTATACTCTTACTCCCCCTGATTTTTTCACATGATTTCTCTCCCCCTTTGACATCAATGGAAAAGGGCATCACATCTCTTTTACTGCACATACTTGCACTCTCTTGCTCTGATCTATCTAACATCATTCTTTACTCCCCCTGAATACAACAATCATCTCAAACCACTACCTGCTCCCCTTGAGAGGTAGCCTCCAACATCAGTCCAAAAAGAGGAATGCACTTTGAAGCACACTGGACTGATGCACCTTCCTATGCATCTAGTTCAAGGGAGGAGGGGCAATAACCCCTAATTTCTCTCAGAGATACTCAAATGTGTCTTTTGGAAGAGCCTTAGTGAATAAATTAGTAACTTGATCTTTTGTTGGTACATACTCAAGATTTACCTCATTCTCTGCAACTTTCTCCCTCAAGAAGTGATACTTGATTGAAATGTGCTATCTTTGAATGCATCACTAGATGCTTTGAGATATTTATAGCACTTGTGTTATCACAAAGAATAGGAATCAGTCCATCAAACTCAACTTTGATATCCTTCAAGGTTTGCTTCATCCAGAGCACCTAAGTGCAGCATGATACTTCATCATATATTATGCTTCTGCAATAGACAAGGAAATTGATTCTTGTTTCTTATTATGCCAGGACACCGTTCTATCTCCAAAGAAGAATGCACCTCCACTTGTGTTTTTCCTGTCATCAGCACATCCAGCCCAATCTGCATCTATATAGGTACTTAAAGAAAAATCATTGTTCTTAAGATACCACAAGCCATGATTAGGAGTGCCCTTCAAATACATGAATATCCTCTTAACTGCCATCACATGTGATTCTCTGGGATCTGATTGGAATCTGGCCACAAGACATACTACATGCATGATATCTAGTTTGGTAGCAGTCATGTAAAGCAGTCCTCCAATCACTGATATGTACTTGCTTTGATCAACCTTAGGAGATTCATCATTCTTTCTTAATTTACAACTGGTAACCATAGGAGTGCATACCGGTTTAGAATCCTCCATTCCAAACTTCTTCAACAATTCTCTAACATATTTTGATTGAGAAATAAAAATGCCTTTGTCTGTCTGACTGATTTACAATCCAAGAAAGAAATTCATCTCACCACACATAGACATCTCAAATCCTTTTTGCATTTCATTTACAAAATCCTTGCACATTTCTTCATTTCCACCAAATATGATATCATCTACATAGACTTCAATGATCAGGATTTTACTTTTCTTACCTTGATATACATATTGCTATCTGTGGACCCTTTACTGAAACCCTACTGCAGCAGATACTTATCTAGTCTTGCATACCAAGCTCTAGGAGCTTGCTTCAATCCATACAAGGCCTTCTTCAACTTGCATACCATGTCTGGTTTGTCTAATAACTGGAACCCATCTGGTTGCTCTATGTAGACTTCTTCTTCTAACTCACCATTTAGGAAGGCATATTTCACATCCATCTGATATACCTTGAAGTTATTATGTGTTGCAAATGCCAAAATAGTCTGATAGCTTCCATTCTTGCCACTGGAGCATAGGTCTCTTCATAATCAATTCCTTCAACTTGGGAGTAGCCTTTACATACAAGTTTTCCTTGTTTCTCACAACTTCTCCAACTTTATTCAGTTTGTTCTGGAAAACCCACTTTGTTCCAATCACATTCTTGTTTGCAGGTCTAGGGACAAGTTCCCAAGTCTTGTTTTTTCTCAATTTGTTGTAGTTCTTCATTCATTGCCTCGACCCAATGCTCATCATTGCATGCTTCATTCACTGTTTTAGGTTCCACTTTTGAAAGTAGACAAAGATTTACTTGTTCCTTTGCAATCTTGCTTCTTGTCATCACACCTTTCCTTTTGTCACCAATAATCTGATCTTCAGAATGATCTCTTTGCACATACCTTAGAGTTTTAGGAGTTCTTACTGAGGCTTCAGCTTGAGTTTCTTCTTCCTCCGGAGCATATTGTTCTTCAGTCTAAACTTCCTTTTCTTTGCCTTTTTCAATCTTTTCTATATCAACAGGTTCATCTGACTCATATCCATCTAGTTGGATATCTTCATCTACCTTTACATTTGCACTTTCAATGATCTTTATCAGTCTTTTTATATAGCACCGGTAAGCCTTGCTCTTGGTGGAGTATTCAAGGAATATGCCTTCATCACATCTGGCATCAAACTTTCCTAATTCTTTATCCCTTCTAATGTAGCATTTGCTTCCAAAAACTTTGAAGTATTTGACAATAGGAGCTCTACCATACCATAGCTCATAAGGTGTCTTTGTTTCTTCTGCTCTAATTTGAACTTTGTTTTGAATGTAGACAACAATATGTATTGCTTCTTTCCAGTACACTTCCGGTAGGTCTGCTTCTTTGATCATTGCTTTGGCAACATCTTGAATAGTTCTATTCTTCCTTTCAACCACTCCATTTTGTTGAGGAGTCCAGGGAGTAGACAAATTTTTCTTTATTCCATGTTCTTCACAAAAAGTATTGAACTTGTTTGAGGTAAAATCACCACCTCTATCAAATCTTAAGCATATGATTCTCAAATCCAATTCATTTTCAACCATAGCTTTGAATACCTTGAACTTATCTAAAGCTTCTACTTTTTCTCTAAGGGAAGTAACCCAAGTCATTCTTGAAAAAATCATCAATAAGGAGCATGAAATACCTTTCACCTTGCAAGCTTCTTGTTCTTGTGGGACCACACAAGTCTGCATGCACCAACTCCAACAAACTAGTAGAGGATTATTCTTTGCTTTTTAAAGTAGTCTTTGTCATCATCCCAAACTGGCATTCTTTGCATATAACATTGGCAAGCTTCACAATCTTAGGCAGATCTCTTACAACTTGAATAGTGCTTATTCTTACCAGATTATTAAAGTTAATGTGACACATTCTCCTATGCCATAGCCAACTTTCATCTGACTAAGCCAACAAGCAATAATTTTTAGCACCTTTCAAATGATAAACATTGACATGAGTCTTCTTACCGGCAACAATTAAGGTTTCAGAGCTATTCTGTAACTTACACCCATTGTCCTTGAACACAAGATTATACCCTTTGTCACACATTTGTCCAACACTTAGTAGACTATGCTTTAGGCCCTTGACATAAAGAACATCATCTATATTATGCTTGCCATCAAAAGTGATAGATCCTTTTCCACAAATCTTACCAGTTGCATCATCACCAAACCTAACAAGTCCTCCATCATACTTTTCAAACTTAACAAACTTACTCTTGTCTCCTGTCATGTGGTTTGAGCATCCACTATCAATGATCCATTCATCTTCCTTTTTAGCATGGAATGTAGACAAATCTCCTGCACTTTCTTCCTTCACATAGCTTGCAAGATTAGCAGAAATAGGTTCTTCTCTAAGTGCAATAAACAAACATTCACTACTATTACCATCATCAGAATTAGATTTATCATCAATTACACCATCATCTCTAACATAATAACTCTTTCTTACCAGCTTCCTTTGCTTTCATTGATTTTCAAATCTCTGTCAGGACATCTTGAAGCATAATGACTAATTTTACCACAACTGAAGCATTTGAAAGGTAACTTACCTTTGAATTTTCCTTTGTTGCCCCTCTTTATTCTGCTTGCAAATTTGGCTTGTAGCTCTGTAAAGTCTTCATCATCTGATTCCATAGCATATTTCTCTAATCTAGCAGTCTTAGTTGCTTCCTTGGCCTTGAAAGCAGTCTTAGTTTTCACAGCGTCGTCAGTAGTACCAAACTCTCTTATTTCAAAAGATGTCAGTTTGCCAAGTAATTGATCTTTTGCAAGCTTGCCCAATTCCAACAACTCTTCAATGGCAGATACCTTGTGACTATAAGATTTGGGAAGAGTTCTGAGTATCTTATCTATAATATCCTCATCCTTTAATTCTCCACCAAGACCCTTGATGTTGTTGACAACTTCATCAATCTTTTGTAAGTAAATTGTTATGTTCTCATCTTCACCCATTTGCATGGTTTCATATGTGGTCTTTAGATTATGTAACTTGGCCTTCTTGATAGATGCATCACCTTCATAGATTTTATTTAATTTGTCCCAAATCTCATAAGCAATTTCCAAATTCACAACTTTTGCCATTTTAGTGTTAGACAGGGCATTTAACAGAGCATTTTTAGCTTTGTGATTAGCCTCAAACTCTTTAATCTCTTCTTCAGAATCCATATCTTTAGGAACTATGTATTTATCTTTAACCATTTCCCAAACATTATAACCAAGAGAAATGAGATAACTTTTGCATTCATACCTTCCAGTAGGCATAGTCGGATCCATCGAACTGAGGAATGTCTTTCTTGTGTGTCATCCTGGATCTACCTTAAGCTGCAGGATTTCTTCAAAGGAACCTTGCTCTGATACCAATTGTTGAAAGGCAGACAACTCAGAGGGGGGGTGAATCAGTTGTATCAAAACTTTAACTTCTTTAAACCACAATCAATTTCACAATCACTTTGCTTATTTCCTTATTCTGTTATGAGCATTAAACATGAGTAGCAAAATCAAAACATGAACACATCAACACCATACACACATGAACACCAGATTTTTTATGTGGAAAACCCTAAACAAGAAAAAACCACGGTGAGTGTTAGCTCACAATTTAATGTAGTAACAATACCGAATATCAAAAGGTGGCTCACTGCCAAAGGGCTCACTACCCAGGGTTCACTGCCCAAAGGAAAGGCTCACTACCAAAATGGTGGCTCACTGCTGAGGGTGGCTCACTATCAGGGGTGGCTCACTGCTGGGGGTGGCTCACTACTAAAGGTTGAACTGATTTAGTAGCATCTATACCATGCCTGAGTTCAGTTCCATTGAAGCACACTATATCTCCTCTGCTTTGCTCTGCTTTTGCACTTCACACTTATCTTTTCATCTTCTCACAATTACACCTCAAACACAAATTCTTTACATGTATTTATACATATCATCAACCTTGGAATGAACATCAAGGTCAGCATTACATTCTACAACCATTGGAACTTTCTCCAAGGTCGGCATACATACATAAATCAAATTAGGACTAGACCTAAACAATCTTGCAAAGCAAATGAATGAAGGATGAACACATCACGGATTAGCTCAGACCCAAATACATCTTCACATGCTTGGACATGCTTCCACAATCCACGAATCACCTCCACAACAAGTGTGACAAACCAGGTCGGCCAGAACTTATGTACATATCAAGAACTCTTAGAAACATGCTTGCAAAATCTTCATTGTAGCTTGCAGATCAAGCACATGCCTTCAACATAATTTGGAGATATCCAAGGACAACATAGGATCACTTGGGAGTCAACAAATCCAACTGCAATAGATCTCACTTGAGCACAACATATATCACTTGGAGAACATATCACATACTACTTCTCAACAGACATTGTCAAACTTTACTAATTAGAAACTTGCTTTATGAAGCTTCAAATCATATATCCTTTAGAATTAAGATTACTAAGGACCTTATAAGCTTAAGTCCAGAACCGTAAAGCCAAAAACTAATATGCGGAGAAATGCGGAGAAAAATGCTTTCTCCCTGTCACTCTGCAAACCTTGCCAAGCATAGTCTTCACACTGGTGAATAGAACTTTTTCTGCACAGTGGTCTAGACCACCAAATTATGGATTTATCATCTTCAATCACTTCTCTAAATCATATCCAAAGCTCATACTCTAGTCTTCAATACAAAGAAAATACAGAGCAAAGTACTTAGATAGTTTTCTTCAATCAATCAGCAAATAGCAATATCAAAAGATATTGTTGACACAAATGACAACACAGACATGTTGACATCAATGACAACACTAGTTAGCACATACTTACAATAGATCTACACTACCTTAAAGACCTTCTCATAGTTTACAGTGAAGAATTTCTTGTAGCATTTACACCTTGTTCTTCTTCAAAGTTACCACAAGATGTGCTTTTTTCATCCTCTTCCAAACTACCTTGTTCACTATTATGTGTAGCTTCTAGTACATTCTAATCCTCCATTTTTGTTTTAAAATGTACCCTCTCAATTTTAGTATCCTTTGACTATTCAATTTTAGGCACTATACCAAGTTCCTTGAATGTAACATCCCTTAAATAGAGATCCTTCAAGGTTTCTAGATTCCAAACCTTGTAGCCTTTGACATTTTCTCCATAAACTATGAAAATAAACCTTTTATCTTTGAGATCCAACTTGGACCGCTACTCCTTAGGCACCTAAACAAATGCCTAACAACCAAATACTTGCAAGTGTGTCACCATTGGTTTTCTTCTAGTCCACACTTCATATGACATCTTATTTTTTAGTGCAGAAATGGGAGACATGTTCTTCAAGTAGCATGTGGTGCTCATCTCCTTCACCCAAAACTTCAATCCTAGGCTAGCACTACTCAACATACTCCTTCCCTAATCTAGCAAAGTTTTGTTTAACCTTTTTGCTACCCAATCCTATTGTAGTGTATATGGATTACTTCTTTGCTTCACAATTCTAGCATGCTTACAAAATACATCAAACTCTTTAGAGAAAAACTCACCACCATTATCTATTCTATGCAACTTTATTTTCTTAGTGGTCTAATTATCAACCAAGGATTTAAACTTCTTAAACTTGAGAAAAAATTTAGACTTAAGCCTAAGAAAATATATCCAAAGTATACCTAGAATAATCATTAGTGAATTACAAGTAATATAGAGACTTACCAATGGATGGGATATCCACATAACCAAACACATCACTATGTATCACCTCTAAAATCTCATCTACTCTAGTATTGCTATAGTTGAACTACACTCTATTCTATTTGGCAAGCACACACACAAAAGTTAATACCAACAAAACAATCACTTAGACTTTCCACCATATCTTTACTTACCAAGATTTTTAATCCTTTTTTACTCAAATGACCTAACCACAAATGCCACAATAACCCTAATTTAGATGTAGTAACATTAGCACAACTAGATAAATTTGATGCATCCAACCTATACAAAGTACCATACTGCACTCCTATTGCAAGCACCAAATTACCTCTTACTAATCTACACCCTTTCCTATCAAAAGTGACATGATTAGTCATTTTAGACATAGACATAAGGTTTCTTGCCAAACCTAGTATATGTAGTACATCTATGAGTGTCCATACTCTACCATCCATGAAAGCAACTTTAACCTTTCCTCAACCAACAATCTTCAAGGAACTATTGTTACTAAGAAAAATTTGCCCTTCATCACTTTTGGTATGCTCTGAGTACCACTCCCTGTGCATGGTGCAATATGAAAAGAAGCACATGAATCAATAACCAAGAATCATCACCACCAACATTCACAGACCCAAAGGCATCACTCCTATATTTATAAATATCAAAGGCATTATAAGAGAAGTCATCCTTCTTTTTGGACTTACACTCCTTTATGTGACCTTTCTTGCCACAATTCCAGCATTTTACCTTAGACTTACCTAAAGATTTAGACCTAACCTTTCATTTAGAACTCTAATCTCTTGTCTTCTTTTGACCTTCCTCTTACCACAAGGGCATCAGAAGATTTATCATCCATGGACCTTTTCCTAGTTTATTCACTTAAGAAAATGCTAATCACATTTTCTAGTTTAAGTGTTGTTTCATTACTACTTATTGACATCACAAGGTTATCCCATGAATTTGGTAAGGAACAATGTAACACACTACATTTTTCCTCTTCTTTCATCTTAACTCCTATTGATGAAAGTTGACTTAATATCATATTAAAACAATTCAAGTGATCAGTTACACAACCTCCTTCCCTCATTTTTAGAGAATATAACTTTTTCTTCAAAACAAGTTTATTTACTAGGCTATTGGATTGATATAACATACCTAACTTATTCCGTAATGAATTTGTTGTCTTCTCCCAAGACACATTAATTAATACAAAATTTGATAGACAACCAAATAGTACTTCTCAATTTCTTATCCAAATTTACCCAGTCTTCATCAGACATACTTGAAGGTTTAGCCAAAGAAGATATCATAGTTCACTGATCTTTGTCCACCAGAAGATCCTCCATCTTCAACTTCCATAATTCCAAGTTCTAACTATTGTATTTGTCAATTTCAAACCTTCATGTGCTCACCATAGATTTAATGTTGTTTTTCTTTCTCATAGAATCCCTCAAAGATTTTATTTGATTATATTTATACACCAACCACAACTTTCTAATTGTTATAGGGTTACACCACCACACATGCTAGGGTGTGCACTCCAACAAAGTAGTTACCACTAAAACAACCAAAATGCTAGGGATTTTCACCCTTTTTCTAGAGGACTGACTAACTAAAATAACAAATTCTTAAGATTATGTGTTCAGTTAACAGTCAACATGTATCAAATATAAACATCAACACATATGAAATTAGTGGAACAATATGCAATCACAAGATTACACAAGACACAAAGATTTACATTGAAAACCCTTACAAAATAAAAAACCACCACCAAAAGATGTTAACAGTTGTATTATTCAAAATCAACATTGATTCAATACAACAAGGACTTTGGACAAACTTTTACAGAGTCTCAATCTACAACAAACCCTTCTTATGCAATCACTCAAGTGTTTATACACCAACAATGTACATGAATGTCTTTAGTGTCTATAGAGTGAATTCATAACCACTGGTAACCTTGGTGAATTCATACAAACTATTAGACAGAGACGGGTTCATGGAATACTAACTACCCAACCATATAACTAACTTGTAGAATACCGAGAGTCATGTAACCATAGTCCATACTTATGTGATGTTGGCATACCACAAATACCACCAAATATGATGTCTTTGCATGGATAATCACCTTGTAAACTTTGACACTAGCGCACACTATGAAACAATAGTTGTGCATCCTAAATATATTGTCGATACAAGTATGTTTCCAATATATCCACCACTACCTGGCTTCTTACTGGCAATAGCTCATACAAACATAAATTCACTCCAGATTGCTTGTGGTATCTTATGTCATCTTCCAAAACATTATCTATCCCTTAGTTCATGCCACATGTTCACCAGTTCTGTCACAAGTGCTCCTGCATCATCGATCATGTTCCAACAAGTACTAAACACATATGTGGTTGTGAGTTCTTCATCCAGATAACTTGTGGTTTTTTCATAGCACCACCATATGTGAACCAACATATATGATGCACCACAATACCTGTAACATTATTAACATATGTAATGCACTATGTTTTATATACAATAATACCTGAAAACTCACTACATTCCACTGTAATAAAGACTACTTCCAACTAGAACTCTCCCAAGTGAATATCACCTAAGCCCCAACACAACGTGCCCAACAAATCTATATTCAGGTGGCTAACCATAATGGATGTTGTATACCATTTCTAGGAGGGTTGTATCTACTAGATTGTCACTAGCCAATCCAAGGAAAAATACTAGCATAAAAATGGTATCCTTAGCCCATGATTTAAACTTTACAATTTCATAAGGACGATTACCGTTGGGTACCTTACCATCATATGTTATTTTTTGCAAAAATCTTTTGGAATATTTATTAGCACTCTCATAATCACTAGCGACTAGCTATGGGTTAATGGGGATGGTTCCTAATTCTGCAGGTACTACAAATCCCAACCCACTGCCAACATTCTACTTGATAATGGACAAAATTTGTCAATGGGGATGGTGAGGATGCTTTAGGAGGATTTGGTCAAGTTCAATGGCACAATGAACAAAATCAGAAAAAGAATAAAACTGTTGAAAAAACAAGGCATGTTGGATATGCGATAGTAAATTCTCTCAAAAAATAGGTATGACAAGGTCATCAAGAGGCTGGCAACCCCATCAAACAAGGAAAATAAGCTCAAGAAGCGAAGCCCTAAAAACTTTCATGAACATATTGTTTGCATTGATCGAAGTGTGTAAGAGAGACTTTGGGTTGCATGTTATACTGAAAATGAGAGATAAATTGGCATGAGCAACATTAGAAAATGAGTGTAGGGAACTAGTAGATAAGGTATAGAACTAGTCTAAGACATGATCAGTTAGTGTACTAGGAAAGAATTTGGCCAAGACAGTCATCACAGGTATGTGCCAAGCATAGGGTGGACAAGTTTCTCACATGGTGCATTGGGTCACCATGACCATTGTACTTATCAAATGAAAGAGTTCCCACACCAACAAGAGAGGGGCGTGTGAGAATCTTAGAAGACAAAGGAGAGCATAGCCATGTAGGTATAGAAGGAGCATGATGCAGGAGCATCTGGTGGTGTAAGGGCAATCTTGCATCACCCAAAAAAAGATGTGTTTCAAAATTGTTGATGTTCTTTCCATTTCTTTTCAAAATTTGTGGTTCTAGTTCCATAATCCATTGAATAATGATGTAGAACTTTCAGTTTTTCCAAACTGCTAAAAATAGCAACGTGCTATTTTAGGAAAGTTTGCATTTGGGAACGGATTGAAGTGAAAATTTATAGGAAGCTTCGTAACTGAAAAATAAGACCTTTGCCAAAGGAATCATGCAAAGATCATTTGCGAGCTAAAAGATATTAAGGTTTATGTTTCCTGAAAAATACTTGAAAATTATTCAAACTCAGGTTTGAGGCACTAAATGGCCCTGTATGAGCCTGAAAATGGCCAAAACTAGCAGAGTAGATTAGTAGCGCGTAGAGCACTCCGTGAGCTTTTCGACACATAAAATGGTTCGTCAATCAAACACCCAGATCAAAAGTTATGGCTCCCGGAAGTTGACCTATTTTTGGAGGGAGATGCAAATTTTGAAATTAAGTTTTTGGCCACCAAAAAGGCTATTAATAACCATTTTGGGGAACCCTGGGCAGTAGTAGAGTTAAGGGGGAAAGTGTAGAGTCAAGAATAGGTAGAAAAACAAAAACCCTAGTTGATTTGGAGTTACAAAAGGTAGAAGATTCCAAAGCTTGGTGAGGTGTAGCTGTAGTGTGTTGCAGCTTGTGGAGGATTGATTCCTCTGATTGTAATTGAGCTTCTGTAATGTAATGAGTTGTCCAAATTAATAAAAAAATATTCTATTTTCTGTGTGCCATTTTTGTTGTTGTGTGTTTATGATTTACCCCCTTCATCAAGTGGTATCAGAGCAAGGGTTCTTGAGTGTGTAGACAGATCGCCAACCGTGAGGTAGTTTGCACCAGGACCTGAGGTTGTGGGTTTGCTGCAGAGATCAAGATGCCTCCAAGAAGAAATCATATTGGGAGGAATGCTTTGACGGAAGCAGGTTTTAGAGCCCTACAAAGGCAAATTGATGCATTGCAAGAGGAGCTGCGAAGAGGGTTTGATCCAAGAACAAGAGAAGAAAGTAAGGATGAAGCTGAAGAAGAGTTATCTGAGGAAGAATAAGAAGCTACAGGAGATCCTCCAGAAGTTAGGTTATTGAGGGCCATTTCGAAGATCAAAAAGAGGCCCAGGATCGAAGTTTCTACATATTTTGGAGATTTGAATTCAGAACAGCTTATTGATTGGATCAATGACGTGGAGGAATATTTCAAGTATGAAGATGTGGAGGACCCAGATCGGGTCAAGTTTGCAAAAACAAAGTTGAAGGGCCACACCAGTATTTGGTGGAAGGAGGTCCAATTAGAGAGGAATAAAAGAAGAAAAGGAAAGATCACCAGATGGGATCAGATGGTGGAGAAACTGAAGAAGTAGTTCATTCCTGTGGACTATGAAATGGAGTTGCTGAAGAAGCTGCAAGGACTGAAACAAGGTAACAAGTCTGTTAAGGAGTATACAGACAAGTTTTATAAAATTACTATCAGGACAGGCCATGCAAAGCCCAAGAAGGAGAAGGTAGCCCATTACATTAATGGGTTGAGGCTAAGTATTCAAGAGGAGCTGAGCCTGGTCAAAAAGACCACCATAGAAGATGCGTACTATTTTTCCATGAAGGTGGAAGAGAAGCTGAATAAAAGATTCAATACCAAGCAAAGGGGAAGAGGTAAAGGCGAAAGGACTGGTGGAAGACCCTATGGAGGCCGTAATGAAGATCAAAAGAAAAGTGAAGAAGATGGCACTAGTCAAAATCAGAGAGGAGATAATACCTACCGCCCTCATGACCAGAACAATGGTGAGCAAACAGGAGGAAGAGGCTGACCTAGACAAGGACATGGAAGAGGAGGTTTCAGAGGAACCTATTTTCAATGTGGAGAAGAAGGGCATCAAGCATACGAGTGTCTGCAACATCAAGGACAAACAGAAGACCTGAAGGTAATGCACGAGTTGCACATGTAGATGAAGATGCACAGTTTGAGAGTTCTGAAGACGCTGAAAGGGAAGAAACCCTAGTTGTCAGAAGAACTTTGGTGAATGAGGAGAAAGAACCCAATCAGAGGAAGAGTTTATTCCACACAAGGTGCAAATGTGAAGATAAGTGTTGTGATATTATTATTAACAGTGGAAGCACTGACAATCTTGTTTCAGAGGAGATGGTTGACAAGAAGAAAGCATCCACATCCATATCGGATTGCATGGCTGCAGAAGGACCACAGAGCTTTGGTCAATGAGCAGTGTTTAGTGAAGTTCAAGATTGGGGACTACCATGATGAGGTGTTGTGTGATATCATACCGATGGATGCGTGTCATATGTTATTGCAGAGGTCATGGCAGTATGATAGGAGCGTTGTCCATGATGGCCGTGTAAACACATATTTGCTAACAAAGGATGGAGTTCATCACAAGTTGAAGCCCTTGAAGGAGGTGGAAGAAAAGGTTTGTAGTACTACCAGAATTTGCTTGGTAGATGGTAGAAAATTTTTGGAGGGTATGAAGCATAAGCGTCATTGCTTTGCATTGATCCCTAAGACTAGTCAAGAGAAATGTGAAGATGTACTAGCAGAAGTTTCAAATATGTTGGAAGAATTTCAAGACATTTTCTTTGATAATATACCAGAAGGTTTACCACTAGTGAGGAAGATAAGTCATCAAATGGATTTGATACCAGGAGCCAGTTTGCCAAATAAGGTAGCCCACAGAATGACTCCAGCAAAGAATGAAGAGTTGAATAGACAAGTTCACGAGTTGTTAAGGAAGGGACTGATCAAGGAGAGCTTGATTGCATGTGTGGTACCTGCAGTACTAGCACCAAAGAAAGATGGAGAGTGGAGAATGTGTACAGATTCTCAGGCCATCAATAAGATCATGATCAAGTACAAGTTTCCATTACCAAGAATGGATGACATAATGGACTATTTGAGTGGAGCCAAGTACTTCACAAAAATTGATCTGAAGAGTGGGTATCACCAGATCCGTATCAGGGAAGGAGACGAATGGAAGACAACCTTCAACACAAAGGAAGGTTTGTATGAGTGGTTAGTCATACCATTTGGGCTAACCAATACACCAAGCACATTCATACAGCTCATGAACAAGGTATTGAAAGAATTTTTGGGAAGTTCTGTTATTATTTTTTAGATGATATTTTGATTTTCAGTAAAACTTGGGATGAGCATATGATGCATATCATAAGAGTTTTGGAGAAGCTAAGAGGGGAGAAGTTGTTGATCAATCTAAAGAAATGTAGCTTTGCAAAGAAGGAGTTGGTATACCTAGGATTTTTTGTCTCAAAGGAAGGTCTTAAGAAGGACCCAGAGAAGGTGAGGGCTATCATTGAATGGCCTACGCCAAGGAGTGCTTCAGAGGTAAGATCTTTTCATGGTTTGGTATGTTTTTATAGAAAGTTTATCAGGAATTTTAGTAGCATTTGTGCACCCCTAACTGAGACAATGAGAGGGGATAGAAAAGAGTTTAAATGGACTAAAGGAGCAGACAAAAACTTTGATACATTGAAGCAAAAAGTCACCTGTTTTAGCACTTCCAAATTTCAATAAGGTATTTCAAGTAGATTGTGATGCTAGTGGCAATGCTATAGGAGCTGTTTTGAGTCAAGAAGGTAAGCCCATTGCCTATTTTAGTGAGAAATTTAATGATGCCAAGAAAAAGTATTTTGTTTATGATCAGGAATTTTATGCAATAGTTCAGGCTTTGAAGAAATAGAGACATTATCTATTGCCAAAAGAGTTTGTTTTATATATTGATCATCAGGCTTTGCAATATCTTAATAGTCAAGGAAAGTTAAATCAAAGGCACTTAAAATGGGTTGAGTTTTTGCAGAGTTATACTTTTTTTTTAAGCACAAGAGTGGGAAGTCCAACAGAGTTGCAGATGCCTTGAGTAGAAGGCAAAATTTGTTGACAGAAATGAAGATAGAGGTTGTTGGGTTCGATGAGCTCAAAAGTTTGTATTCTGAAGATCCAAATTTTGCAGAGGCTTAGAAAGCTTGTCTAGAACCTGTTACTTTGGACAGGACAAAATGGTTGGATTTCATAATCCAAGATGGCATGTTGTTTAGAGGAAGCCAGTTGTGCATTTCGAGGAGTTCCATGAGAGAGAACCTGATAAAGGAGAAGCATAGTGGAGGATTGGCTGGACACTTTGGTCGAGATAAGACCATTTCTATTGTTGGTGAAAATTATTATTGGCTGCAGTTGCAGCAAGATGTGAGGAAATTTGTGCAGAGTTCCATAGTGTGTTAGATGGCAAAAAGAACAAATCAGAATACAGGGCTATATCAACCATTACTTGTACTAGAGAAGCCATGGGATGAAATTAGTATGGATTTTATTCTTGGTTTACCAAGGACATAGAGAGGACATGATTCCATTTTTGTGGTGGTGGATAGATTCTCAAAGATGGCACATTTCATTCCTTCCAGGAAGACTAATGATGTTGTTCATATTGCTAAATTATTTTTCAGAGAGGTGGTGAGATTACATGGTCTACCTAAGAGCATAGTTTTAGATCGAGATACCAAATTTGTTGGTTATTTCTAGAGAACATTATGGAAGAAGTTGAAGACAGATTTGAAGTTTAGTTCTGCACACCATCCACAGACTGATGGACAGACTGAAGTGGTGAATAGGAGTTTGGGTAACCTGCTACAATGCTTAGTAGGAGATAAGCCCAAGGGATGGATTTTATTTTACCACATGTAGAATTTACTTACAACAATTATGTCAATAGGAGTACTGGTAAATCACCATTCCAGATTGTATATGGGAATAGTCCAAGAAATGCTTCAGAGTTAAGGAATCTGGACAAAGGAGAAAAGACAAGTGTCGAGGCTAAAGACTTTGCAGAACACATGAAGAATTTGCATGAAGAGGTGAGAAAGCACATTAATAAGATGAATATTTAGTACAAGGCTAAGGTAAATCAGAAGAGGAGATATAAGGAATTTCAGGTCAGAGATGAAGTCATGGTTCACTTGAGAAAAGAAAGGTTCCCAATTGGAACATACAATAAGCTGAAAATGAAGAAATTTGAACCATGCAGAATTTTGAAGAAATGTGATTCAAGAAATGCATATGAGGTAGAGCTACTGAGTGGGATCAACATTTCCCCTATTTTCAATATTGCTGATTTATCAGAATATCATGAAGGTGGAAAAGAGGATGGACCAACAGAAGAACAGTGGAGTATTTCGGCATCTACTTCCACAGAGGAGATATAAGAGATCTTGGATAGCCATGTGGGAAGAAGTACTCAGAACAGGAAATATGAAGAATATCTGGTGAAATGGAAAGGAAGGCCTATTGAAGATTCTTCTTGGTTGTATAAGGCAGAGGTTGACCGTTTAGGTTTTTCTCACACAAACACCTGAGACGTGATAAGGTCACTTCTCAAATTACCCTGGGTGTCTGATGCAGGAGCATCCAGTGGTGTAAGGGCAATATTGCATCACCCAAAAAAAGATGTGTTTCAAAATTATTGATGTTCTTTCCATTTCTTTTCAAAATTTGTGGTTCTGGTTCCATAATTGCTTGAATAATGATGTAGAACTTTCAGTTTTTCTAAATTGCTAAAAATAGCAACCTGCTACTTTAGGAAAATTTGCATTTGGGCACGGATTGAAGTGAAAATTTACAGGAAGCTTCGTAACTGAAAAATAAAACCTTTGGCGAAGGAATCACACAAAGATCATTTGCGAGCTGAAAGATATTAAGGTTTCTATTTCTTGAAAAATGCTTGAAAATTATTCAAACTCGGGTTTGAGGCACTAAACGGCCCCATACGGGCCCAAAAATGGCTAGAACCAATAGAGTGAGTTCTTAGCACATAGAGCACTCTGCGAGATTTTCAATGCATAAAACGGTTCGTCAATCAGACACCAGGATCAAAAGTTATGGCTCCCGAAATTTGACCTATTTTTGGAGGGAGATGCAAATTTCAAAATTAGGTTGTTGGCCGCCAAAAAGGCTATTAATAACCATTTTTGGGAACCCTGAGCAGTAGTAGAGTTAAGGGGGAAAGTGTAGAGTCAAGAATAGGTGGGAAAACAAAAACCCTAGCTGATCTGGGGTTACAGAAGGCAGAAGATTTCAGAACCTAGTGAGGTGTAGTTGTAGTGTGTTGCAGCCTGTGGAGGATTGATTCCTCTTATTGTAATTGAGCTTCTGTAATGTAATGAGTTGTCTAAATCAATAAAGAAATATTCTATTTTCTACGTGTCATTTCTGTTGTTGTGTGTTTTATGATTTACCCCCTTCATCAGATCAATAATTGGAATGGGTTTTGTTTCAATAAGAGTAGTGTTAGGAGGAGGTAGCTCACTAGAAATAGATGGTGATGCTTCTAGAAGAGAAAGTGGTATAGCAGGGCAGTAGGAAAAGAAGGTGGAGAAATATAATGGCAAGGGTTGAGCTCTAAAAGAGATTGCTCAGATGTAGGAGAGGAATTAGTAGATAAAGAATGGTGAGAAGGATTGTCAACATCTATCATAGGAGGAAGTTTGACTAATATGAAATTAAAGAAGTGATGAACGATGTTGGCATGCTCAATATTATCTACAACAGGGAGTTCATCCTCTAAAGAAAGAGGAGGCAAAGAACAAGAGAAGAGTCCATCTTGCTAAGAGAAAGGATCAATAGGAGCATGAGTCTCATCATCACTTGAAGAATAGTCACCGAAGGCACTAAAAGAAAGATTATAAATAGAAATTTGAGAGCCATGTGGTAAAAGAGTATGATCATTTGTAAGAATAGGATCCTCAATCTAATGAGAGATCCAAGAGGTTGAAAGATGTGACCTTTGGATGGCTACAAAAGAGAAGTCTTCATCATAGAGAAGGTTGTCATAAATAGAAGCTAACACTGAATTGCCACTGTAGAAATTTCTAATGACTAAGTGGAAACGTAAGGAGATTGATTTCTAAACAACAATATTATGTTTTGTGTTAGAAATAGAAAATGGAACAAAGAAACTTGGTTTTTGATGGTTGCAGTTCAGATGCTAGATGACTGATACCAACCAAAAATAAGATGCAGAAGTAAGTAATAATGTTGCAGGACACACAGTTGTCGAACACCTGCAAAACAATAGAAAATGCACAACAACAACAAGAATAATAGAGGAAAATAGGTTCACCAAAATGGAATGTAAATTTTAAGCTACCTTAAATCTATATATTAGATTAATTAAGCTAGTTTAAGATTGTGAGAAATGTAACACAAAATTGCAAATTAATGTAATCAATGCTATTAGAATAACTTTTGTAAAGAGGAAAAGTGATTTAATCAATTGATTTCTATTACAAAAGATTCATTAAATAATGACACCATATAAATGAACAATTTAGAATAGAATGTGTGAAGAGGTGAAGCGTCTGAAGTGGAATGTGGAGATAAGAACAACAAGGTATTGGCATGCACAAACATGTCCACTGTAGCTATAAAATAAAAATGCAATAATGAGGTGAATGTATTAGAATATTTAGAATATTGTAATAAAAAATAAATAACTAAAAGTACAAAGAGGAGTTAGGAATCTTAAAACTAAAGAGTGAATTTGTCAATTCCTGATGGGAGTTGTCGTGCAACCTGTGTCTAGGATAAGATAAATGTTGCTGACTGCATAGGAGCCTACCAGGATAATTAGGCCCCTGTTTTTGGTCTTTCGACCTCCACCATAGTCAAAGAAGAAATATTGGAGTGTGTAGAACTACGTAAAAGTATATGTAGTTGTACATTTACACGTGTACTCAACCTAGACTAAATGCTACAAATAATAATAAATCTTACTATCCTTGCAAGCAATATTGAAACAGAAATACACAAGAACAATCGTGACCAGAATTAAATATGAAATCTTTTGTTGCTGCCTTGGGGATGAATGTTTTGAATAGTGATGAAGAACCAAAGTGAAGAGATATTGGGGCGTGAGGAATTAAGTGCTAGAGTATATCAAAAAAATGGCATTCAAATCACTATTTTAATTGAGGATAATCAGGCACCTAGAGTAGAGAAAATAGTCCAAAGAAAATGCCCATGCAAGGATCCCTTTTTGCTTCATGCCTGGAATAGTCTCCTTGAAATCAGAATATTGTTGTTACAAATTGCTAAATGCCCTACAGGAGATTGAACTGCCTATCAACATTAAAAATGAAGGCATTGGAATCATAGCATATGGCTGCCTCTTTCATGAGAAATACTAACCAAGTCATAACCAGAGGAATTGAATGTAATGCTAGGTGTGAGAATGCAACGCAGTGCTACCAATGGCCAAAACAAAGAATGATCAATATGCAGCAGACCAACACAATGATGTGTTGCCAATTGCATTCCAAAATACATGTTTCTCTGCATGCATACTGGTTAAAAGCATTGGAGGAGATAGAATAGATCTACCAAAAATGTGTTGAAAGAATTATAGATAGAGAGGCATCATGAATTTATATTTTTAGATTGTAAATAACGAGTGAATGACATTCTAGATGTAGCATTGGAAGTAAAGAAGTTAATTACATCCTGGCATTACAAATCCAAAGAAATTAGGTGAAATTTAGAAATAAGAAATAATGATTTGCTTTTGAATGTTTGTTTTAGAAAGTAAGATTTATAAAAGGAAATGAGAACGTTGGAATGTAATAATGAGAATTTAGAATATTTAATTAATTAAAGACTAATTTAATTATACTTGATTCAAAGCATTTTAATTTGAAATTTGATGGGATGATAGCATACTCATAGAGATGTTTCTTGTAAATGTGAAGACATTAGTGCAATCGTGAAGACATCTAAAAGGTATGTAGAAGGTAAGATATTAGAAATGACAAACTCGTACAAAAGTGTTGAGTTGCAAACAAGTTGATATAGAGAAGTCCAATTAGCACTCAGATCTAGGAGAAATGATAAAAGTCATGATTTAATGGCCCCTAAGACACGCTATAGAGATGAATGCCAAAATAGGTGCAAAACACAATGTTAAAATTTTAGGGTATGCAATTTTTGACCTTACAGGTGGGAAAGATTGACGATAGAATTGTGTTTTAGCCAATGTATGTTATATTTTGAAGCTAAACAAAAAGTATCAAGACATTACAAAGCATGTTTGAAACTATCCTCTTCTTCTAAGAGAGAGAAAAGAAACATTAGCAAAGTGGCCATTGATGAGTTGTTGGTCAATATTGGGAAGGGAAATGTCTAACACACTTTTGGGAAATAGTATTAGCAAGAAAGTAGCCAAACCCATTCATAGCTAGCACTTAAAGAGGGGAAAGCAAACAACCTTGTTGAACAAACTTGAAAATCCCAAAAGAGGAGGATTGCCTATCATTAATGGTGAGACAAGAAAAAGCATCAATAAACATCATTTGAATAGAACAAAGGAACTTAAGACCAAACCCTAGTAGCTAAGGCATGACAAGAATGAATGGTCATTTAATACAATCATAGTGTTTGGAATAATTAATTTTATGAGAATGGCTTGCTACTAAGAATAATGAGCCAATTCCATAGATTCTCAAATAGAAATAATATTGTCTAGGATATGACTCATCTTGATGAACCTCGTTTACTCAAGACAGAAGATAAGAGGAAGAAAATTCTCCAAACGAAGAGCAAGGCCTTTGGTAATAATTTTGTAAGAAACATTCAATAGTGCAATTGACCACCAGTTGCAAACATCTTCTAGATTGCTAGACTTAGGTATGAATCTAACATTTCTTTTGTTAAAAATATTGATAAGAGAGAGAGAATTGTAAGCTTTCAAATAGACATAGAAAATATCTAGACCAACAATCTCTTGCAAAGATTTATAGAATTCATAGGGGAAGACATAACAACTTGGAGCTTTGTCATTAGCCATAGTGAAAACCACCTCATTAAGTGAAAGGAAGCTAGGTGTGCGGAAATCGCTTCCTACACTAATCTAAAGAGGAGAGATGAGTGCAAATTCATTTTAATCTTTACAATTACAGCAATGTTAACATAAAAATAGAGATATTGCAGCAATACACAACACAAGAATGTAAGACAGAAGAGAGAGAGAGAGAGACAAGATATAACGTGGGGAAAACCCTTACGAGTGAAAAACCCCACACTCCAAAACCTGCATAATGTATTATCTAAACAATGAAGTTTACAACACACTTGCAATGCAAGTCTTTACAGGAGTCTTCGACACTCGTATCTGGAGATAATCCAACAGCATAATAGTACCTGTCAATCACATAATACATCTCCTCTCCAAGCACCTGCTTAAATAGAAGTTTACAAGGCAAAAATGTACTTTCCTTGAGATGGGCGTCCAACTTGGCCTCATGGCCCAAAACCCATGCCTAAGGACACTTGTCCAACACTGCAGCATGGTCATGACACTTGTCACATCACTCCATCCCAATGAGGTCGCCTATTCCCAGGTTGGGCAATGACAGATGCTCTTACGCATCTTACGACTATCATAGAATCCGTCATAACTGACAACTCTTACAGCTATAAGAGAATCTATCATAACTGCCTAAAAATAGCATATTCAACTTACAATACATCATCACCCTCCTTGGGGCACCCAAAGATGCCTTCTTCCAAGATGCCTTGTGACACATGTCTTCACCTATCATAGAACCTTCCATTTACAACTCTTACACGTCATAGATTCTGTCATAGTAATCTGTCATAACTGTTTCGGTCAAGATTCACTTACACACTAGTCAAATTGCTGACTCATGGCAAAATGTCTCTACCACTAAGTGGGACTCCTATCTCCTCATGTGAGGACAAAATTACATGTGGTCGCTTTTCACGTGGGATGACACATCACCGTGCCAACTCCCATAAGATGACGAAATAGGGCTTGCATCCAAAATACATTAATAGACAAATATTAAATGCATTACAATAAATAAATGCAAGGAATTACCAAGGTTGAGACACCTTAATTCCCAAAATTCTCCCACTTGTCGAACACCTTGTAAGAGCTAATGGAAATGACAGGATTTAACTGCTATACGCCGAGAGGCCCATAGACTCCGGACACCATCTGAACTTGTCTATGCCCACTGGTTTCGTCAATGCATCCACAACATTCTTTAAGGTATCTACCTTCTCCAAATTCAACTTCCCATCCTCTACCATGTCCCGCACGAAATGAAACTGTACATCAATATGCTTTATTCTGGAATGGAAAGTTGGATTCTTCGCTAGGCAAATCGCACTCTGACTGTCACAACAAATAGTAATCTATCATGCATCAACACCAATGTCTAAACACAATCTCTTAAGCCAAATGGCTTCCTTGCAAGCATGAGTTGCTGCCATATACTCAGCTTCTGTCATGGACAAAGTGACCACAGGTTGCTGCTTACTCATCCAACTAATTGCACCACCGAACATAGTAAACACGCAAGCACTGGTGGATCTCCTACTGTCAATGTCACTCGCCCAATCAGAATCCGCGAATACAAATAGAATGCGGAGTCATGTAGGATTACCATGATAGCATATGGAATACTCGGAAGTACCCCTCAAATATCTTAATAGTCACTTTACTGCATCCCAATGTACCCATCCAGGATTAGCCATAGATCAACTAAGGACTCCCACTGCTTGAGCAATGTCTGGTCTTGTGTAGACCATGGCATACATCAAACTACCAACCGCACTAGCATAAGGTACTTTGGTCATGTCCTCCACCTCACTAGGAGATTTTGGACAATCATTAATAGATAACTTTGTCCCCAAAAATACATGAAAACACAATGGTCTACAATCTTCCATGTTGAACCTATCCAACACGGTCTTCACATACTTACTCTGGCTTAACCAAAGTTTTTTTTTAGCTTTGTCTCTTCTGATTTCCATTCCTAGAATGTACCTGGCTACCCCTAAGTTTTTCATCTCAAACTGTGCTGACAACTAAGACTTCAAATTAGAAATCATATTCTTACCATTCCCAATTAACAACATATCGTCAACATACAATGCAATAATGAGAATGCAATCATTGTCAAACTTGTAATACACATAATGATTTGATTTCGATCTCAGAAATCTAATGGACAACACAAAGGCATCAAATTTCATATACCACGTCCTAGGAGACTGCTTCAAACCATACAAAGACTTTTTCAGCTTGCAAACCAAATTTTCTTTACCTTTCTCTATGTAATGCTCTGGTTGTGACATGTAAATCTCTTCCTCCAAATCACCATGAAGGAATGTTGTTTTCACATCCATCTGCTCCACCTCTAAGTCATAAGTTGTTGCAAGAGATGACAAGAACCGAATGGATGTCATCTTTACAATGGGAGAGAAAATTTTACCATAATCAATTCCCTCCACTTGTGAGTACCCCTTCGCAACCAATCTGGCCTTGTACTTTTCAACACTGCATCCAACAGGTTTCCATCCTTCAAGCAAAGGCACCAAGTCCCAAGTTTTATTCTTCTTCGAAGAAGCCATCTCATCTTCCATGGCCTCCTTCCAGGAACCTGCATCTTTCATGCCCATAGCCTCTGTCATAGTTCTAGGCTCATCAGTGTTAGTAAGCAAGGCAAAAGCACAACTAGAATCAAGCAATGAATAACCAAACCTATCAAGTTGCTTCCTTATTCGTGTAGACCTCCTCAAAGGCTGAGGTTAAGGTTCTACTTCTTCTGAGCTTTCAGAGCTGCTAGAGCTCTCCTCATCATCAAGCCTCACAGGGTCTATCAGTTTAGTCTTCTCAGGGGTAGAAGGAAACTGAACCACATCTTCTTTCTTTTCTTTATCTTCTAGATATAGAACAATGGAAGAAGGTGTTAGCTCTCTGAAGATAACACTTCTGCTATACAACACTTTTTCAGCCACAGGATCCTAAAGCTTGTATCATTTTACACCAACACCATAGCCAATGAAAATACACTTAACAGCCTTGTTCTCCAATTTTGACCTTTTCTCCCTAGGCACATGTGCATATGCCTCACAACCAAAAACATGAAGATGTCTAACTGAAGGCTTCTTACCAGACCACACCTCCATAGGTGTCTTACCAACAAGAGCTGATGTAGGAGACATATTTACCAGGTAGCAAGCAGTGGCTACAGCTGCAGCCCAAATCTTTTGTTCAAGGCTTGCTCCACTAAGCATACTCCTAGCCTTCTCCATCAGTATCCTGTTCATCCTCTCTGCAACTTCATTTTTCTGCGGGGTGTATGGAGTTGTCTTATGTCTTTCAATCCCTTGCTCTTTACAGAACTTATCAAACTCTGCCAAACAAAACTCACCACCATTGTCAATCCTCAAACACATAATCTTTTTACTAGTCTGATTCTTAACAAAAGCTTTAAACTCTTTGAACTGATTAAAGACTTCAAACTTGCTTCTGAGGAAATAAATCCATGTCCTACTGTAATCATCTATGAAAGATACAAAATATATAGATTTGGAAATTGAAGGAACACTAACAGGACCAAACACATCAAAATGAATAAGGTCCAACACACCAGAAGACTTGTGAGAACTAGAGTAAAACTGAACACGGTTTTGCTTTCCATATATACAATGTTCGCAAAAGTTGAACTCAAGATTACAATCATTTAACCCCTCAACGAGGTTTTTATTTTTCAGGGTTCTAAGACCCTTCTCACCAATGTGGCCAAATCTCTTATGCCATAGCATTATCTTTTCAGCAGGAAGCTTAACTTCCAGAGCATGAGCACCCTTGGGTACCCAAAATGCACTACCATCAGAATTTGTTACAACAGACTTTTTCACTGTAGGTTCCAATGGTGGGGATGAAGTGACTGCAGCTCTTTTCTTCGAGTCAGAAGAACTATTGTACTATGAAGTGCATGCCTCCAGCTGAAACAAAGTACCTCTCTGAGTACCCTTCGCAAGCACCATAGATCCTCTAGTCATCTTGCATCTGTCCTTCGAAAAGACAACCTACACATGTGCATCATTCAACTTACTTACAGAAAGCAGGTTCTGTGCTAAGCTTGGGATGTGCATGACCCTGGTGATCCCCTTCACTCGTCCATCAAGGAATTAGATTGAGACTCTTCCACGACCAACAATCTTCAGATAAGAATCGTCACTCAGGTACACTCTTCCACCATCAAACTCTTTATACTTCGTGAACCAGATTTGATGCAAGGTCATGTGGAATGATGTACCAAAATCAATCAACCACACATCATCAGATGCATGGGTGGCCATGGCTGCGATGAAGGCATCACCATCATCTTGTGACTTGTCAGAATCTAAGTCTGGGACATTCTTCTTTTTCTTTTTCTTTTCCTCTTTGCATTCCTTTCAGAAATGCCCAGTTTTTCCACAGTTCCAATAGAGAGCCTTGGACTTTCTAGGAGATTTGGATCTCCCATGGGATTTGGATCTACCCTTCTTAGCTTTCTTGTCCTTCTTTTTCCCTTTCTCCTTGGGTCTTCCATGAACCGCAAGAGCCTCTTTGGTTGACTCGGTTGTCTTTCTCCACATTTCTTCAGATAACAGTGAAGACACTACATCATCCATCTTGAAGGTGGTTGTAGTGCTTCCGATGGCCATGACAGGATGATCCCACCAATCCAGATGAGAAAAAAGCAAGGTCATACATCGATCCTCCATTTTCACACCCACGGATGTCAACCGAGCAACGATCATGTTAAAAGCATTCATATGGTCCACAACAGAGCCTCCGTCTTCCATCTTCAAAGCAAACAACTTCTTTTTCAGGAAGAGCTTGTTCACTAAGGACTTGGCCTGATAAACATCTCCTAGCTTCTTCCAAAGTTATTTCGCGGTCTTCTCCTCATGGACATTCAATAGGATAGAGTCAGCTAAATAGAGTCTTATGAGACACTTAGCCTTCCGATCTTTGAGGTCCCAATTAGCTTGTGACATTGCCATAGGTTTTGTACCATCAACGGTTTCCCATAGGTCTCAATCAACAAGCATATCTTCCATCTTAAGTTTACACAACTCAAAATTGGTGTTGTTAAACTTCTCCACCTCTAATCTTCCACATGTGCCTGCCATCTCCTTCCTGCAACAAGATTTCAGAATACTCTGCATTGACTCCCTCTCAACCTAAGATTAGCTCAAAAAACCCCTACCCAGCAGCTAGAACCAAAACTGGTCAAGCTCTAATACCAACTGAAAGGAAGCTAGGTGTGCAGAAATTGCTTCCTACACTAATCTAAAGAGGAGAGATGAGTGCAAATTCATTTTAATCCTTACAGTTATAGCAATGTTAACATAACAATGGAGATATTGCAGCAATACACAACACAAGAATGTAAGACAGGGGGGAGAGAGAGAGAGAGAAGGTATAACTTGGGGAAAACCCTTACGGGTGAAAAACCCCAAACTCCAAAACTTACACAATGTATTATCTAAACAATGAAGTTTACAACACACTTGCAATGCAAGTCTTTACAGGAGTCTTCGACACTCGTATCTGGAGATAATCCAGCAACATAATAGTACCTGTCAATCACATAATACATCTCCTCTCCAAGCACTTGCTTAAATAGAAGTTTACAAGGCAAAAATGTACTTTCCTTGAGATGGGCGTCCAACTTGGCCTCATGGCCCAAAACCCACGCCTAAGGACACTTGTCCAACACTAGCATGGTCATGACACTTGTCACATCACCCCATCCTAATGAGGTTGCCTATTCCCAAGTTGGGCAATGACAAATGCTCTTACGCATCTTATGACTGTCATAGAATCTGTCATAACTGACAGCTCTTACAACTGTAAGAGAATCTGTCATAACTACCTAAAAATAGCATATTCTACTTACAACACATCATCACCCTCCTTGAGGCACCCAAATATGCCTTCTTCCAAGATGTCTTGTGACACATGTCTTCACCTGTCATAGAACCTTCCATTTACTACTCTTACGCGTCATAGATTCTGTCATAGTAATCTGTCATAACTGTTTCGGTCAAGATTCACTTACACACTAGTCAAAATGCCGACACATGGAAAAATACCTCTACCACTAAGTGGGACGCCTATCTCCTCATGTGAGGACAAAATTACATGTGGTCACCTTCCATGTAGGATGACACATCACCGTGCCAACTCCCACAAGATGACAAAACAAGACTTGCAACCAAAATACATTAATAGGCAAATATTAAATACATTACAATAAATAAATGCAAGGAATTACCAAGGTTGAGACACCTTAACTCCCAACATTAAAATCAACCTAAGTGAGCAATTGGTCACAAACAACCCGCTACAAAGTGAAAAGCCAATAAGAAACCACACTTATGCATTTTTGGAGAACATGGTCTTACTTATGGGAAGGATATTAAGCTTTGAAGACCCATTGATAATGGTGGACAAAGGCCTAGAAAATGTCAAGAAGCTCTGTAACAAGCTATTGGTCGTCTCTAATGCACTTGATTTTCTAGTAAACTTGACAAGCACACAAGGATTAACAAACTTCTTTGGAGATTTCCCTAATCTTGAGCCAATGAAGGTGGGCTTTAATTTGAGTCCACAAGTTATGTGATTATCAACAATTTTCTTTTGTTGTTGGTAGGTGAAAATGTATGCTCTTCCAGCTTGGCAAAGGTGTGGTGGAGCTCTGAGGTGGTGGCCTCACATGAACAGTGTTGAAAGTGCTAATTGGCACCCATATATGCACAAAAAGTGAAAAGTATGCTTGATGGTGTCATTCCACCATTCAATCTAGCCAATCCTATGGTGAGGGCATTGCTCTTGGTTCTAGATACTTTGTATGTGCATAAGATGGTTTATGAGTCAATAGTGATGTCTTGAGAAAAAAAAGTATGTTTTTTCCATCTTGGGCATGATGGCTTGTCATTCAACACAAAAAATAATCATTAAATGGTTGAAAAAGATATTTTTTGACATAGGATCAACTAGAAATGAAAATTAGCTAGAAAAAGAAAAAATAGGTTGACTTGACAACATGGATTTGTTAAAATTCTTGTGAATCCTATCATCTCCAAAGAAAATATTTGTGTACATGTACCAAGAAGAATTAGAATGATGAAGGCCAATATTGGGATCAAAAAGCTCCAATTTATTATGCATGTAATACCAAGCTTCTTGTTCACCAATTATCTAGCATATAGGGAGGTTACCACATTTATCAAATGTCAGCTCAACCATATTAAAATAACCACACGTGCAACTCAAGAAGTGGTTGGCAATGATTCCCGTCTCATGGGGATTGTGAAAGGAGTTTTGCATTATCCCGTTTGTGATTGACTTCCCCACCTTCGGGCGACGTGTCTAACGTTGGTTGCAGATGCAACTATGTTACATGTGTGAGTCACTGAGCGTGCTTGATGCACACGAGGGGGTTTTAGAGTCGAGTAGGAAAAATTTTTGATAATTTGTGTCATGACCACATGACAAATGTGGATATGACATGTGGTCATCGGGTCATAACCACATGGCAAATGTGGGCATGACAACACCAAATATTAAATCTTTCAAATGGCATCATTGGAAGCATAAGTATTGATAACCCCAAAAGAGTGGTTATTAATATTTAAGAGGGCCCTTAAAGCATGGCAAGTGGGGTCATAGTGTTGATCAACTAAATTTTGCCACCATTTAGGAAAAATGAAAATAGCAACACTGCCACAACTTGGTGCATAGTAATGAAAAAATAGCTAATAGGCCATATGACATGACATACAACAAAAAGAAAAAAAACATGAAATCTTTAATGCTTGCAAACAAAGAATATTGAGGTTGGGAAATCTTTATCAAGTACCCTGCCTGATATACTTTCTTCTTAGGTTTGTCAAACCCTAAACATTCCATGAAAGAAAATCCATGGAAGATAGGAGTCAAGAGGCATGTCATGCTATCAAGCTCATCAAAAGCTTCATAGCTATTCTTAAAAATTATTCCTTTGCAATTCTTTCAAACAACTTATAGATTCTCAATTGGAATGTTGGGCCATTGGACTAGTGTTTTTTGGTACAAACTCACATTTCTCCACCTTGTGACCTAGACTGTAAGACCTTATAGGGTTTACTCAAGGAGAAACTATCTAAGTAACAATTTGAGAAGATAGAGCACTAGTAGGTAAAAGTGTTCTATTATATTGAGGCTTGATTTCCTCTTTGGAGGATTCACTAATAGGTTGTGAAGTGACAACCTATTTCACCTTGTTAACATGCTTAAAACTTGTTGAACAATAACTTGGTTATGAGGTCCACCAAAAAATAGACCCTTCACTCCATTATTGAGATTATTATTTTTACTATTGACTATGGTCTAACCTTCCTCATTCTTTTGAGGATGAGTTTACCTAGAAGGATTGGGAGTTGGCTTAGCTCACTAAGTGACAAGGAGACAATCCCTAATTTTGTGTTCAGATGATTGGCACTTGTTGCATGTGTTGGGCAAGTTAAAATACATGAATCTCTGTGCAAGACAATGCCTCAATCTAGATGTCAATATAGTCTTTGAGGTCCTTAGATAGGTCAACCTTGACACAAACCCTTTTGGGATGAGTTCAAAAAAATTATCTAGCTCAACATAAACAACATGACCTAAAGAGGCCACAATAAAATTAAGAAAAGGCCATAGATGTAAAGGGAGACTATGAAACTTAACCTAGACTAGGACTTAAAGGGCACACTCCTCACAAAAAACAAAGTCTTGATTCCATGGAAAGAATACCAACAAGGAGCTATGAATATACCAAGGGCCATGTTCAAAAATGGTCTTTGCAAATTTTACCTCTAAAAAATGAAAATGGAAAAAAC